>JAFEMH010001156.1:0-525201 GCA_022495995.1 Adenophora triphylla var. japonica | reverse complement strand
GGAGAGATAGATCCCTGTGAGGTCACTAGAGGTATATTCCCCTGCCTCTGAAAAGGTTTTTCAGGGGTCATGTTTTACAGATCCCGTTGCATATCATTTATATTTGGCATCCCATTTTGCTTTATATGTGACATACATTGTTGAAAATTTGTTTTATTGTTAGGAGGATTCTCGTTTCTTATGAGAGAATACCTCGAACCTTTCTTTTGGTTTACTACGATGGTGATGTGGGTTATGGCCGAGCATGTATTGCCAAATGAATTAGTATAATTTATCAATTTATGATTTTGAGATGAGTACTGTGGACCTGGAGTGAAGTTAAGTGAGTTGTTGTATGAATTGATAGACTATCCTAATAGGTGAGTCTCCTTTTTCCATGCCTAAATTGCTTATATTGGTATTTGTTATAGGGTGGAACCTGGGAAAATGTGAAATCTCTGGTTACATGTGGGTATAGGTAAGGGTGAAAGTTTTGAAATTAAGATGTGAAGAGTAATTGGTATATGCTAGACCTTAGACATAGGGAGTCTTTTCCAAAATTTTATGTGCTAGCTATGAGTAATTGGTAAATGTGCTCCCGTCGGTATATTTCGTGTGTTGGTTACTGAGTAGGATAAGCAGAATTGTAATTTTATTTTGATGGCTTTAGGGTAATTAGAATTGATGATCTCTTTGTTAATTAAGGTTCCGGAAGATCGTAAAAATAATTTGAGAATTGGGTTAATTATTCCTTGTGAAGAATCCTTGTATGCAAAGTTTAGCTAGTATGAGTTAGCTCGAGAGGATTACAAATTTTGGGTTCTATAGTCTTAAACTCGGATGTTACCAAGGATCTTGTGAGGTTGAGTCCGTGATCTTTGAGTTAGCAAGTACTACCAAAGAAATTTAAGAAATTCTTAAGAATTGTAGAGTCGTTGCTTTAGTGACTCTAAAGGAAGTATAAATGGTGTAGAATGTAATAAGGATGAATCATATTGTTAGTAATGGAAAAATAGGTTGGCTCTTACCTTACCTAGTGGACGTGAGAATCTTGTGAAATTTTAAGTGTATATTTAAAGGAAGATCAGGTGTAGTGTTATGCGAAATGGGAAAGTGATAATGTGTGCTTTGGGGAATTTAACTTAGATAAGTGGGATTTTCTTATCCTCTACTCGGGAGTAGCTACACTTGTGTTAAGGCCATTTAAATAGGAACCTTATCTTTTGAAGTTTCCTTTGAGAGTTGTTACCGATCCTAAGAGTTGGAGGATTTAGTTAGTCGAAAGGAAGAGATTTGAAGACCGCCCAAATTCGGAAGAATAGGTTGTGTTGTGTGACGGATTTTCCTTCGACTTGAGAAGTTTAATTAACCTTAGCGGGTTTGCGTATTATAACAGCTTATCATTCTAGCATTAAGATAAAACCGTATGAGGCATTGTTAGGGAAGAAAATATCGATCTCTAATTTGTCGGGGTGAAATTGGAGAAGCAAGGTCTAAGGTAAATTGGCGCTAAAGTTGTTAATCCATTTAAAGTTTTAGGAAAAGATTGGTGAATTGACTTATAGACCGACTGGGCGGCTTGCGTAGTATTTGACGTTTTAAAATGAAATATCGTGAATGTATCGGGTAACATAAGATGTAATACTTTTTATTTTAATATACTTTCTTTGAGGTCGTGAAAATTCGGATTAGTGATGATGGTATGATATTCTCGGAATATTAAGTTGTAGTATCACATTACTTATGAAATTGGAAAATCTTGGAAAAATCATAGTATTGGAGAGACTAATTGGGAAGTGAAGTCCTAGAGTGTTAGGGTTATGAAATGTATAGTAGAATCATGCCATTGAGAACCTAATTGAAAGTATTAAGTTAGAATGTGGGAAAGGTAACTTTTGCTATGTGATCCTTATAGTAGCGACAGTCAAATTCGGGACGAATTTTCTTAAGGGGAGTGAGTGTAACGACCCCAACCCTAGGCATTTATTTTTAATATTATATTAGATGCTTTTAATATTTATGCTAGCTTTTGTGTTCAATCATGTCTTTAAATTCGTAGAATTAAGATAAATTGGGTGAGTAGTAAGATTGGAATCTTTTGAGAATTTATTGGATATTAAATAAAGAAATTTGGGGAAATAATAAAAAGGAAAATAAGATAAATAGTGCAAGGAGGTTATTTTGAGTAGGATGAATTTTGGGTTAAGGATTTATTTTAAATTAAAAAGGATGAAAGCCATGGGTTTTTAAAGTTCTTGAAGGGGGCCATTGGTCTTGCTCCTTCCTAGCATGCCAAGTGGCACCTCCATCCCCTCCTCTTACTCCCCCATATCCGGCCCCTCCCCCTCCTTTACCCTCCTCACATTACCTCGCTTCTCCTTCATTCATCCTTCTTCTTCAACCTAGAGAAAATAGAGAGAACCTCCATTGAAGTCCTCTTTGCCCAAGCCTTGAAGTCGAAGCATTTCTTCACCAAAAATCCAAGTCTAGGAGCACCATTGGAATTGGATCACCTAGAGGAAGTCATCTAGCTAGAAAGATCAACATTTCCTTATAAAATCCAAAAGTGAGTTGTTATGACCTCTTTTCATTTATGTGCTCATGAACTATCCATTGTTGTTCTTGATGTTGTAATGGTTGTTACATGTCTTGGAAGTCTTCTTGGAGTTGAGTAATTAGTTAATGTTATGGAATATTGTTGTTGTTCATAAGAAATGATTAAGAGTGTAAGAAAATGTGTGGAGTTGGATTAAGATGGTAAATCATGAAAAATGGAAGTAAAATGGGTTGGAAATTAAGTGGTAATTGATTTGGGTTTAGGTTATCTTGGGGTTTAAATGAATTAGTATAATGTGTATGAAGTTTAGGAAGTCCTTATAAGTTCACAAACAAGGGAAAATCAGTTTGGGACAATTTTGGTTAGGGTTACTAAAGGATTTTATTACTGTTTCGAATTTCGGGTTCGGGGCACGAGTCGTGCCTGTGGCACGAGTCGTGCCTTGGATGGGGACGAGTCGTGACTAGGGATAAAGGGAAGTCGTGCCTTACCGGGGACGCGAGATTCGGGGAAGGTCAAGGGGGCACGAGTCGTGCCCCGGGGGGACGAGTCGTGCCCCGGCCTCGGTTTCAAAGTATCAATTTTAGAGCTGCTCAAACCTAATCAAACTCGAACCAAAATGAAATCTCTTTAACCTAGATTAAAGTAGAATACTTTGGCTACTCAATGACATCTTAAGTGATCAAAATGGAATTGTGGAAGTAGTTTAAATATTGCCCGAAAATGGTTGATAGGTTTGATTTGTGACTTCACCAAAATAGTTCCAATTTGGGAAATAGAACTTGAACTTTAATTAATGTTATTCAAGGTCGTATAATGACAATGTAAGAGTGGTTTATGATATATAGTAGCCTCACTCCCTATCTTTAGTGAATAGTTGCAATGGTGTAGAAGCCATAGGTTTCACTATTGAACTAATTGGTAATGGGCATGTATCTCCTTGTGGCATTATTATCCCAATTTGTGGAATCATTGAATTTGGTGTATACCTTAATACCCTAAGTATGGATTATTTGGCAAGTTGTTGTGTTGTATCGGTGTGGATTTATTGGTACATGATTGTATAGTATCCCGGTGTGGATTTATTGGTACATGATTGTATTGTATCCCGGTGTGGATTTATTGGTACATGATTGTATTGTATCCCGGTGTGGATTATGTGGTTATATTGTTACCTTAATTGAGTTCATATGCATTGGTGATATTATGCATTGTGTATTACATGAATTGTTGTACTATGGTTCGGTTTAGCATGAGTATACATTACCATGTTATTATATTGTTATCCCGTTTTGTGGATTATCTCGAGTATCTATTATGTGCTTGAGCGTGTTTATGTTCGGGTGGGTATGATGGATTTCAATCAATTATTGATTTGTTCAATAAGTGATTGAAGGTTAAATCATACCGGTGACCCTTCCCACTCTGTGGCCACGGGGTGGGGGCCGTGCAAGCTGCCGTACCGAGCGATAAGTAGCCTTTACATACCGCTGCGATTAGGAGAAACCGGGGGAATGCTCTGTATGAAGCCAACGGCTCTCTGCAGTGGCGATGATAATATATGATACTCTAAATATAGGGGTCATATATGTATCCTGTTTTTCTTATATGGATCTCTGGGGTATGAGACCTATAAGCGGTGAATGTGCATGGGGGCAGTTCACCAAAGAGTGGAGTTTTACTCCCACGTTGTACGACTTATTGTTCCGGAACGGGAAAAGGTAAAAATGAGGTAACGTAAGGTGTTTACCGCTTTCATAATGTGTTAAGTGTTGCCATGCTACGTGTTGCATCTTGTATGGCATCTTCTTTGCATCCATAATAACTCATTGAGATTTATTCTCACCCCTCTCCCTTCTTGTTTTAGATTCCGAGGCAGGTGACCCGAACCAGTGAGGTCGGGGTATCATTGTGGACTTTGCTTTTGGGGCTTGACAAGTTAAGTATAGGAGTGGGTTGTTAGGAGTATTTGTTAAGTATTCCTCTTTTATATTTTGTATGGAAAACCCTTTTGTTAAACGGATGTTAATTAAGGTTTCCAATGTATTTGATCAGATATCGGTTTATTAAAGTTATGGTTGGATTTCCTTTAAGTAGAGATATTACTAATTGATTTTAAAATTGTAAGTTTGAAAGGTGGTTTTCTTTTAAAGGCAAATAAATGTTTTAAAAATTGAGATGGTTTTTCTTAGTTTGAGCTCCCTTAGCTCGGGACACGTGTTAGGTCCCGGGTTGGGGTGCTCACAGTTGGTATCAGAGCTTAGTTTAGAGGTCAAGGGTAGATGTCTAAACTAAGGGAGAATGTGTGGAAATTGACGTCGAGTGTTTTATGCAGGAGTTCGTTCTAATGGCTGGAAGCAAGGATGATCAGCGGAAGGTTCTAGAAATTGAAGGAGATATGGATATAGGTGAAATTCAGAATGAAGGGATGATGAAATTATTCAGGAAGTTTGTACAGGATATGGAGACTAGAGGATCAGTTCCGAATCAACATGAAGGATGTCAAAGTGATGGATTGGAAAGATTTGTGAAGATGAACCCCCCGAGCTTTAACGGAGGTCCGAACCCGTTAAAGGCAGAAAAATGGTTAGCAGAAATGAATAGGATTTTTGAGGTTATAGGAAGTCCCAACAAGGAGAAAGTTAGGCATCTTTGTGTTTAAATGTGAAGGTTTAGCTGATCAGTGGTGGCAGATATTGAAGGGAAGTTGGGAGCGGGACCATACGCCCCAGACTTGGGATAATTTCACCAAACAGTTCGAGGATTATTTCGTTTCGATGGTTACAAGGGACAAGAAGGAGGTCGAATTCTTAGGACTAGAACAAGGGATCATGACGGTGAATCAGTATGTAATCAGGTTTGAGGAATTAGCTAGAAGTTGCCCTCATTTGGTATCGTATGAAGCGAAAAGAGTTCATAGGTTTATAAAAGGTTTGAGGATTGAGTTTAGGAAGAAATTTGGGATTGATAGCTTCACCAATTATCGAGGAGTCTTAGAGAGAGCTTATAAGATCGAGAATGGTATGGAGGAAAATAGTGGGAAATTGGAAGGTGAGATTGGAGATAAGCCAAAGTATCTAGGACAAGGATCCAAAGTCATTGGAGATCAGCCAAGAGCTTTAACTTCAGGAAGGATGAGAGAGAAACTTGTGGTAGCTTCTTCGTCTAGGCCAGTACCCAAACAGTATGGGATGATGTGTAAATATTGCAAGAAGATGGGTCACACTGAAGACAGGTGTTGGAGTAAGCAAGGGAAATGTTTGAATTGTGGAGGAGCGGGGCACTACAAGAAAAATTGTCTGCATTTCGTCGAAGGTTAGCTTCGGGTGCCGGTCGAAAGGGTCAAAGAGGTGGTATCAAAAGAGATAACAAAGGGGAACCGAAAGAGAGGGTACGTGGTCGAGTGTGCGTTTCGGGTTCAGGAGAGATAGATCCCTCAGAGGTCACTAGAGGTATATTCCCTGTCTCAAAGGTTAGGGGTCATGTTTTATAGATCCTGTTGCATATCATTTATATTTGGCATCCCATTTTGCTTATATGTGACATACATTGTTGAAAATTTGTTTTATTGTTAGAGGATTCTGCTCTTATGAGAGAATACCTCGAACCTTCTTTGGTTTACCACGATGGTGATGTGGTTATGGATGAGCATGTATTGCCGAGTTGAATTAGTATAATTATCAATTTATGATTTTGAGATATACTTGACCTGGAGGGTTAAGTAGTTGTTGTATAATGATAGACTATCCTAATAGGTGAGTCTCCTTTTTCCATGCCTAAATTGCTTATATTGGTATTTGTTATAGGTGAACCTTAAATGTGAAATTACGAAGTTTACATGTGGGTATATAAGGTGAAAGTTTTGAATTAAGATGTGAAGAGTAATTGGTATATGCTAGACTGCATAGGGAGTCTTTTCCAAAATTTTATGTGCTAGCTATGAGTAATTGGTAAATGTGCTCCCGTCGGTATATTTCGTGTGTTGGTTCTGAGTAGGATAAGCGAGAATTGTAATTCTTATTTTGATGGCTTTAGGGTAATTAGAATTGATGATCTCTTTGTTAATTAAGGTTCCGGGAAGATCGTAAAAATAATTTGAGAATTGGGTTAATTATTCCTTGTGAAGAATCCTTGTATGCAAAGTTTAGCTAGTATGAGTTAGCTCGAGAGGATTACAAATTTTGGGTTCTATAGTCTTAAACTCGGATGTTACCAAGGATCTTGTGAGGTTGAGTCCGTGATCTTTGAGTTAGCAAGTACTACCAAAGAAATTTAAGAAATTCTTAAGAATTGTAGAGTCGTTGCTTTAGTGACTCTAAAGGAAGTATAAATGGTGTAGGATGTAATAAGGATGAATCATATTGTTAGTAATGGAAAAATAGGTTGGCTCTTACCTTACCTAGTGGACGTGAGAATCTTGTGAAATTTTAAGTGTATATTTAAAGGAAGATCGGGGTGTAGTGTTATGCGAAATGGGAAAGTGATAATGTGTGCTTTGGGGAATTTAACTTAGATAAGTGGGATTTTCTTATCCTCTACTCGGGAGTAGCTACACTTGTGTTGCGTCATTTAAATAGGAACCTTATCTTTTGAAGTTTCCTTTGAGAGTTGTTACCGATCCTAAGAGTTGGAGGATTTAGTTAGTCGAAAGGAAGAGATTTGAAGACTACCCAAATTACGGAAGAATAGGTTGTGTTGTGTGACGGATTTTCCTTCGACTTGAGAAGTTTAATTAACCTTAGCGGGTTTGCGTATTATAACAGTTATCATTCTAGCATTAAGATAAAACCGTATGAGGCATTGTTAGGGAAGAAAATATCGATCTCTAATTTGTTGGGGTGAAATTGGAGAAGCAAGGTCTAAGGTAAATTGGCGCTAAAGTTGTTAATCCATTTAAAGTTTTAGAAAAGATTGGTGAATTGACTTATAGACCGACTTGGGGCGGCTTGCGAGTATTTGACGTTTTAAATGAAATATCGTAATGTATTGGGTAACATAAGATGTAATACTTTTTATTTTAATATACTTTCTTTGAGGTCGTGAAAATTCGGATTAGTGATGATGGTATGATATTCTCGGAATATTAAGTTGTAGTATCACATTACTTATGAAATTGGAAAATCTTGGAAAAATCATAGTATTGGAGAGACTAATTGGGAAGTGAAGTCCTAGAGTGTTAGGGTTATGAAATGTATAGTAGAATCATGCCATTGAGAACCTAATTGAAAGTATTAAGTTAGAATGTGGGAAAGGTAACTTTTGCTATGTGATCCTTATAGTAAGCGACAGTCAAATTCGGGACGAATTTTCTTTAAGGGGGAGTGAGTGTAACGACCCCAACCCTAGGCATTTATTTTTAATATTATATTAGATGCTTTTAATATTTATGCTAGCTTTTTGTGTTCAATCATGTCTTTAAATTCGTAAATTAAGATAAATTGGGTGAGTAGTAAGATTGGAATCTTTTGAGAATTTATTGGATATTAAATAAAGAAATTTGGGGAAATAATAAAAAGGAAAATAAGATAAATAGTGCAAGGAGGTTATTTGAGTAGGATGAATTTTGGGTTAAGGATTTATTTTAAATTAAAAAGGATGAAAGCCATGGGTTTTTAAAGTTCTTGAAGGGGGGGCCATTGGTCTTGCTCCTTCCTAGCATGCCAAGTGGCACCTCCATCCCCTCCTCTTACTCCCCCATATCCGGCCCCTCCCCCTCCTTTACCCTCCTCACATTACCTCCTTCTCCTTCATTCATCCTTCTTCTTCAACCTAGAGAAAATAGAGAGAACCTCCATTGAAGTCCTCTTTGCCCAAGCCTTGAAGTCGAAGCATTTCTTCACCAAAAATCAAGTCTAGGAGCACCATTGGAATTGGATCACCTAGAGGAAGTCATCTAGCTAGAAAGATCAACATTTCCTTATAAAATCCAAAAGTGAGTTGTTATGACCTCTTTTCATTTATGTGCTCATGAACTATCCATTGTTGTTCTTGATGTTGTAATGGTTGTTACATGTCTTGGAAGTCTTCTTGGAGTTGAGTAATTAGTTAATGTTATGGAATATTGTTGTTGTTCATAAGAAATGATTAAGAGTGTAAGAAAATGTGTGGAGTTGGATTAAGATGGTAAATCATGAAAAATGGAAGTAAAATGGGTTGGAAATTAAGTGGTAATTGATTTGGGTTTAGGTTATCTTGGGGTTTAAATGAATTAGTATAATGTGTATGAAGTTTAGGAAGTCCTTATAAGTTCACAAACAAGGGAAAATCAGTTTGGGACAATTTTGGTTAGGGTTACTAAAGGATTTTATTGTTTCCGAATTACGGGTTCGGGGCACGAGTCGTGCTACTGTGGCACGAGTCGTGGCTTGGATGGGGACGAGTCGTGACTAGGGATAAAGGGAAGTCGTGCCTTGCCGGGGACGCCGGATTCGGGGAAGGTCGAGGGCACGAGTCGTGCCACGGGGGACGAGTCGTGCCACGGCACGGTTTCAAAGTATCAATTTTAGAGCCGCTCAAACCTAATCAAACTCGAACCAAAATGAAATCTCTTTAACCTAGATTAAAGTAGAATACTTTGGCTACTCAATGACATCTTAAGTGATCAAAATGGAATTGTGGAAGTAGTTTAAATATTGCCCCGAAAATGGTTGATAGGTTTGATTTGTGACTTCACCAAAATAGTTCCAATTTGGGAAATAGAACTTGAACTTTAATTAATGTTATTCAAGGTCGTATAATGACAATGTAAGAGTGGTTTATGATATATAGTAGCCTCACTCCCTATCTTTAGTGAATAGTTGCAATGGTGTAGAAGCCATAGGTTTCACTATTGAACTAATTGGTAATGGGCATGTATCTCCTTGTGGCATTATTATCCCAATTTGTGGAATCATTGAATTTGGTGTATACCTTAATACCCTAAGTATGGATTATTTGGCAAGTTGTTGTGTTGTATCCCGGTGTGGATTTATTGGTACATGATTGTATAGTATCCCGGTGTGGATTTATTGGTACATGATTGTATTGTATCCCGGTGTGGATTTATTGGTACATGATTGTATTGTATCCCGGTGTGGATTATGTGGTTATATTGTTACCTTAATTGAGTTCATATGCATTGGTGATATTATGCATTGTGTATTACATGAATTGTTGTACTATGGTTCGGTTTAGCATGAGTATACATTACCATGTTATTATATTGTTATCCCGTTTTGTGGATTATCTCGAGTATCTATTATGTGCTTGAGCGTGTTTATGTTCGGGTGGGTATGATGGATTTCAATCAATTATTGATTTGTTCAATAAGTGATTGAAGGTTCGTCATCTGGTGACCCTTCCCGCTCTGTGGCCACGGGGTGGGGGCGTGCAAGCTTCTTGTGCGAGCGATAAGTAGCCTTTACATACCGCTGCGATTAGGAGAAACCGGGGAATGCTCTGTATGAAGCCAACGGCTCTCTGCCGATGGCGATGATAATATATGATACTCTAAATATAGGGGTCATATATGTATCCTGTTTTTCTTATATGGATCTACGGGGTATGAGACCTATAAGCGGTGAATGTGCGTAGGGCGGTTCACCAAAGAGTGGAGTTTTACTCCCACGTTGTACGACTTATTGTTCGAGACGGGAAAAGGTAAAATGAGGTAACGTAAGGTGTTTACCGCTTTCATAATGTGTTAAGTGTTGCCATGCTACGTGTTGCATCTTGTATGGCATCTTGCCGCATCCATAATAACTCATTGAGATTTATTCTCACCCCTCTCCCTTCTTGTTTTAGATTCCGAGGCAGGTAACCCGAACCAGTGAGGTCGGGGTATCATTGTGGACTTTGCTTTTGGGGCTTGACAAGTTAAGTATAGGAGTGGGTTGTTAGGAGTATTTGTTAAGTATTCCTCTTTTATATTTTGTATGGAAAACCCTTTTGTTAAACGGATGTTAATTAAGGTTTCCAATGTATTTGATCAGATATCGGTTTATTAAAGTTATGGTTGGATTTCCTTTAAGTAGAGATATTACTAATTGATTTTAAAATTGTAAGTTTGAAAGGTGGTTTTCTTTTAAAGGCAAATAAATGTTTTAAAAATTGAGATGGTTTTTCTTAGTTTGAGCTCCCTTAGCTCGGGACACGTGTTAGGTCCCGGGTTGGGGTGCTCACAGATTTCCCCGAGAAAGATAACGGAATCCCGTTTCTTTCATCAAAATCATCAAACGGCAGTCAAACGTAAGACCGATTTCCCCGAGAAAGATAACGGAATCCCGTTTCTTTCATCAAAATCATTCCCCGTCAGTAAAACGTAAGGCCGATTTCTCCGACGAATACGTCTGATTTTCCCCAGAGAGGCTAACAAAATCCCAAAAGCCAACGGAATCTCGAGTAGAACTCGAACTACGAAAGGGCTTGATTCCCACTAGGGATACGTAGGTAGCCTATCATTAGATCCAGCCCCTCGACCAAAACGGTCACCCTCTCCTTCGGCAGCAGACAAATTCCACCGAAAGACCATTTCACAATCAAGGTTTGAGGCACCTAAAACGCCATCTCCAAGGTTCGAGGCACCTAAAACTCCATCTCCAAGGTTCAAGGCACCTAAAACGCCATCTCCAAGGTTCGAGGCACCTAAAACGCCATTTCCAAGGTCCGAGGCACCGAAGACGCCATCATCAAGGTTCAAGGCACCTAAGACGCTATCACACACAACACTAGGAAAGCGATAAATCGCAATCATCCCAGCCAGAGCGAATAGCCATCTCGACCGAAAATGGTCATTCCTATCCCACGGAGCGGATAGCCATCAGACTGAAAATGGTCATTCCTATCCCCAGCAGAGCGGATAGCCATCAGACCGAAAAGGGTCATTCCTATCCCCAGCAGAGCGGATAGCCCTCCGACCGAAAATGGTCATCTCTTGTCCCCAGCAGAGTTTCTCTCCAGCAACCGACTGCAGAACTCGCTCATCAGGTCTAAGGCACCTAAAACGCCATCATCTCCAGGGTCAAATACCCGAACTACGGCCGGCTTGATTCCCACTCGGGATACGTAGGTAGCCTATCGCTAGGTTTAGCCACTCGATCACTTGATCATCCTGCCAAATATGGAGCCTTACTCTTATCGACGACCCCGCTTCCTTCGAAAGCGCCGTCGCCGAGGGGCTACTGTAAGTGCTCCAATTTGAGCTCGTTAGAATTTTCGTTAGAAAATTAATGAAAGTTTTAACATTCCTAACATTTCCTAACATTCCTAACTTTTCTAGCAAAGCAAGGGCAAAGTGGGAATTGCTATTTGAAGATAAACCAAAGAAAGAATCTCAAAAAGCAAAAGAATTAAGAAAATCCCGAAACAGCAAGTTGAAAAACATCAGCTGTTTGATTTTTTTGAAAAATATTCTTTGTGTCCAAAGCCTGCAGCTGCATTTAATGAACAGTGCACGCTGCAGGGTTGATCCGCGCGGATGGGATTGTCAATTCCAGAGGGCTATAAATTGAGCCCTCCAGTCACAAAAAAAAGAGAGAACAAGAACACAACTCACAGCATTTGGCGAAAATACTTGAAAAAACAGTGAGAATTCTCTTGAATTGTCACCTTTTTCTCTTGAATCTTCCCAACTTTCACTCACTCAAATCAAACCCACTCACTCTCAAGTTCAAACACAAACACAAAAACACAAGGAAGATAGGTATAACCTCCCTCTCCTTACCCTAAATTCTCTCATCCATGCATACATTTTCAAGCTACAAAATGTAGTTTGTTCATTTTCTTGCCTTAGATCCAAGAGGATCACCATGGAAGTTCATCTCCATGGATGATCCTCTACAAGGATCAACATTTTCTTCAATGTGTTCTTACTTACTTGCAAATGCATTTTCAAAACCCTAAAAACCATTTTCAAGCACCAAATCTTGATTTCAAAGGATAAAATTCCCCTTCCCAAGCAAATGAAGTGCTTAGTCCTAATGTACCCCAAGGATGGTTTGGTATAGTTGATTCACCACTAAAATGTCAAGTGATCACTAACCAAAACCTAGGGAAATGGGGACAAGCATGGATGCAAAAACCCCCTTTTAAAATCATTTTTCCTTTCTTGAGAAGTTGCTGTCCAGTAGCAATTTTCCAAGACCCCAGTCCATTGTCTTAATTTTTGGACACAGATAAACTTGGAATTTGGTGTTGACTACAAAACACTTTTTGTAGCCAACATCCAGAGATTTCCAGACATATTTTTACTTTATTTTTTGGGTGAGTAAAACTCCCTTTTTCAAATTTTCTTTTAGAGGCCAGTTCATCAGCTTCTGGAAATCCAGATTTCATATCTGAGATTTCCAGAAGGTTTTGACCCCTCAAATCTTCTCCAAAATGAAAAATTCCTTCGCACAAATCTTATTTAAGGTGTCTGGAACAACTTTCATTCTCTGAGTTTATCCAGATTATGAAGTTTTAAGGCCCTTGAATCCATTTCAAAATCAAAGGTCCACTGCCTTTTTCATTCTGGCAGAAGTGACTCTCAACTTCAAAAGGTCTTTTGAGTACCAAAACTCTACCCAAAAATCACACCAAAAATCATGGGATCTGACCAAAGTCTAATAAAGAATTCCCAATTTTTACTTTTCTGAGTTTCAACTTATTTTGGCCAAAACACACACACACACACACACACAAATGATTTTCAGCTTGGAAGACTCGTTTTACGAGGCATTCCGGGTGCACACTAACGTCCTTCCCGGCGTGTAACATGACCTCCGAACCCAAATCTCTAATCTCGGGCATTTTTCAAAGTTTTGGCCCTTAAAACAAAAATGGCGTGGCGACTCCGTTTTCCGGTTTTATTTGGTTTTCAAAGAAACGCAAAAACCGAATTTTTCCCGCGAATGGCGACATCATCACAGGTTTATACTGCTTTAAAAATGGTTAGGAGTCCCCAGGCCAGGGCACGGCTCGTGCCCATTTGACACCCTCCAGATACAGTCGTCCCTAAGAGGGCACGACTTAGGCTTACTATGTCGCACGACTCATCCATCACTCAGGCACGACTCGTGCCCTGAACCCATAATTCAGATTTCAGCAGAAACATCAGCAACCCAACTAAGATAACCCCAAACCAAGATCCTCTGTTTTTAAGGCATAAAAAGGGGTTGCTAACTTCACCAAAACTCATACTAAACCATTCCAATCAAAGTAAGATAGATTTAACCCACTTACAACTTAGTTATTCTACCCATTACACTACCACATTTCATTTTTAACATTCTTATCTCTACTTAAACCATATCATTTTACTCTTTATCACTTCCATGAACAACAACACCACATTTAGGTCATTAACCAAATTTTCCAACTCCAAGAAAGTATTCCAAATTATCAACACAACAAGGATAACAAACAATATCAACATTAAACATTTTATGAGCAAGTTTTGAAGGGAAGTCATAATAACTCACCTTAAAAATATGAGATGGAATAACTTGCGCTTCCTTCGTTGCCCCGAACAAGAATGTGCAAACGGATCGTAAAATGAGAAGGAATTGGAATTGTTATGATTTTTTAGAAGGAAGGATTTAGAAAGGGCTTTCCATGGAGATTTTGAGGAGGTTGAAGAAGGCAATGGAGGAATGGGAGGTATGGGGAGGTTAAAGAAGAAAATGATGAAAAGGTAAGAAGTATGGCCTCCATTGACTAGATTAAATGAAATCTATTCCTTATATCCAATTAAGTCCCCCAATGTTTATAGAATGCAATTAACACCTCTACTTCTCTCCTTTACTCAAAGACACCCCAACCACTCCTAATAATTTATTTATTTTCAATTATCATAACTTTACCATACTACTTTATTTTATTTCCCATTTAAATCCTAAGGCTTTAAAGTTAATTCATAAACATCTTAACTTTTCATAAAAATCAAAGACATAAAATAAGCACATAAGATCAACAATTAACATAAAACGCATATAATGGGATGCTAAAATAGTGCCTAGGGTTAGGGTCGTTACATAGTAGCCCTAGGTATATTGGGTAAGTCAAGAAACATTCTTCGGACGGGGGCTTTGGTTCCCCTGAACTTGCTAAGATTCTCTTGTAATTTCAACCAGCCTTCCGTAAGAGTGGGTTCTTTGACTGCGGCATTGTCCACCTGCGGAGTTCCCTTTACGAAGTAATCAGTCATGTCAAGACTGAAAGGGAGAGGTTTAGGACCACCATAAGGTATCTTTTTTGTAACTGCATCCCTCCTCTTCCGAGCAATTTCCTTTTCTCTCGCAATCCCTTCTGAGGTTGGCTCATACCCCAGGCCATGGCGAGTTTTCTGTTCCTTTACCTCAATGACCTTGTGAGTCCCTTGAAGGCGCTTCCCGAGACCCAGACCAGGCAGGTAGTTCATCTTTCTCATCATCCTTATGGCTGGAGGAATCTTGTCGCGGGTGACAGTCAGATCCACATTGCAAACTTGGGCTTCAGGAGACTCGACTGTGAAACCCGTTAGCATAAGACCATCTTCATCATGCTTAATCTCCAGAATGGGGATTCCACCCGTGTCAGTGCCCTCCAGAGTAACTAGGTCTCCATAAATGGTTGTTAGAGCCCTATCTGAAATGAACTTTACAAACTGATGAAGGCTTGAAGCGACTCCATTAACTTGGTGCAGCCAAGGTCTTCCCAAAAGAACATTGAAGGTGATTGGGATGTCGATGACCTGGAATTCCACAGGTATCATTTTCTTGCCAAACCACAGGTTCAAAGTAGCAGCCCCAAGTACTGTGTAAGACGTTGAATCGTAGGCCTTGAGAGTAAGGGAAGAAGGCTTCAGGTCTATAGGCTTGATGCCGAGCAGGCTCATGATCTTTGCTGGGAGGATGTTCATTCCAGACCCGTTGTCGACCAGGACCCGAATCTAACTGGACAGTGATGAAGAGAGGTTCATTATGATCGGCTCCAAACTGGGGGAGATCAAGGTCTGTGTAGGTGACTATGTTCCCATAATGGATGTTCTCAATCAGTTGTATCACGTCGTCAGGAGTGGAATCAATAGGAACTAATGTGCGGGCCAGACTTTCCTCCAGTTTCAACTTGTGGGGATAAGATGAGGTGAGTAAGGACCAAAGAGAGATGTTGGCCTGAGTTTGCTTCAACTGAGTCAGTACAGGCTTCCTTTTCGGGGTCGAGAGTTTCAGCTGTCTTGGCATAAGGATTTCGGTTCACCCTGGGTGCCTGATCTGCTGACTTCTTTTCTGTTTTGGGATTACGCTGATGGATTTGCCCAGATCTGGTCAACAAATTCACTTCTTCCTTTGGTTTATCTGTTCCTTCCTTACAGGATTCTTTCAATGCAGCCAGGGTCAACGGAGGAGCTTGCTTGGCAACTGGCCACTGACTTTGACTGATCTTGTTACAAGTTTCCTGAAGCCTGGCGATAGTGAGGGGCTGAGCTTGGGGATCGTGAGTATTACTGGATTCTGACTAGGTAGCCTTTCAGATCGCTTCCCAAGTTACGGGTTTCTGAACCAAGGAATGTGCTGTCGTTTCTTGAATGGCCCACAAGGCTAGGGCTTCTTCCGATTCATCCTCATCCTTGTGATCATGGTTTATATTGTCCAAGGCTTGTTTGAGCTTGCCCATAGTCAACATGAAGCAGGAACTATTACCTCCAAGGCTTGGTGGCCTTTCCCCTTCTTCTTCGGCTTTATACAGCAGTCCTGGCTGCCTTTTATAATACTCAGCACTAGAGATTACTATGGCATTCTGTACAGGAGGAGCATCTGGTATCATGCCGGTGTCCAGGACCTCTCTTAGAGCTACGATACAATCGGGAAAAGTAACTTCTTCCCTGGTGATCCTGACAAGGATTGTTATCTTGCCTCCGGGTGGGCTTGACCTGATAATGGTTACTTTTTCATTGGGGAGGATAGGGGCCAGTCTTCCTTTCTCTAGCAGATTTTCAACTATCTGCTTAGATCGGATGCTCGAGAATCCTTTCCCCAAAGTATGGTAAGCAGTTTTAAACTCCACGACATCTACATATTCAGCCCCGGGAAAATCCATGGCTTTCATATCTTCGATCTCATTGTCGTCCCCCTTTTCTGCTGAAATTTCTTCAGTTCTCGGGCTATCAGATATTCCGAATGATACTTCCTCATCAGCTTCTATTTCAGCGTACACCTTTTTCCTTTCACATTTGCAAGCAGGGCAACCACAAGTGAAGGATTGACAGTGCTCGTTCTTATGGCCCAACATAGCGGCTCGTGACACCTGAGTCAAAATGAGGGGTACTCGGGGTACATTTCTGGATATCGGGGCTATCAAGAAGGCGTCATGCTGGTCTGTAGGTATGAAGGCAACCAGAGTGGCTTCTAGATCCATAACCCTTTTTAAAAATTCCAAGCACTCGTCGTACCCGAGAGGTTCAGTAGTGACTCTCAAGACCGTGATGCCATCGATTAGAGGGGAGGAAGAAAGGGATCTAATGACGTTTACCCACTCATTGTCCGCCGGGGGCTTGAAGTTTCCTTTTTCGACCAGTGCTTCAACGAAACTCCTCCATTCGCCTACGAGTTCTCCGTAGGGAACATTGTGCTCTAGGATCTCGGATTCATATTCTTCTTCGAACGGGTTGGGCTGCTCCTCATCCTCCGATGTATTCAGAGTTGGGCAATGACCACAATCGCATCTTGAGAGGGGCTCATCATCGAGATCAGTTTCCATCGATTCATCATTCGTATTTTCTGTTGGGCCTTCGTCGTCACTGGCTGACAACCACCCATTGTTTCTGGAATTCACGTGATCATTTTCGATGTGGTCATTCCAAACTGATTCCGGGTCCAGGGGCTCAGTTGATTCTTCGCTTTCACCGCTATCACTGGAGTCATCCCCCCATGTTACATGAATTTCGACTAAGATAGAATACCGATCATTGTTATCAGGGGAGGATAGGTATGTGCAACCACATAAATCGTCATAGGCTCCGAATGTTGGAGGCGGCACTTGCGACCTGGCCTCTCCTTCTAGGAACTGAGGGGGAAGAGTAGGAGGTGGCGGTACATATTCGACTCCAAGTAGGACATAGAAGCAATTCTCCTCATCTGATCCTTCACCTTTGCTGTTATCAGGATAGTATTCGGCTTCCCCTAGAACCATTTTATAGAAGTGTATCAGTTCGAGGTGTGCTTCAGCCTCATTACTGATATGCCCCAATACATGTGTCCGTCTGAAGCTCTCTTGCTCAATCTTCTTTGAGTGCTCTAGCCACCTCGTGTAAATGGTTTTCTCATATTTTGATCTGAATAGCCCCAATTCTTTGTTATCGGCCATTTCTTTCACTGAGAAGTAGCGAGCTTCATACTTGTGCAAGAAGTTGCTAACATGGGACCAGAGGGGATTAGTTTGTTCATGTTCTCAAGGCTGGGAGGAGACCCAAATTCATGATCATCGAAAAAGTTAAGCATGGGCACTTGGGAGTTCCCATTTACCTTCCTAGCGGGCTCTTCTAAGAAGGCTTCCTGAATAGCATCCGAATTTTCCCTAGCATGAGAGGGTTCTCCAATTTCAATCATGTTCACCCTATTGTTGTTTCTAGGGAATGGATTGTTGACTGTATTCGTCCCTTCGGGTACCTCCAGCTTACCCTTCCCAATTAACCCTCGTATGGCCCTCTTCAGAGTTATACAATCGTCAGTAAGGTGCCCGTGGTACTGGTGGAAAGCACAGTGTTTAGTGGTGTCCAAAGGGATGTTGGGGTCCTTGGGCTGATAATTGTCCAAAGGCCGAATCAAGCCCTCTTTGACCAATCACCTGAAAACTTCACTTAAGGGCATCCCGAAGTTACTGAACTTTATATTTTGGGGTTTGGGTATCTCGACTTTCCTTGGTATGAAAGGAGTGGTATTGTTGCAATTCTGACCCGCAAAGTTAATTGCTTCTTTGCCCTTGGGTTGGGCAGGAGCGGGATTAGAAGTAGTGGCTCGGTACCGGAAAGTAGGGGCAGCGGCTTGTTGCTGGTTGTAAGCCGTGGGTGCCTCCCCGACCCGGGACCTATAAACTCGTGCCCCGAGCTGGAGGGTCCCAAACCACCTCCATAAAGAAAAACTTTACTTTAATTAACTTGAAAGTAAAATAACCTTTAACAAACCAACATGAACCTCTCCACTTGGAGGCGGTATATAAACCATCTTTCAAAAGCCATAACCTGTTTTAATTACAAACACTACAATTGTACGGCTTACCAAAGCCAACTTTGAAAGAAAACCAATCCCATATTTACTTACAAAACAAATACACTGATAATGTTTTATAAAAATTTTATATACAAATCTCCCCCAAAAAAAATAATGTCCACCACTACTCTCAACTCCCCAAAACATATACATACCCTGACAACCCAAAAAGTAAGCGGTCCAAACTCCTTTCCGGCCTCACCGGTCTGGTCCTCCAGTCTCAGCGGGATCTAAAACAGTAAAGGGAGAAGGGGTGAGAATAAATCTCAGCAAGCTATTATGGATGCAACAATATGCCATATAAGATGCATCACATAAACAGGTTGCTCATAATCACATTGGTAAAGCGGTAAACACATTACGTTACCTCATTTTACCTTTTCCGTCTGAACAATAAGTTGTACAACGTCGGGAGTAAAACTCCACTCATTTGTGAACTGTTTAGGCATATTCACATCTTATAAGACCCATTTTTCAGGAAAACATAAAAGATATTAGCAATCTGTAAGGCTTTTGGCTCAATACAGAAGCTATAACCCCAGTCTGTGGCCACAGAAGGGGATAGTCACAGGTATATTGTAATCTGATCACCTTATGGAACAATTTCTCATAATTGATTGTATTCCATTATACCCCCATTGATCAGCTGATATAAACACATTCAAGCACATAATAGATACTTGAAAATAAATCCACACTTTGGGATAACAATACATAACATGGTAATATTACTCATGTTAAATCATCACAATAGTGCAACATATATTTAAACACTATTGAATAACAACAATTCAACAACATGGTATTAATACTCATGTTCAAACCAATGAAGTAGTGCAACATGCATTTCAATATTTCATGCACTATATAAACCAATAACCATGAATATGTACTCAAATAGGGGCACACTATATATCAAGTAAGCCCTACATATTCATGACATATCATTGAACACCTTCCATAAGATTCCAGATTAAATTACCAAGTTCTAATAACTTTGGCTAAGATTCCCAATGACTTTCAGCCATTTTCAGGACTATATTTAAAGACTTTCTCTTTATCCTTTTGGGCCATTTAAAACTTCATTGTAAAGTACTAATGTTGTACTAGAAGTATAGTCAATTTGTGTTAAAAGATGTATTAGGGAACTAGGGTCTACAATGCTTGAAAACTGCTTCACAGTCAACTGCACTGGGCATGACTCGTGCCCCATGACACGACTCGTGCCCCAATTCCACACGAATACCTTGATTATCACGACTACTTACTATGAGTGATTGAAGGGGGAACGACTCGTGCTCCAGGGCACGAGTCGTGCCCTACACCAGAATTCATGCCCAGGCTTAAAACATCAGCAGGACATAGGAAAGGATCATATTTCCCTCGTACTCCTTCATCCCAACTCAGCCTTACCAGTTCCCATATCACTTTCTACACATCCTAACCACCTCATGTATTCTTTCCAAGCCATGTAACAAGCTTTTATCAATCATTTCATTTCAAACCAAAACCTTACCAAGTTTATTCCAAAACCTCATTTTTCTTTCATGTCAACAACCAAATAATTTACCAAAAATATCAAGAACCATCTACATGTTAATAATATCATCATTAAAAATGAAATGAACAATTATTGAAAGAAATCATAATAACTTACCAAAATATTTCGTAATAAAAAAAAAGCTTTGATCGGTTATAAATGTTCCACTCGACTCCCTGAGCGTTTATTTGAAATCAAAACGAGGAACAGATTGACGATTTATTTATAGAGATTTTTGGAAGGTAACCTTAGGTTGATAGGAACGTTCTGGGTGATTCTAATGAGATGGGGATGGGAGCTTGCTGGCCTATAGGGCCTTGAGTGTGGAACGGGTTTGTGGAAACTGGTGAGGCGCTAAAAGCGGCTGGTCCAGTATCATTTTGAGGAGGGACACCTGACTGCTGCCCTAAACCAAACTATGGCGGCGACATTCCAGACTGTTGCTGCGGCACCCTGAAAACGTGAGTTTTTGAGAAACATATTTATGTTTCCTTATTTCAAAAGACTTCTATATGGTAAGAAGATTTTGGGACTTTCATGGAAGATTTATTAATATCCTACTTTGACTAGGAGATTGTATATATGTAAATATCTTTTATTTATATACATAGTTTTATATTAGGACTAACCCACTGATATTCTATTTCCTTGTGAGTGTGGTTTATGTTTTCTTATAGGAAAAGAGATCTCACAAAGGAAGATGTCGATCACGTGAAGATCTTCTCCATGGTGCATTATAAATACAAGGCATTCAGCACAAGAGAAGCTACGGATTTTTAGAGAGAAAATTTCTTATTCTTCATAGTATTTGACATTGTGTATTTAGGTTGTGAGTGAAGGTTGTGCCTTACATCCGTAACTCACATCTAGCTTTTCATAGAGTTCTCTTGTTTTACTTCTGACTAGAATAGGTCCTACTTGGGAAAGGGGAATTGTTCTTGTCGTAGAAGGTGATTAGAACTCGTTTAGTATTTTCATATTTTAGTTTTTCACTTCTTTGTTTTTGTAAGCAACAAAAGTTTTTATAGTGAAAAGTTTTTGGGCGTAAGCCTAGTTTGCTGATCTCATAGATCAGTAAGCGTAAATAATTCTTGAGTTATTGCTTTTAATTTATTCTATTCCGCTGCATTATCTGTGGATGTGTGGACAGTTGTGAGACACATCTGTACTCACATTCGTTGTCTGTTGGGTGATCAAAGTTTTCTAGCTACACGAAACTTTCAATTGGTATCAGAGTCAACTCTCGATATATTACTGAGTGTTGATCCAGAAAGTGTAGTCATTATGGAATGCCAAAATCACCAAAATAGGCCTCCTGTCTTGGATGGCACCAATTATTCTCTTTGGAAGTCTAAGATGCGAAATTACATCAAAAGTATTGATGAAAGGGCTTGGATGTGTATTCTTGTTGCATGGCAACCTCCTACTGTGGAGAAAAAGCCACCTTCTGGTGTTGGTGAGTCTATTTTCGAAAGAAAAATTGAAGATCAATGGACTCTTGAAGAAATACAAGCTGCAAATTATAATTCGAAAGCTATGGGTGCTATTTCCAGTCATGTTTCTGGGAATATGTACAAACTTATAACTAATGAGAGTATAGCCAAAGCTGCTTGGGATATTTTGCAAACTCAATGTGAGGGAGCACCAAGTGTGAAAGCTACCAGGCTTAGAATTTTAATGGATAGGTTTGAGTTACTTCGAATGGAAGAAACTGAGGACATTGTGTCATATGCTGCTAAGATTCATGAGATTTCGAATGAGTGCACAAGTCTAGGAGAATCTATCTCCAATGCAAGACTTGTAAGTAAGATTTTAAGGACCTTACCTGAAAGGTTTAACATAAAAGTGGCTGTGATTGAGGAAACAAAAGACACAAATACTGTAGGTCTTGACACAATCGTAGGAATCTTGACTGTGTTTGAGCTAAACCTTGAGGCTCAGAAAAAGAACAAAACTCACAGTCTTGCTCTCAAAAGTGCTGCTGCACTTCCAAAAGAGCTTGTGGAATTATCCTCTGAGATTGACAAGTCTAATCTTGAAGAAGAGGATGTAGCTCTTATTTCAAAGAAGTTCAGTTCAATACTGAAAAATAGAAGGATAAGTAAATTTCCTAACAAACCTACTCTCAGTGCTCCTGAAAAATCAAAACCTAGCACTGACACTGGATTCAAGAAACCAAGCTTTGAAAATAAATCATCTGAGTCTGCCCAATGTAGGGCATGTCGTGGCTTTGGTCATTATGCAAATGAGTGTGCTAACACACTTAAAAAGAAGGGAATGAGCTTAACTGCTACCCTTAGTGACAGTGAGGATGAAGAAGAAGAAGTGGCTAACATGTCTATTATAAATTGTCATTCTGTGTTTAATGCCTTTTCTGCAGATATAGAAGAAGATGCTCCTGAAAAAACCTTGGATGTGGTCTCAGTTGTGAACACATCTGGTGTCACATCTCGAACTGCCGAATCAAGTTTTCGTAAAAGGAGATTCAGATGATGAAGATGAAGAAAGGGACATTCCCTATGAGGAACTTTTTGCAACATACAAGGAGCTGCATACAGATTGGATGAAAAGATTGGACAAGATTGAGGTACTTGTTAAGGTAAATAAATCTCTTTCTGATAAACTGGCTGCTTGTGAAAATGAAAAAGTTGTTCTTTCAAAGGAAAATGATGCTCAAAAAGATACCATCGCAAGACTTGAAGTCCTTGTGACCAAAAGAGAAGTTGACCTTGAAAAATTCAAGAATGAATGTGAACAAGCTGAAAATACTTTTACTAAGTTAAACAAAAGTAAGATGAAAATGGAAGAAGCTTTTTCTATAGGTCAACGTGACAAAACTGGTTTGGGTTTTGAAAATAATTTTGTAAAGGAGGGATGTGAGGCTTCTACCTCAAAAAGTGTGAAAAAACAAGTTTTTAAAGAAAAAGTCATTTTGAGTGAGAAAAGACCTAGGAAGAGGCACTACATCTGCCACTACTGCCTAGCTCCTGGTCACATTAGGCCCTTCTGTTACAAACTCAAGGCTGATAAAAAATCTGGTCACTTCAATCAGCATCAGATGTGTGAGAAGATGTATGCACATCCGAACACACATCCTGGTAATCTGAGACCTCTGCAACCCAAAAAGAAAATCAGAAATGGGTGGCCAAACCAATTGCCACCTGCAATGTTGTTTACTCTTCCCTCAAGAGTACTGTCTCTGGCTCTTGGTATTTTGATAGTGGGTGCTCTAGGCACATGACTGGAAACCAAGCAGTCCTTCTTGACTATGAAGTGATTAATGGAGGAAAAGTAAATTTTGATGGAGGTGCTCAAGGAAAGATTGTTGGGAAAGGAACCCTAGATGTCAAGGGTCTCCCAAAATTGCACAATGTGTATCATGTGGAAGGCTTGAAAGCCAACCTAATAAGCATCAGTCAACTATGTGATGATGACCTTTATGTGAAATTTGATAAGCACTTGTGTGAAGTGTTTGATAAGGATAATACCTGTGTGTTTACTGGTCCTAGATCTGCTGACAATTGTTACCAATTTGGTGACAATCTTTCTTGTCTAAGCTCAAAAGCTAATGATGTCAATCTGTGGCACCAAAAATTAGGACATGCTAGCTGTAGAACTCTGGAAGAACTTCAAAGGTTTGAAGCCATTAAAGGTCTCCCTAAACTGAACTTCAAGAACCCTGATGTCTGTGGTTCATGTCAAAAGGAAAAACAAACAAAAGCATCACATAAAAAGGTCCAACAATGCTCCACTTCTAGGTGTTTGGAGATGATTCATACTGACTTAATGGGACCTATTGAAGTTGAAAGCTTTGGTAGGAAAAAGTATGCCTTTTTGTGTGTTGATGATTATTCTAGGTACACTTGGGTAATGTTCTTTAAACACTGCTTGTCACATTGGCAATAGGGTGTTTTTAAGGATTGGTAGCACTGTCACTCCTTATCAAATCCACCTTGGAAAGAAGCCAACTGTGAAATATTTTCATGTGTTTAGATGTGTTTGTTACATTCTCAATGATAGAGAATATCTGTTCAAGTTTGATTCAAAGAGTGACAAAGCAATTTTCATGGGCTATTCCACTAATAGTAGAGCTTACAGAGTTTTTAATCTCAAAACTAAGACCATTATGGAATCTGCTAATGTTATTTTTGATGACTCACTTGATCTTAACCTCAAGACTGCTGAGGATGATATTTCAGGTTGCTTACTGGACTGGAAAGATACGTAAACAGTCTTTGGAGAACCAATGTATCTTTGTCGCATCTTGGAAAACCTACTGAACCTGATAAGGATGTAACCAAGGATGTGGACACATCTGCCTCCACATCTGAACCCACATCTGCTCCCACATCCACTCAAACTCCTATAACTGAGGATAGTTCCTCTGATTCTGATCAGGATGATGCTCCAGAAGGTAATGTGAATGGGTGTGTGGATAGATCAAAGGATATTTCTTCAAAAATCCAGAAAAATCACCCCTCTTCACAAGTTGTGGGAGATGTGCATGCTCAAGTGAGAACTAGACAAAAGGACAAAGTTGATTATAGAAAGATGGCTGGTTTGTGGAGTTGCTCTTTAGCATACTCCCAGGTAAGTTTTTGCTGTTTTGTTTCAAAGATTGAACCTAAGAATGTTGCTGAAGCATTGAAAGATGCTGACTGGATTCTTGCTATGCAAGATGAGTTGATTCAATTTGAAAAAAATGAGGTGTGGACTCTTGTCCCTAGACCCTCTCATGGTAATGTCATAGGAACCAAATGGATTTTCAAGAACAAAACTGATGAGCAAGGTGTGATCACTAGAAATAAAGCTAGGTTAGTTGCTCAAGGTTACACTCAAATTGAAGGAATTGATTTTGAGGAGACATTTGCTCCTGTTGCAAGAATTGAGTCCATTAGACTTTTGTTAGCCATTGCTTGTTACCTCAAGATCACTCTACATCAAATGGATGTTAAGAGTGCTTTTCTGAATGGATATTAAATGAGGAAGCCTATGTTGAACAACCTAAAGGCTTTGTGGACTCCAAGTATCCTAACCATGTGTATAAGCTGAAGAAAGCTCTGTATGGGCTAAAGCAAGCCCCTAGAGCTTGGTATGGTAGGTTGACTGACCATTTGCTTCAACTAGGATTCAAGAGAGGTGAGGTTGACAAAACACTGTTTGTGAGGAAAAATAAAAAGGAGATTCTTGTGGCACAAATTTATGTAGATGATATTGTGTTTGGATCAAATTCTGACCCTATGCTAGCTGAATTTGTGGATAGCATGACTTCCACATTTGAGATGAGTATGGTAGGTGAGTTGAACTTTTTCTTAGGCTTACAGATTAAGCAATTCAAAGATGGCATGTTCATCTCACAGTCTAAGTATGCCAAGAATCTTGTGAAAAAGTTTGAGCTTGAACACTCTTCACATCAAAGAGCACCAATGGGATCTTCCCAAAAGCTAAGTCATGATTCAGATGGTGAGAGTGTTGATCAAACCCTGTATAGAAGCATGGTAGGAAGTCTGCTTTACCTCACTGCAAGTAGACCTGATATTACGTACAGTGTGTGTCTCTGTGCAAGATACCAAGCCACTAAGGTGTCCCATCTAAAAGCCTTAAAAAGAATCATTAGATATGTAAGTGGGACTGTGAACCTAGGACTGCATTACTCCAAAGAAACAAACACCAATTTGGTTGGGTACACTGATTCTGATTGGGCTGGAAATAGTGATGATAGAAAGAGTACCACAGGTGGATGTTTCTACCTAGGAAATAACCTTGTGTCTTGGTATAGTAGGAAGCAGAATTGTGTGTCCTTATCCACTGCTGAGGCTGAATATGTTGCCCTTAGGAGTTGCTGCACACAACTGCTTTGGATGAATCAAATGTTGAAAGATTATGGATTGAATAGCAAAGTTTTGACTGCTTTTTGTGATAACAAAAGTGCCTTGGACATAACTAAAAATCCTGTCCAACATTCTAGAATAAAGCACATTGATATTAGACATCATTTCATCAGAGATCTTGTAGAACAAAAAACTGTGTGTCTGGAATTTATTGGGACTGAAAATCAATTGACTGATATATTTACAAAGGCATTAAATTTGGAGAGATTTTCCTCCTTGAGGAAGTCTCTTGGTTTGTGTGATATCTAAGGTTGTGAGACCAAATGTGTCTCACATCCTCTAACACATCTGTATATTAGATTAACTGAAAAAAAAATTATAAAAATAAAAAATCAAAAAAAAAATATCATGCATTAGAACGAAATTTCTCAGTGTGGTCACTTGTGAGTCTTCATCTTTGACATTATTTTTGATCACTTAATTGTGAGCACTTCCTGTTCATGTCACCTTTTGGTGACTTGATATAACCTTCCTAGGTATCTCACAGTGGGTGCTTTAAAAGAAAAAATATATGTGAGAAACAGCTGCTTCACCCTTAGTATGAAGCCAAACCATTGTGATCAAGTATTTTTCATAAGAAAACTTGTAATCAAACTTGATAAGATCATTGGGAAAAAGGGCTATCTTTGGGATCAAGTAAAGTGAAAGCTACTCACAATGCAAAAATCCACAACAAAAAAATTGGTGGATGCATCCAAGAGGCTGTGCAGATTGGATTATTGCTCATTGACTTTTTGTGATCTAAATGTGTCCCCATATGTGACTCACATCCTATGCCACATCCATAAACTGAGAATATTTCCATCACCTGTGTGTTTGCATCATGCTAGGCATACTGCATTTTTAGGACATATATGAGCTTTGTAAATATACTAGTTAATTAATATTCTTTCTTAATTCATTCTTTGATTTTATAGGTTTTTGATCTCCAATATCTTTCATGAAAAAAATGGTGTGTATCATTCCTTGTTTGAAAAGGTTGGAAAATTCAATTGGGATTCTTTTTTAAATAAAGATATGGCTGAACTATTTTTGTTTCCATAAAAATCTATCAAAATCTTATTTTATTTTGATCCCCTATTTCCTCGAAATTGGTTGTGTGTGGTAACCTCAAAGGTTTCTAGCCATTGGAGGACTCTTAAGGAATTTGGGTTGTGTGAGACCTTTTTGGAGAAGAATTCCTAATTTTAGATGGAAAGGGGGAGCTGTGAGTATTTATGAGCCCTCACAGCCGTCCCATCTCCCATAAACCCTTGATAAACCTTTTGTTTTTCCTTCTCTTTGCACACAATCTCACACACATTGCATTAATTCCTCTCCTACTGTTCAACCTAACACAAATTTTTAGTTTAAATGGCCGATCACACGAACATTCGTGAGGAAGACGTGCTTGACGTTGAACCCCTTTCAATCGCCTTGGCTGAAACTCCAGTTACCGCCAACCCTGTTATTGCCAAATTTCTTGCTGAAATTCCTCCTCCATCTTCTTCGTCTAGCTCATCCATGGAACGTTCTCCCCACCTACATTGGAACCCTTGTCTGTTCCAACCGCCTCTGAAAACCCTAAGGCTCCAACCTTTCCGGTGATTCCACCATCGGTTGTCGCCCCTGTCTCTCCCTCTGTAGAACCTTCTTTGACCAAGAAGAGGAAGCTTTCCCAAGCAAAACCCTTGAAGCATGCTGCGATCCCCGTGCCCCAACGCAATCTACGTCGATCGCATAGGGTTAGGAAGCTGTCAGAATCTGACAAGGCCAAGAACTTGAAGAAACCAGGTGGGAAGCCCTCTACCGCCATTACTCTCGAAGAAGAAGAAGAAGAAGAGGTAATTGCTCCTCTTGTAAGAACTAGGGCTCAATCTAAAATTTCTCCTCCCTCAGTTGTTGAACCTGTTATTACTCCTTCTGATTCTGTTCCCCATGCTGAGACCATTGATCCTGTTCCATCCCCTTCTATTGTTCCATCTGATCCTATCATTCCCATTCCTGCTCCTACTCCTGTAGTTGATACACCTACTCCTGATGTTGCTCCTGTCCCTAAGGTTACCTCTCCTATTAAGGATTCTTCTGTGTTTAATGATGAGATGCCTTTAGCTAATATTTTGATGGAGTTGAAAGGAAAGAAAAAGGTTGCTTCTACTGACTTAGAGCCTATTGAGGAAGAATCTTATGAATCTGAATCAAGCTATGAGAGTGATGATACTGCATCTGATGTCAACTTCAAGCTGGGAAGGGATGAATTAGAACAAGAAAAAGAGGACCTAGAAAAGGATACCTCTTCTGGTGAAGAGACAGAGATAGAATCTGTCCAAAAGCAAGCTCCTGCAAAAGATGTGTCTGAAGATGTGCACACATCCAGACGCACATCCACCAGAAAGAAGGCTGATAAGGGTAATTCTTCAACTCTTTCCATTACTGCTGCCCCTAAACCCTTTTCCAAGAAATTCTTGACCAAGAATGCCTCTGATAGGTTTGGCCTAATTTCTTCTAAGGCCTTTATTATAGAGATGAAAAGAGATAGGGAAGCATTCTTTAAGTTAGGCATGGACAAATTCTTTGAAGAAAGAGGACTGTTTTTAACTGTTGATCACCCTCTCCCATTTTATCCTAAGATGGTGTATGAGTTTTATGCCAATTTGCCCAAATGGTTGGATAAATGTTACTCCTCTCCCCTCATTGTCTATGTTAGAGGAATGTTTGTTCCCTTTTCCCCATCTGTCATTAATGATTTTCTTGGATTTGATAACACTTTGGATCAGTTGGTTGATGTGTCTGATGATGAAGTTGTTTCTGCCATCACCCATGGAAAGGTAACCTCATGGTCTGTGAAGCCAAAAGATTTGGGAAGTGGCTCTTTATTCTCTCTTTACTGTTTCCTTCATTCTATTCTTGTTGCCAATCTTTGCCCCTCAAATAACAAGACCTCAGTTACTAGGGTGCAAGCTGATCTTCTTTATAGGTTGGGCATTAAGAGAAATATCAATTTTGAAGATTTTATCTTTAGGAAAATCTGTGCTTATGGAGAGTCACCCTCTAAGAAGTGTTTTTTACCTTATCCCTCTCTAATCTCTCAAATTCTGGTTGCCAATGGTGTTAAGGCTGAGAAAAATGAAGAAAATGTTGAAAAATTTGAGTTGTTTAAGGAATCCAAAACCCTTCTAGACCCTAAGCAAAGACATGTTGATCTCCCTTTGGGTGTTGTACCTGAACTTGCTATGCCAGATGTGGACACAGCTGAACCCACATCTGAAGATCCTTTTGAAGCTCAGATGAAGGATTTAGATGCTGAGATTGCAATTGCTGAAGCTCAAGTTCAAACCTCCACTGACCATGCCAACAATCTGAAAGCCCTTAAGGATAGACTCCTCAGATGGCATGCTAAACTTTCTAGTAAAAAAGGGGGAGAATCAAGTTCAAATCCTGCTGCTTCTACTGGAAGTGAAGTCTGGGATGCTGCTGTTGCTGCTGCTACAGCTATGGCTGGCTTTAAATGGAGACAGTGAGAACTTTAATTTAGGGGGAGAAATTTTTTTTGTTGCTTTTGCTAATGATTGTCAAAAACAATTTTTAATTTCTGTTTTAGTTTTAGTTTTAAAAACAATGGGGTGTAATAGTTTTTAATTAGGACATTGCTGAATGGTTTTTGCTTTTGCTTGATGAATTGCTGCTATTTTGCTCTAACTTGGTTCATGCAATTTTTATGTGTGGATGTATATACACATCTGGACACACATCCATTCAGGGAGAGTTATGTTTACTCTATATTTTTGTGTTTACTCTGTGGTCATAAATTGTGAATTCTATAAATCTTTGGTTTTGACCAGAAAGTCCAAACTAGGGGGAGATTGAAAACGTGAGTTTTTGAGAAACATATTTATGTTTCCTTATTTCAAAAGACTTCTATATGGTAAGAAGATTTTGGGACTTTCATGAAAGATTTATTAATATCCTACTTTGACTAGGAGATTGTATATATGTAAATATCTTTTATTTATTTACATAGTTTTATATTAGGACTAACCCACTGATATTCTATTTTCTTATGAGTGTGGTTTATGTTTTCTTATAGGAAAAGAGATCTCACAAAGGAAGATGTCGATCACGTGAAGATCTTCTCCATGGTGCATTATAAATACAAGGCATTCAGCACAAGAGAAGCTACGAATTTTTAGAGAGAAAATTTCTTATTCTTCATAGTATTTGACATTGTGTATTTAGGTTGTGAGTGAAGGTTGTGCCTTACATCCGTAACTCACATCTAGCTTTTCATAGAGTTCTCTTGTTTTACTTCTGACTATAATAGGTCCTACTTGGAAAAAGGGAGTTGTTCTTGTCGTAGAAGGTGATTAGAACTCGTTTAGTATTTTCATATTTTAGTTTTTCACTTCTTTGTTTTTGTAAGCAACAAAAGTTTTTATAGTGAAAAGTTTTTGGGCGTAAGCCTAGTTTGCTGATCTCATAGATCAGTAAGCGTAAATAATTCTTGAGTTATTGCTTTTAATTTATTTTATTCCGCTGCATTATCTGTGGATATGTGGACAGTTGTGAGACACATCAGTACTCACATCCGTTGTCTGTTGGGTGATCAAAATTTTCTAGCTACACGAAACTTTCACACCCTGAACTGTTGCTGTGGAGGCCCAAACTGATCTGCGCCAGACTGCGGAGGGATCTCAACTTGCTGCAGTATTCCGAAGTGCCCTTCCATACTGACTTTGTCCCCACTAAGGAACGACAAACTGGCTTGTCCTGTCGGACTGTACGGGGCCACTGGATTGTGGCTGAGGAGCTGACTGACCCATAGGTCGAGGAGCATGGACCCTGGTAGTGGTCCCATAGGAGGCTGGTTATTTTATACTTTCTAATTAAAAAATAATTTAACTATTACAAATATATTTTTTCATAGAAAAAACAATTACTAATTCATTAAACAATTAACATGGATTTTTTGTTTGTACAATGACCTTATAATCAATCATGCTTCAGTTTGACTAATAGACCATTGTATCAGTTCATTAGTTCGTGTATAATACTATATTGCAACCTCCGCAACACCACACCGCGTCATACCACCGGTTGGAAAATATAAATGAGTGTGAAGAAAATTTGAGAATTTTTTTTAAATGGGTTATTTGTTAAATGATCAAATTGAATGTGCGTTTGTGTTCTACTCCATGAAAACATTGAAATCAAATATTTATTTGTCCAAAATGATTAATAGATGAATGAGATATTAAGTCTCAAAGTTAATGTGTTGAAATTGGGAAAATGTGGTTATTTCACAGGAATGTGAATAAAAAATCTAGCAATTTTAAATACTACTACAATTTGATAAGGGGTACAAATGTGTGAAGTACACTCTTTCTCGCGCACAGGTGCGCAGGGGTGCAAATCATGAACGAAATGGGATTCGAGCTACCGAGCTCATGTGCAACTTTGTTTATAAGATAAAGATCACAAACCATTTTGAAGACACCAGAATTTTTTTTCCAGCAGCCTTCCCTCTCTCTCTCGTTGCATTTTGTAGCATTTTTTCTTTGGCCTCCTTGCATTTCTACATCTTGGTGATACTGTACAGGCACACTGCCAATTCGCCGGGAACTTTATGTGCAAAGTGTCTCCGGTAGGCACGTTCTATCCTAGGAGACTCCCGTACAAGGCAGCCTCAAGCACTATAGGTGAGTGTACGAAATTTTTTTAAGTACACTGATTCATCAGGATCGTGCACAACAAATTCTGTTATTTTGACTTAAATAAATAAATATATATATATATATATATATATATATATATATATATATATATATATATATATATATATATATATATATATATATATATATATTTAGCATCTTTCATTTACACATCATCATTCCATTACTTCTCTAATTTCACAAATATTACATAAAGTTTAACATTTTTACATATTGATCTGTTATATCGAAATATTAAATTGGTATTGTCGTTGTTTTTTGTTTTGTTTTTATGTTATTTATCTAATATTAATGCTTTTATTACTTTGTATTAAAATTGTGTGACTTTTCTATTATCATGTAATATTAACTATATTGTTATAAATACTAATATATTTTTATTTTTTAATTTATGTTAAATTTTAATATATCCGTCTAAATTTTTACTTTTGATTTTTCTCAAATAATTATCCCAATATAAAAATAAAAAATATTTTAAATTAATTTAAATAATAAAAAAATTGTTTATAGAATAAATAAGATGTATTTTTTAAAAATTAGAGGGACTAATTTACAAATTTAAAATATTACTTCATAAATGAAGGAAGACGAATAGTGTTGCTTCAAATTTGAAGGAACATTATTCATCTCCTTCATTTTTTAAGAAAAATTTGAAGTGGGTTGGAAGGATAAATAGTTGCCATTTTGAAGAAATGAAGGAGGATTAGAAGTGGGTTGTAGATGATCTTATTATAACCCCTTTGTGCTATAAAAATAATTTTAAAGGTCAAATGTTTTATATTATACTCCCTCCCTCCCTCCGCTATTAATTTTCTTTTTGATATGTCACAGTTTAGGATTCTTATTTGCTTTATTATCTAAAATGGACAATATGTCTCATTTGTTATTCTCAAAACAAAAACTCCCTATCCACTTTTTTTCTTCTTCTTTACTTTTTATACTCAAAACATTTACTTTTTCTTAATAATCGCGTCAATTCAAACTAAAAATCTTAAACCGAAAAAGAGGGAGTACCACTTTAACCCCCTAAACATTTTCATCAACAAACATTCATATTAAACTTCCTATTTTGCCGTTAAAAATTCTGTTGTCATGTGTAATGCATGTAACAAATTAACAATAAAATTTGGACATCGTTACCTTGAATGACCTCCCATGCTACAAAATATAGTTTGATGCAGAGAATGAAATAAAAAATAGTTTAGGTATGAAATTCAAAGTTTGTACTCCCTCCATTCCTAAAAGTTTGTCCCCTTTGACTTTTTGTTGAACTTTGATCACAAATTTATGAGAGATTAATCATGTTCATGAAATTCTAAAAGTTGTTGTTGATAATATTATTAATGGTGAATCAATAGAAATTTTTAGAATTTCATGAACATAATTAAATTGTCATATATTTGTGGTCAAAGTTCAACTAAAACGTCAAATGGGATAAATTTTTAGGGACGGAGGGAATATAATTTTTAATGCAATTTTGCCTAAATGATATCTCTATCACGTTCTCAAATACACCCGTTTACAATTGACACTTTTTAGTGACAATAACGTGGATACAAGCATATTATTTGATGGACAATATAGAAATTTATATCCACTTGTGTGTATACAAGTTATTACTCCCTCCCTCCCAAAATGTTTGTTCCATTTGACTTTTTTGTTGAATTTTGAGCACAAATTTACGAGAAATTAATCATGTTCATGAAATTTTAAAAGTTGTTGTTGATAATATTATTAATGGTGAATCAATAGGAATTTTTAGAATTTCATGAACATAATTAAATTGTCATATATTTGTGGTCAAAGTTTAACAAAAAAGTCAAATGGGACAAACATTTTAGGATGAAGGGAGTATATATTTTCTCAGTTTCATATAGTTTCATATAGGTAGTTCCATTTTTTTAAAGATAATTCTAATGAGTTTTGACTAATAATTTATTTTAATATATTTATTCAAATGAAAATCGAATAGCCTATTATCTCTTTATGTATGTTAGAGCTGTCTCAAAATCTGAACAAACGATGAAACCCTAAACCGCGCCGCCGGCAAGTCTTGCTTCTTTTCCGGACAAAATGGCCTCCTCCTCGACGGGTTTTGGCCTTGGCTTAAACCCAGTTGCTCCTGCTCCGCATGGGAATGGTATGGAAGGTACGCCTCCTTCAAACCCTAACCCTCAACCGCCTTTAAACCCTAACTCCAACCCTCCCCAGCCGCCATCCCCTACTGCTGCAAAATCGTTCGCTTCTGTTGTGAAATGTTCTACTGCCCTCGTCAATCATGCTCCGCTGCTGAATACCATCCCTAGTTCCACGTACAAAGGTGAGCCATGCTTGAAGTTTTCCACAGATATGATCAATGTTTTAGCCCAGCCATTCAAATACACCTTGGTTGGAAAATTTTCTCATGGTCGGCCATCAATGGAAGTTACAAGGCAGCATTTCTTGAAGTTTGGACTGAAGGCAGATTTTAAATTGGGTCATATTGATCCTAAACATATTCTTATTCAGATTGTGCATGAGAGATATTTCAATAGACTTTGGGCAAAAGAACAATGTCATCTTGGGCGTTTTCCTATGCGTGTGTTCCGTTGGTCACCTTCTTGGAGGCCGGATAAGGAGTCTTCATTATTTCCTGTTTGGGTTGGATTACCCGGCCTTCCAATTCATATGTTTAACAAGGTATGTTTATTTTCTATTGCTAATATATTTGGGGAGCCGCTATCTATAGATCAAGCAACTTGTAACTTATCAAGACCTAGTGTGGCTAAAGTTCTTGTTCAAGTGGATCTTTTGAAGAAACTTTCGTCTAGAGTTTTCATTGATTGCGGAGATGATTTTTCAAGTTTTTGACAGCCTTTAGAGTTTGATAACCTCCCAAGTTATTGTAAGCACTGCTATAAGTTAGGCCATGATCTGAATGAGTGTTTCTACCTTCATCCTAAGAAGCCAAACTTGAAGAATGGGGCTGAAGCTAATGGAGGTAGTGCGGAGGTGCTGAATGAGGATCACACGGCTGCAAAAGAGACTCCGAAAGAGGTGAATGCTGGTGGTCTAACGAAGGGTGCCAATGTGGGAAAGAAAATGATTTATGTTGAAAAAGCTAAAGTGAAAGATCCTTCTTCGTCAATTGGGAATGTTGAGCCTATCAAGGGGGCGTCTCAAGAAGATAAATCTAATGGCCAGAATAATGCGAAAATTGATGGTTGTGCTCATGAGACTGAGGTTGTTGATCTCGATGGGGGGATTGTTCATTCTAACAAGCAGTCAGCCGAAAATGGTTGTGAAGATATAGATACCCATAATGAAACGGTTGACACTCAAGGTGAAGAATTGATAGTCTTGAATGACACAGCTATTGTTGATATAAATACGGGCAATGAAACTCTGGTAGCTACTGTTGCGCTTGGAGCGCAGTTGGGGGCTTTGGCCATTCAAAATGGGTCTACGGCTCCTGCGTTGGATAGCGAAGCTCTAAATCTCGTTCGGAAAAAGGTTAGACAAATTCAAGCTTCATCAGCTCCTAACTTACGTTCCTCTACTGCTCGTATGCCAAATCCTAAATATTTTAATCCCGAATTTATAAACCCAAAAAACCTAAAAGAAGCTCTTATTTTTCGGAAAAAATGCGATTCTGAACCAGAAGGCGGTCTTTCTGCTACTTCTCCTTCGGCATATCATGATGCTCGCACTTATGGGGGTTTTGTTGGAGGATTTCATGTTGATCCTAGGGCTCCAATGGCTGACGGCGATAATTTTGAAGACTATTACGATGAAGAAGACGGATTTCAAAAGGTTAAAGGGAAACGAGGAAAATCTGGATCGAAAGTTAAATAAAAAAACCTCAAGCCTAAAAGGCCTTGGTTTCCTAAAAGGCAATTTGATTGACCTTTTTATTTATTTTATTTTCTGTTTTTCCTTAATTATTGTACCTTTTTTTAATTTTTAATAAAATTTAGGGGGCATTGCCCTTTTCGCCTAAAAAAAAAAACAAATGAAAATCGAATAAATATTATTGTTAGTATTTTGAATAGTTTGTCAATAACAAGTTTTACAATTTCATATGCATTTTTAAAATAATTTTTTTGATCAAAGTTTAATCAAAATGATCATTAAAAAAGTGGGACTATGGGATGGAGGGAGCACTTTATAAGTATCATAATAAATATTGCACTTTTAAAATTCATCCCATAATTAATATTTCTAAATAAATAAATAGCCTAGTGTAGTTCTAACATAGTATAATCAATATATAAATAGGTAGAGCAATTTTTTTAATATATTAAATGATGCCGCAGAAAATGTGCTTATCAATCTTCCTTCACGTGGCAGGACTGATCACCTGACTCCTTGACCTGAAACCAGAACTCACGACTAGCCGGATGTGTCTCCGGCTTAGACCCTCGGGCGTGAGAGTAAGTACGTATGTATGGAGAGCAAAAAATGTATTGAACAAGAGTATTCAAATGACAAAATTACAGTTACCTCAAAACCGTTGTAGTGGTAATGTATTTATAGTTGATGTAGGTGGTATATGTGGTGGCAATGAATGCTTGAGGACTGGGCTTTACACGTTTGGCCCAACTCGACACTATTGGTATGTTCAGTGGCCCCCAACTTTCTGAGTTGACTTTGTCGACCAGGAAGTTAAAGGAAATTTTGATGGAGATTGCTTGTGACTCGCAAGTCGCTACTCGTGCTGATATTTAGTCGACCAAGGATGACGTGGCTCAATCCTGGACGTCCACGGCGAACGGCCAGATCTGGAAGAGCGCCGTTTTTCCGTAATAATTACAGTTTTGATGTTTGAGAGACCGTCTTGGGAAATGTTTCCGCATTCAATTAGAAAAATTAGACTTTTGAATTTTCCTAATCCTTTCCAATCACTGAAGGTATAAAAGCTAAAATCCTTCTCCTTTACGAACTTTTACCCTCTCCAACTTCTTGAACTTCCGCGAAAACAGCAAAAAGGCAATTGATTTAACCCGGGCTTTCGTCTCCGTCAGTTGCTCCTCTTCGTTCAAACTCTTTAAGGTATTCTTCTCTCCCTTCAGCATTAGGGCTTAATTTCTGCAATTTCTTCAATTTCGCCATGGCTAGGACTTTTAGTTGTGAGCCTGAAGCTTGGTATGGCTATTGTAGTGTAAATAAAAGGGTTTATAAGCACTTGAATGGAGAGTGGAGAGAGATGTCAATGGAGGAATGTACTTCAATTTTGACCCGTTGGGGCTTGCGTTTCACTGAGCTAACTTTGCCTGTAGGGGAGGACTTAGGTGTTTTAGAGACGAGTGACCCAAGGATAGTATCCTCCAATCTTTTTCATGAACTTCTTGACCACATTGCGGTGTTTTACATCCAAGGTCCCAATAAGCCCTCTTTCCTTAGGAATAGGACGGGATTTCCGGGGGAATCTAGGTCGCCCCTTAGTGTGTCTACTAGGTCCCTTGAGACTGCGTATAGGACTGATTCCCCTGTTTCCCCTTCTTCTTATACAGATATGACGACCCAAGGAGGAGCTTCAGCCTCAACTTCTTCCAGCCCACGCATTGTCAATGCCTTTGGGACCTCTGTTGTGCCTGGGTGGAATGAAAGGGGCTACGTGCCTCAAAGGCCAAAGAGAGGGAAGCAGAACTTTCCCTCACGACTTGAGATGATCTACCAATTCTGTGAGGTGGATAGGGAGGAATTTGATGTGACCATTTATAGCAAGAGGGATTTTCTGGACCAGTTTGGGGGCACTTACAAGGAGGATGCTACTAGGGTTGCCTTCTACTACGGCCAGTTCGAGGCTGGTCTTAGATTACCCTTGGACCCCTTCATAAATGAGTTTCTAGAGTGTGCCAATGCCCTGCCTCTTCAGTTGGGGGCTAACACTTGTAGGGTTTTGGTTTGTTTTGCTATGGTATGTCAATTTCTGGGGTATGAGCCCTGTATGAGGGTTTTTAGGGAGTTTTTTAGCGTCAAATTTGACAAGGTCGATGGGATAAGCACTCCCTCCAAGCCAAAATCCCCAAAATTATTCATCAATCTCCCTAGTAAGGCTAGTGGATGGAACTCTCATGTAGTGGTTGTGGAGAGTAGGTTAGGCTAGGAATTCCCCTTACCCGATGCTGATTCAGAGGTGATGAGAGAGCAGGATCACTGGGAGACTTACTGGCACGTAGATTTACGTAAAAAGTTGGTCGAGCTGGCAGCTAAAGGGCCCATTAGCTGGGAAGTTTTGGGCACTACTAAAGACAACTATATCCAGGCTGGAATGATTCTCGGAGATGGGGATGTGGTACCCCTAGTGCCCATTGTAAGATGCTTAAGGTATCCGGATTGGGTTACCCATGCTTTGGGTAGATTTGAGAAAGAGTGCTCGCTCTGCCAGAAGACCCCCAAGTACTATTGTAGACATCCCATTCTGAACCAATAAATCATGATTACACTATTCTTCGTCTCTCTTTTATGTTTTGATGAAAGCATATAAGTTTCGTCATGTTTTCGTTAAGTTTCTAACTAACCTCGTTAGTTTTGGACCTAACTGACTAACGGAACAACTGAAGAGGACAAAATAGTCATCAGACTAGTTATCTCGCACGAGATATCATATCTCGCGTGAGATATCCCCTCGACAGGATGAGCTGAAATCACTCTCCTTCTCCGTTTCAACCTCTTTTCTTGATAAACCTCATCTAATCCGGTTCTCCAATCAAATTTGAGTTCTGAAAGCTTCCTAGGAGTGTTTTACCTCTTCACCTCTACCTCTTAAACTCCTATAAATACCTGGTGACTTCCAAGGTTGAAAAGGAGGAGGACAAGGTCCAGAATTTCACACAACACACACAATTTGTTGGTTTCTCTCCACGAAAGACTCCTTCAAATCACTCACAAAACCTTCCTAAAATCACCTAAAGTTTGTTTATCAACCTTGTTGATCAACAAACATCCAAACCCAAATCAAGGATTGAGGCGAAGCTCTGTCCGCATCAAGATTTGACTCTCATATTGAGTCGAAACTCTGCCCAAATCACTTCTCGATCGAGAAGACATCTTAGAACCACGTTCTAAATCAAATCCTCCCCAAACGCTAGGTAAACTCCTTCACTTTTTTACTCTCCTCTTCTCAATCTCTCTCTATTGGCTTTTAGAGTAGTGTAATCCCATCAAAAGGATTGGCCTAGAGTCCCTTCAATCGATGAAGGCGATCTCGAAGCATACAATCTGACATTCCTAATCAAGAAATTGATTAGGGTTTGCTTGTTTTCTTTAATTATATATATATATATTGTAAAGATTGAAAACCTCTCTTTTCTTTAGCAAGACCGATCTTCGGATCGAGTGGAATGGATGCTCCTCGACCTACCCATTCCATAACCTAAGCCCCGAACTCAAATCTCTTTTCAAAAATAGTTTTCCTATGTTTCCAAACGAATAATATAGGTGGCGACTCAAAAAGATAAAATTCTTCTCACAACGCTACAGTGGCGACTCTGCTGGGGATTTAAAATTAAGAGGCTTAAACTTGCGTCAAAATTAAAAGAGAGGTTTTCAAAAAAATATTGTAAATTCGATTTTCTGCTCTCAGATGAGGCATATCTCGCACGAGATATCATATCTCGCGTGAGATATCGCCTCGGCAGTCTGGTTGCTTTCTGGTTTCTCCCGTTCATCTCATAATCCAAGACGAGAGCCGAACGTGCAAAGGGGATCCCAGAATTCACTATCTGCAGAGTTCCTGCATCTTAAGGCCTCCCTTAAGGTGTAGAACTCGAATCTTTATTTCATTTAAATAATTGATTATTATTTATAAACTGCGTGCGATTGGGTTTTATTTAATTAAAGTCCGATCCATTGGGGATTCGGGAGTTGTAATTTAAATTATTTATTTCTCTCTCTCCCTTATGTGGAACTACGACGGCCTGAGTCTTCCTAATTTGGGAGAAACGTAGGCAACCACTTGGTGCGGCCACTATCTGTTTTTCTTTTGTTTTTTCAAAAAAATCTCTATTTTACTCTATCACCTAGATTGACTCTCACACACGCGCACTCATATTATAACTGTCATTGCATTACATACCCTCTATAAACCCGGGACCCATACTAAGGACGGATGACGATAACCACCTAGTATCCGGTCTCTCCGAAGTTGGATCATCCCACTCCGCGTATTCAATCCATTTAGATTGTCATATCGCGGGGAGCCTAGCCTTCCAGCCCTGCATCGCCACATATCATGTAGATTGACCTTTTTAAGACATTTCTTGACCGGTCGGTTTGACCTTGGAGTCTTTGTAATCCCTTGTCAAGATCGTTTTGTGCAATAAACCATGGAAAAGAAATCAATAAATTGTCGCTTCGGAATTGTCCCTTCGAAAACGTCCCTATGATTGTCCCTACGAATTTGCCCCTAAAGAGAAAATTTCTCGCCAAAATTATTGCACAAAACTTGATGTTACTTGAGATTACTCCGACCCCTAGGTACCTAGGTTTGGATTCTGAATATTAGAAACCCCCAAAACGGATGTTCCGTCCGACCAAAATTAGGATTAAAATCAGAAAAATTGTGACTTTCCGTGGTGAAGTCTCGCGCTAGACTACTTGTCTCGTACGAGATAAGTGTTTGGTCTTTTCGTGTTTTGGCCAAAACCTTCAAACCTTCAAAGCTTCATTCACCCTATTCAGCCGACTTGTTGGGACTCGATCATGGTTTAACACGGTTGCTACACGTCTAGGTTCTTCGCCAAAGCTCGACACGAAGTCTGCTTCTCCTTCTACCACCGAGGCCGATATCAACGACGCTAAGGCCCAACTCATCGAAGCCATGACTAGGTTGGATGAACAAAGTAAGCAAATCGATGAGCAAAATGCCCAAATGGCCGCCCTCATGAAAGAACTCCACGAGTTGAAAGTCAAGAAAGGCAGAAAACTAAAGCAGAAAGTGGAATCCTCCTCCGACGAAGAGGAATCCTACACCAAAGTGAATAGAAAAATCAAGAAGTCAACCAAGAAAAAGGAAGAATCCGATTCCTCCTCTTCCTCATCCTCCTCCGATGATGAGGAACATACCTCCAAGGGTGCTAAAACCAAGAAAGAAGGCAGTGGTGAAACTACTAAACTTGGTGACCATGTTACTAAGAACTACCTCGAAAAGAAGCTTGCGACTCTTGACACTTCCAAAGGGTCATTCGTTCCATTTGATCCCGATGCTCTTCAACAATCCATCGCCAAGTTTCCTCGCAAGTACAAGACACCCGACATTGCCAAGTTCAACGGTACTACTTGTCCTCGAGCTCATGTTGAGACCTATACTTGGGCCATGCTTCCAATGGGCATTGACAACACAATCTTGCCTCAATGCTTTCCTCAAACTTTAGAAGGTGCTGCAAGGGATTGGTACATGTCTCTTCCTACGACTACAAGGCTTGATTGGTCATCCGCATGTTTAGTCTTCCAAAGGCAGTTTGAAGACAACTCCACTTACCGCCCTACTAGGAGGGATCTTGAACAAACCAAACAACATGCCAATGAGTCCTTTGCTGAATTTGCTAGAAGATGGAGACTCAAACTCACTGAAATCGTCGAAAGGCCTACTCTCAAAGAGCAAATCCACATCTTCCTCCAATGCCTCCGTGATGAATTTCAAGAGAAGCTCACCGGTAATTACTTTCCTAGTTTCAATGAACTCCTCGAGTCCGGAACTAGGGTTGACGACTTCCTAAAAAGCAAAAAGAAGGAAAGTAACTTCCGCTACAACAAACCTGCTACAAGTAAGGATGCTTCAGTCAATGCCATTCCAGTCAACCGCTCCAACGCCGGAAAGTATTCTGCTGTCCCTCCTCCCGAAAAGAAAAAGAGACACTATGACAAAATTGAAGGAATCACTCAAGAAGAACTCTTCGATGTGCTCGTCCAGAATGAAATGATCAAACCAAGGGAAGGTGGTCCTCCGAAGGATATGGGTCCGAATCATGCTCATCACTTATTCTGCAAGTATCACAACTTCACCGGCCACGACACCAACTCCTGCCATCACTTGAAGGACATCATCCAAGACCTCTTTGACAATGGAGATCTAGAACGTCCCAACGTCATCACCAATCCTCTGCCTCGTACTCCATGAAGAAGATGAAGCTCCAAGAAGAAATCTACACTTACCACTTTGGGGCTACAACTATCCTCTCCCTTTCTCCTTTGATAGAAGTAGATTAGGTTTTGAATTTTCAAGTATGAACTCGAAGAGTCGTGTAATCCCATCAAAAGGATTGGCCTAGAGTCCCTTCAATCGATCTATTGGCTTTTAGAGTAGTGTAATCCCATCAAAAGGATTGGCCTAGAGTCCCTTCAATCGTTGAAGGCGATCTCGAAGCATACAATCCGACATTCCTAATCAAGAAATTGATTAGGGTTTGCTTGTTTTCTTTAATTATATAAATATATTGTAAAGATTGAAAACCTCTCTTTTCTTTAGCAAGACCGATCTTCGGATCGGGTGGAATGGATGCTCCTCGACCTATCCATTCCATAACCTAAGCCCCGAACTCAAATCTCTTTTCAAAAATGGTTTTCCTATGTTTCCAAACGAATAATATAGGTGGCGACTCAAAAAGATAAAATTCTTCTCACAACGCTACAGTGGCGACTCTGCTGGGGATTTAAAATTAAGAGGCTTAAACTTGCGTCAAAATTAAAAGAGAGGTTTTCAAAAAAATATTGTAAATTCGATTTTCTGCTCTCAGATGAGGCATATCTCGCACGAGATATCATATCTCGCGCGAGATATCGCCTCGGCAGTCTGGTAACTTTCTGGTTTCTCCCGTTCATCTCATAATCCAAGACGAGAGCCGAACGTGCAAAGGGGATCCCAGAATTCACTATCTGCAGAGTTCCTGCATCTTAAGGCCTCCCTTAAGGTGTAGAACTCGAATCTTTATTTCATTTAAATAATTGATTATTATTTATAAACTGCGTGCGATTGGGTTTTATTTAATTAAAGTCTGGTCTATTGGGGATTCGGGAGTTGTAATTTAAATTATTTATTTCTCTCTCTCCTTTATGTGGAACTACGACGGCCTGAGTCTTCCTAATTTGGGAGAAACGTAGGCAACCACTTGGTGCGGCCACTATCTGTTTTTCTTTTGTTTTTTCAAAAAAATCTCTATTTTACTCTATCACCTAGATTGACTCTCACACACGCGCACTCATATTATAATTGTCATTGCATTACATACCCTCTATAAACCCGGGACCCACACTAAGGACGGATGACGATAACCACCTAGTCGCCGGTCTCTCCGAAGTTGGATCATCCCACTCCGCGTATTCAATCCATTTAGATTGTCATATCGCGGGGAGCCTAGCCTTCCAGCCCTGCATCGCCACATATCATGTAGATTGACCTTTTTAAGACACTCCTTGACCGGTCGGTTTGACCTTGGAGTCTTTGTAATCCCTTGTCAAGATCGTTTTGTGCAATAAACCATGGAAAAGAAATCAATAAATTGTCACTTCGGAATTGTCCCTTCGCAAACGTCCCTATGATTGTCCCTACGAATTTGCCCCTAAAGAGAAAAATTTCTCGCCAAAATTATTGCACAAAACTTGATGTTACTTGAGATTACTCCGACCCCTAGGTCCCTAGGTTTGGATTCTGAATATTAGAAACCCCCAAAACGGATGTTCCGTTCGACCAAAATTAGGATTAAAATCAGAAAAATTGTGACTTTCCGTGGTGAAGTCTCGCGCGAGACTACTTGTCTCGTACGAGATAAGTGTTCGGTCTTTTCGTGTTTTGGCCAAAACCTTCAAACCTTCAAAGCCTTCATTCACCCTATTCAGCCGACTTGTTGGGACTCGATCATGGTTTAACACGGTTGCTACACGTCTAGGTTCTTCGCCAAAGCTCGACACGATGTCTGCTTCTCCTTCTACCACCGAGGTCGATATCAACGACGCTAAGGCCCAACTCATCGAAGCCATGACTAGGTTGGATGAACAAAGTAAGCAAATCGATGAGCAAAATGCCCAAATGGCTGCCCTCATGAAAGAACTCCACGAGTTGAAAGTCAAGAAAGGCAGAAAACTAAAGCAGAAAGTGGAATCCTCCTCCGACGAAGAGGAATCCTACACCAAAGTGAATAGAAAAATCAAGAAGTCAACCAAGAAAAAGGAAGAATCCGATTCCTCCTCTTCATCATCCTCCTCCTCCGATGTTGAGGAACATACCTCCAAGGGTGCTAAAACCAAGAAAGAAGGCAGTGGTGAAACTACTAAACTTGGTGACCATGTTACTAAGAACTACCTCGAAAAGAAGCTTGCGACTCTTGACACTTCCAAAGGGTCATTCGTTCCATTTGATCCCAATGCTCTTCAACAATCCATCGCCAAGTTTCCTCGCAAGTACAAGACACCCGACATTGCCAAGTTCAACTGTACTACTTGTCCTCGAGCTCATGTTGAGACCTATACTTGGGCCATGCTTCCAATGGGCGTTGTCAACACAATTTTGCCCCAATGCTTTCCTCAAACTTTAGAAGGTGCTGCAAGGGATTGGTACATGTCTCTTCCTACGACTACAAGGCTTGATTGGTCATCCGCATGTTTAGTCTTCCAAAGGCAGTTTGAAGACAACTCCACTTACCGCCCTACTAGGAGGGATCTTGAACAAACCAAACAACATGCCAATGAGTCCTTTGCTGAATTTGCTAGAAGATGGAGACTCAAACTCACTGAAATCGTCGAAAGGCCTACTCTCAAAGAGCAAATCCACATCTTCCTCCAATGCCTCCGTGATGAATTTCAAGAGAAGCTCGCCGGTAATTACTTTCCTAGTTTCAATGAACTCCTCGAGTCCGGAACTAGGGTTGACGACTTCCTAAAAAGCAAAAAGAAGGAAAGTAACTTCCGCTACAACAAACCCGCTACAAGTAAGGATGCTTCAGTCAATGCCATTGCAGTCAACCGCTCCAACGCCGAAAAGTATTTAGCTGTCCCTCCTCCCGAAAAGAAAAAGAGACACTATGACAAAATTGAAGGAATCACTCAAGAAGAACTCTTCGATGTGCTCGTCCAGAATGAAATGATCAAACCAAGGGAAGGTGATCCTCCGAAGGATATGGGTCCGAATCATGCTCATCACTTATTCTGCAAGTATCACAACTTCACCGGCCATGACACCAACTCCTGCCATCACTTGAAGGACATCATCCAAGACCTCTTTGACAATGGAGATCTAGAACGTTCCAACGTCATCACCAATCCTCTGCCTCGACTCCATGAAGAAGAAATCTACACTTACCACTTTGGGGCTATAACTATCCTCTCTCTTTCTCCTTTGATAGAAGTAGATTAGGTTTTGAATTTTCAAGTATGAACTCGAAGAGTCGTGTAATCCCATCAAAAGGATTGGCCTAGAGTCCCTTCAATCGATCTATTGGCTTTTAGAGTAGTGTAATCCCATCAAAAGGATTGGCCTAGAGTCCCTTCAATCGATGAAGGCGATCTCGAAGCATACAATCCGACATTCCTAATCAAGAAATTGATTAGGGTTTGCTTGTTTTCTTTAATTATATATATATATATTGTAAAGATTGAAAACCTCTCTTTTCTTTAGCAAGACCGATCTTCGGATCGGGTGGAATAGATGCTCCTCGACCTACCCATTCCATAACCTAAGCCCCGAACTCAAATCTCTTTTCAAAAATAGTTTTCCTATGTTTCCAAACGAATAATATAGGTGGCGACTCAAAAAGATAAAATTCTTCTCACAACGCTACAGTGGCGACTCTGCTGGGGATTTAAAATTAAGAGGCTTAAACTTGCGTCAAAATTAAAAGAGAGGTTTTCAAAAAAATATTGTAAATTCGATTTTCTGCTCTCAGATGAGGCATATCTCGCACGAGATATCATATCTCGCGCGAGATATCGCCTCGGCAGTCTGGTTGCTTTCTGATTTCTCCCGTTCATCTCATAATCCAAGACGAGAGCCGAACGTGCAAAGGGGATCCCAGAATTCACTATCCGCGAGTTCCTGCATCTTAAGGCCTCCCTTAAGGTGTAGAACTCGAATCTTTATTTCATTTAAATAATTGATTATTATTTATAAACTGCGTGCGATTGGGTTTTATTTAATTAAAGTCCGGTCCATTGGGGATTCGGGAGTTCTAATTTAAATTATTTATTTCTATCTCTCCTTTATGTGGAACTACGACGACCTGAGTCTTCCTAATTTGGGAGAAACGTAGGCAACCACTTGGTGCGGCCACTATCTGTTTTTCTTTTGTTTTTTCAAAAAAATCTCTATTTTACTCTATCACCTAGATTGACTCTCACACACGCGCACTCATATTATAACTGTCATTGCATTACATACCCTCTATAAACCCGGGACCCACACTAAGGACGGATGACGGTAACCACCTAGTCGCCGGTCTCTCCGAAGTTGGATCATCCCACTCCGCGTATTCAATCCATTTGGATTGTCATATCGCGGGGAGCCTAGCCTTCCAGCCCTGCATCGCCACATATCATGTAGATTGACCTTTTAAAGACACTCCTTGACCGGTCGGTTTGACCTTGGAGTTTTTGTAATCCCTTGTCAAGATCGTTTTGTGCAATAAACCATGGAAAAGAAATCAATAAATTGTCGCTTCGGAATTGTCCCTTCGGAAACGTCCCTATGATTGTCCCTACGAATTTGCCCCTAAAGAGAAAAATTTCTCGCCAAAATTATTGCACAAAACTTGATGTTACTTGAGATTACTCCGACCCCTAGGTACCTAGGTTTGGATTCTGAATATTAGAAACCCCCAAAACGGATGTTCCGTCCGATCAAAATTAGGATTAAAATCAGAAAAATTGTGACTTTCCGTGGTGAAGTCTCGCGCGAGACTACTTGTCTCGTACGAGATAAGTGTTCGGTCTTTTCGTGTTTTGGCCAAAACCTTCAAACCTTCAAAGCCTTCATTCACCCTATTCAGCCGACTTGTTGGGACTCGATCATGGTTTAACACGGTTGCTACACATCTAGGTTCTTCGCCAAAGCTCGACACGATGTCTGCTTCTCCTTCTACCACCGAGGCCGATATCAACGACGCTAAGGCCCAACTCATTGAAGCCATGACTAGGTTGGATGAACAAAGTAAGCAAATCGATGAGCAAAATGCCCAAATGGCCATCCTCATGAAAGAACTCCACGAGTTGAAAGTCAAGAAAGGCAGAAAACTAAAGCAGAAAGTGGAATCCTCCTCCGACGAAGAGGAATCCTACACCAAAGTGAATAGAAAAATCAAGAAGTCAACCAAGAAAAAGGAAGAATCTGATTCCTCCTCTTCCTCATCCTCCTCCGATGATGAGGAACATACCTCCAAGGGTGCTAAAACCAAGAAAGAAGGCAGTAGTGAAACTACTAAACTTGGTGACCATGTTACTAAGAACTACCTCGAAAAGAAGCTTGCGACTCTTGACACTTCCAAAGGGTCATTCGTTCCATTTGATCCCGATGCTCTTCAACAATCCATCGCCAAGTTTCCTCGCAAGTACAAGACACCCGACATTGCCAAGTTCAACGGTACTACTTGTCCTCGAGCTCATGTTGAGACCTATACTTGGGCCATGCTTCCAATGGGCGTTGACAACACAATCTTGGCCCAATGCTTTCCTCAAAATTTAGAAGGTGCTGCAAGGGATTGGTACATGTCTCTTCCTACGACTACAAGGCTTGATTGGTCATCCGCATGTTTAGTCTTCCAAAGGCAGTTTGAAGACAACTCCACTTACCGCCCTACTAGGAGGGATCTTGAACAAACCAAACAACATGCCAATGAGTCCTTTGCTGAATTTGCTAGAAGATGGAGACTCAAACTCACTGAAATCGTCGAAAGGCCTACTCTCAAAGAGCAAATCCACATCTTCCTCCAATGCCTCCGTGATGAATTTCAAGAGAAGCTCGCCGGTAATTACTTTCCTAGTTTCAATGAACTCCTCGTGTCCGGAACTAGGGTTGACGACTTCCTAAAAAGCAAAAAGAAGGAAAGTAACTTACGCTACAACAAACCCGCTACAAGTAAGGATGCTTCAGTCAATGCCATTGCAGTCAACCGCTCCAACGCCGGAAAGTATTCTGCTGTCCCTCCTCCCAAAAAGAAAAAGAGACACTATGACAAAATTGAAGGAATCACTCAAGAAGAACTCTTCGATGTGCTCGTCTAGAATGAAATGACCAAACCAAGGGAAGGTGGTCCTCCGAAGGATATGGGTCCGAATCATGCTCATCACTTATTCTGCAAGTATCACAACTTCACCGGCCACGACACCAACTCCTGCCATCACTTGAAGGACATCATCCAAGACCTCTTTGACAATGGAGATCTAGAACGTCCCAACGTCATCACCAATCCTCTGCCTCGTACTCCATGAAGAAGATGAAGCTCCAAGAAGAAATCTACACTTACCACTTTGGGGCTACAACTATCCTCTCCCTTTCTCCTTTGATAGAAGTAGATTAGGTTTTGAATTTTCAAGTATGAACTCGAAGAGTCGTTCTGTCTTTCTAGTACTTCTCACCTCCTCTAGTTTGTGTCTTCTAAACTATCGAGTCTGTTCTTAAATTTCTCAATAAATTAAAGTAATTTCTTTTCCTAAACACTTTTCCTAAGGTTGTTCTACCTCACGATTCTCATTTAATTCATGCAAAATAATGGACCCTCCATTCCCTAAATCATCGCAAAAATAGAGGCTTCTAAGCGAGTTTAAGAAGAAGTTGATCCTTAGGAGGCTTAAGGGCTAAACATTACCCCTACTGAAAGTCAAATATCAACAAACGAAGGAATCCAAAGGCACTGCTATCAACATTCATCCCAAGAAGAGTGGGGCTACTCAATTTAAAGCTTTGAGAGTTCAAAAAAAAAAAACAAAAGAAAAGAAAAGAAAAGAAAAGAAGAAAAACTCTCAAGCCTTCATCGCCCCACAACAAGGATGGAATTTCAATAAAAGCAAGAAGGACTATCCCACAAAGAAGAGGAGCCAAGTGATACCAACTAAAGAAAAGAGGATTCCCCAATATCCTCCTACATCAAGTGAAGAAGACTTTCAGTATCAAGAAAAATGTTTACCCTTAAGTCATACTATTGATTGGCTTTCTTCTCAAACTTATTTAGAAACTTCTAGATGATCCATGGTTCATTAAAAGGTAGAACAACTTTTATAGATCCTTGAGCCAAGTAACGTTTCTTGTTGAGTCTAAGGGCTTCCTGTTAGCCACTCTCATACACACTCTTGAAATCCAAGCATCAAAACTGGGGCTTCCTCACCTTTCCTACCCCAATCAATCTCTACTTCAAACTCTTCGAAATAATCAAATATGCATTAGGAGCATTCCTTTTTGCTTCTCACTCTCATCATTAGAGAATACACTTCTCCAAAAAAATCAATGCTTGGATCACCTTCCAAAAATAGAGTCCGTCTCTCCTCAACTAACTTGAGATCTCATTCCTCTCTCCTCAATAAGATTTTCTCTCTCTGAGTTCTCTTCGAGTTACATATTATTCAAAAAAAAATGAAAAAAAAAGAAGGCGCAAAGAGATGCCCGCTAGATTGAAAACCCGAAAGGGCGGTCTAGGCAAACACCAGGGTGCGTCACTAAGAAAAAAAATCAAAGGTCAAAGGGAGAGTATTCTTCAACCTTCTTCACCGGACGTCATTCGATCCTCTTCAAATCAAAACAACAAGGAGAGTCTTCTTCAAATCAAGAAAACAGTTTCACAAGCCTGTTCACAAAGTCATCTACCACTTGCAAGCAACTTGGGGCTTGAGACACCAAAGGGCCTTGGATATAAAGCCATTACGACAGTCGACAGATTTGTAGTCGTTTGCCTCCTAGAGACACGATTCAAAGGAGAAGTAAGAATGAAGATTCTCAACAAGCCTAGATGTGTTCACACAAGATTACTCATCGAAATTCTACAACAATGAAGTAACAGTACAGCCTCGCTGACTAGCAACAGATTCTACATAAACCTGATTTGGTCCCAACTTGTCAAACACAAGTTCACTCATACAGTTCACCCATCTCAAATACAAATCCATACACATGTCCCTACATGTCCATATACCATATACTCACACATAAACTCACCACCAAAATGTCCGACCGGCCATTTATACGAAAAGACGTGAGCACCACCACGTAAGTCTAGTTGAACAACTAAAATTTGAAAAAATCTACTTGGAATCTTTATGTGCTGATAGGTACAGAAAGGTAAGAATCTTTCGGGTCTATCCGAGATCCGCATGCATATATCCTTGCATTACAGGGGCCGACAGAACCTTCATCTCAACCGACAACTTCAAGACCGTAACCCTAAGAACACCAAAGAAAGTCTCGCGACGGCAAAGAACTTCAAGTCCGTGACCTCGGCGACAACTTCAAAGTCTGTGACGGCAGCAAACTTCAAGTCCGTGACCTCGACAACAACTTCAAAGTCTGTGACGGCAGCAAACTTCAAGTCCGTGACCTCGGCAACAACTTCAAAGTCTGTGATGGCAGCAAACTTCAAGTCCGTGACCTCGGCAACAACTTCAAGTCCGTGACCTCGGCAACAAACTTCAAGTCCGTGACCTCGACAACGACATTAAAATCCGTGACCTCGGTAACCTCGACAAAATCCGTGACCTCGGCAACAACGGCAACGTCCGTAACCTCGGGCTGCGCACTTCAACAACATCATCAACAGACCGGGTATCATCAGAATTGGGTCAAGTCCTTGATTCCTCAGTATGATTTTACCTTTTCAAAAAAAAATCCCTCTTCAATTTTCAAAAATGATTTTCAAAATACCTAAAATAGCCTTTTTAGTGTTTTGGAGTCGAACTACGTTTGGTCTGATTCTCTCTTAGAGATACGTAGGCAGCCGTGCGGCACGACCATCCCAATGTTCAGAATGATGTCTTTTCTATCGACGACACTTCTTCTTTCATAAGACCTGTTGCCGAGGGGCTCTGTAGACACCCCATTCAAGAACCAATAAATCATGATTACACTACTCTTCGTCTCTCTTTTATGTTTTGATGAAAGCATATCAGTTTCGTCATGTTTTCGTTAAGTTTCTAACTAACCTCGTTAGTTTTGGACCTAACTGACTAACGGAACAACTGAAGAGGACAAAATAGTCATCAGACTAGTTATCTCGCGCGAGATATCATATCTCGCGCGAGATATCCCCTCGACAGGATGTGCTGAAATCACTCTCCTTCTCCGTTTCAACCTCTTTTCTTGATAAACCTCATCTAATCCGGTTCTCCAATCAAATTTGAGTTCTGGAAGCTTCCTAGAAGTGTTTTACCTCTCCACCTCTACCTCTTAAACCCCTATAAATACCTGGTGACTTCCAAGGTTGAAAAGGAGGAGGACAAGGTCCAGAATTTCACACAACACACACAATTTGTTGGTTTCTCTCCACGAAAGACTCCTTCAAATCACTCACAAAACCTCCCTAAAATCACCTAAAGTTTGTTTATCAACCTTGTTGATCAACAAACATCCAAACCCAAATCAAGGATTGAGGCGAAGCTCTGTCCGCATCAAGATTTGACTCTCATATTGAGTCGAAACTCTGCCCAAATCACTTCTCGATCGAGAAGACATCTTAGAACCACGTTCTAAATCAAATCCTCCCCAAACGCTAGGTAAACTCCTTCACTTTTTTATTCTCCTCTTCTCAATCTCTCTCTATTGGCTTTTAGAGTAGTGTAATCCCATCAAAAGGATTGGCCTAGAGTCCCTTCAATCGATGAAGGCGATCTCGAAGCATACAATCCGACATTCCTAATCAAGAAATTGATTAGGGTTTACTTGTTTTTTTTCTTTAATTGTATATATTGTAAAGATTGAAAACCTCTCTTTTCTTTAGCAAGACCGATCTTCGGATCGGGTGGAATGGATGCTCCTCGACCTACCCATTCCATAACCTAAGCCCCGAACTCAAATCTCTTTTCAAAATGGTTTTCCTATGTTTCCAAACGAATAATATAGGTGGTGACTCGAAAGATGAAAAGATAAAATTCTTTTTCCTCACAACGCTACAACTGTAAGGATCATGGGGAGCATGTTGGTGGCAAGAATTTACTCGCCTCTTTATTGCTTGTATGTGAAACCTTTAAGATCACACATATGATTTGCTTGAACTGTGCATAGAACTCTGAACTCGTAAATACTTTGCTTGTAAGTAGATATTGTAGTCTGTACATGCTTAACTCGTACGCAGAACTTTTTACTCGTACGTAGAATTGTTAGCTCGTACGTAGTATTTTTAGCTCGTACGTAGTATTTTAGCTCGTACGTAGAACTTGAAGCTGTTGAACTAACACTTAGTTGCTTTGACTTGAGTACAGCTTCGACTCCCCGCTCAAGAAGCCAACATGGGCCGTGCTGTAGATATCAGGAAGAGCAAGAGGAGCAGTGGAGCTGCCAATGCTAGGGAGAACCGTGAGGCTGAGGGAGCCAAGAGAAATGAGCTGTTGAAGTTGGTGGACCAGGATACTACCCAATACATCCCTGCTGAAGATAATTTGGAAGAGTTGTAAGAGGAACCAGTTGATGGAGGTGTCCAAGGAGCTGAGGGGGAAAAGTCTGCTGAGATAGAGGGTTCAGAGCAAAGTGTGGAGCCGGAGAGGGAGGTCGTCCGGACCAGAACCCGAGCTCAAGACAAAGCCAAGTGCAATGCCGCCTCCAAGGCCAAGTCACATGTTATTGATGTGGATGAGGATGATGAGGATGATAATGCTCCGCTGAGCAAGAAAATCAAGATAGGGAAGTCCAAGGCAAGCTCGACAACTGATCAGGTCGATGCTAGCGAGCCAATGGAAGCTGAAGTCAGGAGCCCCCAGTCTTCTCCCATCCGAGTCTCATATGCTGAGCTGATTCAAGCTCGTGTTGACGAGCTAAGCGAAGTTGTTCCATTGACTAGGATCAATTGCTTGGCCAGGGAGTATCCTGAGTTGGAATATGGCCAAGTAATTGTTAGGAGGGGAGCTGACCAGGATTTAATCAAGAAGTACACCAACAAGGCCTTGACTCCAGAAGCTTGCCGTGCCAGGGTTGGGCTAGCTCACTCTGAGGTAACCCTTGTAGTTTTTTGCACTGCCGTTTTTATTCTTCTTGCTTGTCTCAAGTCTCCACTTTATTTCTGGTTGACCTAACCCCTCTTCTTTACTCGCCATTTTAGTCTCTTGCCATGATAAATTTGGCCACTACTTATTGGAAAGCTGCTGAGGAGCAGGAGAAGCTGGCTAAGACTATGTTGGCTCGTAAGAATGAAGAGTTGACTAAGATGGAAGATCACACCAAGCTGAAGGAGGAGCTTGAGAAATTGAAGGAGGAGCATTCTGACTTGGATGCTTCCTATGATGCATTGAAGCTTTTGAAAGACAATAAGGTGAAGGCCAAGGAAGAGGCCTGGGGCAAGTTGGGTGAGGCCAACAAGGAGCTGGGTGAGCTCAAAGAGGAGAAAAAGAAGATGGCTGCAGATCTTGAACTGGCGGCCCAACAGTTGGAGGAGGTGCCTGTCACCTTAGCAAAGAAACAAGAGGAGCTTGACGCTGTACGGTGTCAATGGGGGGTGGAGCTAACTGACGTCATCAAAAATGCTAAGGAGGAGGCTGTGAAGGCCTATAAATAAGGTGATGAGCTTCACGCCTATGTTGTTGACAAAGCTAAGGGGTTCTTCGATGTAGGTCAGAGCTACATGGCTCGATGCATCGTGGTGGATCCCTCCGTCGACATATCCGTTAAACAGCTGGCCAAGTGGGCGTCAGAGGACCAATACAACACGGTGGCTCATCAAGGCCATCACCTGGTGCCCTATAATGATAACGACTTAGAGCTTATTGCCCAGGATGATGAAGAGGCTGAAGCTGAAATCTGGATTCCTCCTCCCATTGCTCCTGTCAACTTCCATACCATTTTAGCTGAGCTCGAGGAGCCTGATTCACCGGCTTTTGATGGTGATACTCCGAGGCATGGGCTTTCAGAGTCAGGCAAACCTATTGGCCCCCAGCAGCGGGAAGAACCTGGGCATGATCAAGCGACGACCAGTATCCAAGTTGAAGCTGATCCGTCCTCTTGAATTTAACTTTGAATGGTGATGTAATCAAACAAGTTCCAAACACTTTTTATTTTTTGCGTTCGTTACTGTTTGAATGCCTTGTCCCAGTTTTTTGGGAGGCATAATACTTAGTAACTTTTACTTGCTTAAGTCTGGGCCCGCTTTGGGTGACTTAATTATATTGAATCGTAGCTGACTTCCTATCATAGTGTGTTGTATGCTTTCAATTCCAGCATGTGTGTGTCGAGCTAGATTGGATTGGACAATTAAGTCGCTTTTAAGACTTTGGTCGAACTGATTTTTGATAACTCATTTGATCTTAGACTTGTAAATATTTTTCACAAACGAGATTGACTCAGAGTCGAACCTGTTTGATAGATCAAAGCTGACCAAGGGTCGAGCTTATTAGAACGAAGTCGACCAAGGGTCGGACTTGTTAAGAGAACAAAGCTGATTAAGAATCGAGCTAGTTAGAATAAAGGCGACTAAGAGTCGAGCTTATTGGAACGAAGTCGACCAAGGGTCAGACTTGTTGAAAGAACAAAGCTGATTAAGAATCGAGCTTGTTAAAACGAAGCTGACTAAGAGTCGAGCTTATTGAAACGAAGTCGACTAAGAGTCGGACTTGTTAAAGGAATAAAGCTGATTAAGAATCGAGCTTGTTAAAATGAAGCTGACTAAGAGTCGAGCTTGTTGAAATTAGTGTAGCACAATTTTTGGTCGAATAGAACTGCGATTTTTTATTGAAGTAGGAACATGCTTACATCAAATGGAAAGCTAGAACTATGACAAATTCAAACTTGGAAACTGCATTAACTTTGAACTGAACTAGAAATAGTATTTGATAAGGTGAGTGGCGTGCCATGGATGCTTCAACTCTTCACCACCTGGGTGAGCTATCATGTAAGTCCCCTCCTTGATGACTCGAGTAACAATATAGGGACCTTCCCAGTTGGGGGATAGCTTGTTCTGTTGGGTTCTCCTTCCTGTTGCCTCGATCTTTCTTAACACATGATCTCCTACTTGGAATGATCTTATCTTCACCTTCTTGTCATGGTAACTTTTGGTCCCCTGTTTGTAGTTGACCATTCGCAGGTAAGCTGTATCTCGCTTCTCGTCGATCAAATCCAAGTCGATCAGTCTGTTAGTGTCGTTCTGCTCTTGGTCGAAGAAGGTTACTCTAGCAGTAGGAAATCGCAGCTTGGTTGGTGCCATGGCCTCCGATCCATAAGCAAGAGCGAATGGGGTTTCCCTCGTAGACCCCCGAGTGGTTGTGCGAACTGCCCAAAGAGCAAGGGGGAGTTCGTCCAACCAGTTACTGCGTCGACCAACTAAGCCCGTCTTTAGTTAAGATAGGACAAGCTTATTCGCTATTTCAGCTTGCCCATTTCCTTGAGGATAGGCAACGGATGACTGCCAATGCTTGACCCCTACTCTATTCATTTCTTCTTCGAAAGCTCGGGAGAATTGTAAGCCATTATCTGATACTATAGCTCGAGGGATCCCAAATCGACACCATACGAAGTCATGTATGAAGTTGATGGCATTTTCCTCTGTGATGCGAGCTAGTGGCTTTGCTTCGACCCACTTGGTGAAGTAATCAATGGCTACGATCACATACTTGCAGTTTCCCCGGGCAGGAGGGAAGGGCCCAATCAAGTCGACGCCCTACATATCAAATGGCCAAGCAGCGATCACTGGAGTTTGCTCCGTTGTGGGCATATGAGGTAGGTTGGCAAACCTTTGACATTGGTCACATTGCTGAACAAAGTCATGAGTGTCAGCTCTCATGTGTGGCCAGTAGTACCCCAAAGTGATCAATTTGTCGGCTAGAGTCCTGGCCTCCGGGTGTCCACCACAAATTCCACTATGCACCTCATGCATTAACTGAGTGATCTCCTGGGGGTGAATACACTTCAGCAATGGTCTAGTGTAAGATCTCCGAAAAAGCATGTCCCCTTGCACAACGTATCTCGGAGCTTTCTTTTTGATAGCTCGAGCTGTCTTCTCGTCTTCAGGGAGCTCGCCTCTCTCTAGGTACGCCTTCATTTCTTCGATCCAACACTTGTTATAAGCCCAGTTCCTCAAAGGATCCTCCACACATTGAATTTTGACCCTTTCATAAGCTGGATTCTCAAGGTAGGAGATGGGCTCTTCATGTGGTTCATCTGAAGTAGCTAGCTTCGAGAGTAGGTCGGCCAACTCGTTGTCTTCTCGACCAATCCTCTGAATTTCCCAAAAATCTAAGTCCTTTATCATTTCTTTTACCAGGTCGTAGTATTTGATCATGGTGGAGTTCAGCACCTCATACTCCCCTCTGACCTGATTGACTATTAACTGGGAGTCACAGTATGCCACTATTTTAGTTGCTCCAAAGCACTTGGCGTATTCGATGGCTGCAACCAAAGCCTCGTATTCTGCTTGGTTATTGGAGGCTTCAAATTTGAACCTCAATGACTCCTCATATACTGTCCCAGACTCTGGCTCGATCAGAACAATCCCAGCTCCACTGACATTCTTTGTAGCTGACCCATCTGAGTAGACCTTCCAACAATCGTCGGGTAAAGAAGTAACGAGCTGAGACTCTGGCTCCTTCCCCTTAACTTTCTCCTTCTGAGCTCGCACCTCGCTATCTTCCTTGGTGAACGTCAGCTCGACTAAAAAATCTGCCAAGGCTTGAGCCTTCAATGCCTTTCAAGGTCGATACTCGATGTCAAATTATGTGAGAGAAATTGACCAATTGAGTAAACGACCTGAACTCTCAGGTTTGTGTAGAATTTTTCTCAAGGGCGCATTCGTAAGCACCACAATAGGATGAGCCAGGAAATAAGCTCGCAGCTTCCTTGAAGCTACGACTAAGGCATACGCGACCTTCTCCGCATTGTAATATCTGCCCTCAACGTCTGACAGGGCCTTGCTAACATAGTACATGGGCTTTTGAAACCCTTCCTCTTCTCGAACCAGAACTACTGCAATTGCTTTGTCTCCCACAGATAGATACACAAACAATGTCTCTCCAATAATCGGGCTGCTCAATAGAGGAGGAGTAGCGAGGTACTCCTTAAGCTGTTGGAACGACGAATGACATTCGGCCGTCCATTCAAAAATTTTCGTCCCCCTCAAAGCTTTGATGAAGGGGAGAGACCTTTCCGCCGACTTGGCTATGAAACGACCTAGGGCTGCCACCCTACCATTAAGTTGCTGCATCTCCTTTATACTTGTGGGCTTCATCATGTCGACCAGAGCCTTGATCTTTTCTAGATTAGCTTATATTCCTCGTTGTGACACCATAAATCCGAGGAACTTGCCAGCTGCTACCCCAAATACACATTTGCTTGGGTTAAGTTTCATGTCGTTTGCTCGTAGATTGGCGAACGTTTCCTTTAGGTCGACTACGTGACGTCCGGTCTTTGTTTTGATGACCATGTCGTCGACGTAGGCCCCCATGTTTCGGCCAATTTGTGAAGCAAAGACTTTATTGACCATACGTTGATAGGCCGCTCCTGCATTCTTTAACCCAAATGGCATCATAGTGTAGCAATAGATGCCTCCAGCTGCTTGGAAAGCCGTCTTCACGATGTCATCCTCGTGCATCTTGATTTGATGGCAGCCTGAATAGGCATCTAGAAAACTGAGGGTGGAGTGGCCAGCAATAGAATCAACCAGCTTGTCAATTCTGGGGAGGGGGTAGCTGTCTTTTGGGCAAGCAAGGTTGAGATTGGTGAAGTCGATGCACATTCTCCACTTGCCATTTGACTTTTTCACCATGACCACATTGGCTAGCCAGGTTGTGTGTGTAGCCTCCTTTATGATACCTGCACTCAAACGTTTTTGTATCTCGAGTTTAATGGCCTCCTCCTTGTCGCGAGCAAAGCTTCTCAGCCTCTGAGGTTTGGGCTTTATGATCAGATTGACCTCCAGCCTATGAACAGCGACCTCTTCCTTAATCCCCTTCATATCTTCTACTCGCCATGCAAAGACGTCATTGCTTTCTTTGACTAACTCAACAATCACCAACCTTTCTTCAGTTGACAATTGCTTTCCAGCGGTTAGGATATATGGCTTTCACCCAGGAGACCCGAGTTCGATTTCCGGCAATGGAACCAAACTGATGCCGCATGAAATGTGCTTATCAATCTTCCTCCACGTGGCAGGACTGATCACCTGACTCCTTGACCTGAAACCAGAACCCATGACTAGCCGGATGTGTCTCCGGCTTAGACCCTCAGGCGTGAGAGTAAGTACGTATGTATGAAGAGCAAAAAATGTATTGAACAAGAGTATTCAAATGACAAAATTGCAGTTACTTCAAAACCGTTATAGTGGTAATGTATTTATAGTTGATGTAGGTGGTATATTTGGTGGGGCTACATGATCTCCGTAATTTATGGAACAGTTACTTGTCATGCAGACGTGCCCAGGGATGGCTCCTGAATTATAGGGAACCAGTTATGGAAAGAATAATTGCACGTGCGTCAGTATTGGTTAGGTCGACGCTTGCTTTGGCAGGTCGAGGTCGCCATTTGGAGTTTGGTCGACCCGACCACGGGTAGAGCCGGATCGCACCCGAAGTAGAATTTGGATAGTGAGGTCGGACTAAGAGTTAGGTCGACCCAGAGGTCGGACAATGAACTTAAGCCGACTGTTCTAGAAGATGAGTCTGGGGCCATGTATTAATTGGACCTAGCCCACTGAGAATGTGGTGGCAATGAATGCTTGAGGACTGAGCTTTACACGTTTGAACCAACTCGACACTATTGATATGTTCATTAAATATGATATTTATTATAAGACGGATGGTAACCAGTTAAAATGTAACAAAAGTGACAAAGAAGTATTGATTACATTTATGTTAATGTTAAAGATATGAAATAGGGCTTTCAATGCAGCTGGAAATGATTAGGAATTCGCTGTTAATTTTGGAATATGCCTTTTGGAATGAGCAAGTGGAAGGTGGCAATATTTGAAAATTATATCCACCTGTTAATTTCCAATTTAGGTTTAATTTAATGTTTTAACTATAATAATAGCTCAACTTTTAATAAAGTGGCACTTAATTATGAGAAAACATTGTTTCAAACAAAAAGTCATTATCATTAAACCAATCAAATTTCAATCTAATTTTGAGTGTTCTTTCTCACATCTGCTAGCTGTAAAAATATAGTGTCATAATTACAAAGCTATTTCTGAATATCAATATCATCTATATAAAAAAAAAAAAAATGGGTCAGCAAAGTACTCCCTCCGTCTCCATGTCTCAGTTTAAAGTTTTTATTTTTAGTCTGTCTCAATTTAAGATTTTTAGTAGTTTTATTATCAAAAATGTACAATATGACCCACTTGTCATATCAATAACAAAAATTTCCTACTTAGTTTCTCTCTCATACTTTATTTTTCATAATCACAATATTTATTTTTTCTTAATTTTTGTATTAAATTAAAATAAAAATAGTAAATCTAAATAAAGGGAGTACTATTTGTATATTGTGATTGAAATTTTGAGCATCACATGACAGGCAGCCACTTGCATGAGTTCAAAATCAGGAGTATAATCACGGAGTGGATTGCGCAGCTGAAGGGTACTAATTATATTATGCTCAACCAGAAAAGGGCAGCAATCAAACACTGAGCTGAGGCCAATGCATGCCTACTGTCCCCACTTTCTATAATATTAATAGCAATGCCCTAATTCACTCACAATGTTTTAATAATAAAAATATTTCTTAATTCTTGAATTCTTGAACGCGTTTATATTTTGATCTTTAAAATGAGACGAAGATAGTATATGTAAATTGTGAAAAATAGAAATACATTAATGATTAGATGACGTCGAGCATCGAACTGTATATAGCAGTTGAGATATCATTTATTGAATTTATTTTTGAAGGCACCATAATCTTTTTACCTCTCAATCCCATTAACAATCGAATCATTCAATTTGCGGAGTTTTAATCTAAACAGGTCGACGGACTCCGTAAGCAACAATTCCTCGTTGCAATCAACATAATTTACGACTGGAATATAGAAACACTAGCAGAGTACAGTACAATCCCATCTTCACTTTTATCTATTTTGGGGTATTCGCGTGCTCACTTTCTCCTTTTCTTTTCTGCTTATTACAACTTTAGTAATTATTATAAATTATTTCATATTCATCTTCCCAATCATAATGATAAGAAAAAATTTAATATAATTATTAGGTCAACTTTAATTAGTTAATTGTTAGGGTAAATGATATTACATGTGCATCTATAATAAATTTTAATTTTTGTCATAATTTTGTTAAAAATATAATTGAATTGATAATAAATCAAAACATAATTTATTCATTTTTTGTAACTAGTCCCTATAAATTAAGAGCGTTGCTATCCACATCCGTAATATTTATGAATATATAATTATTCATGTATTAAAATGTTAATATAGTATAAACGTACATATGGGCATACTTAGATATTTTACGAGTGCTAATAACAATACTCATGAATTTGGGTAATTCTCAAGAGGCATAAAAGGATAAAATAATGCAGTATAAGACTTTATCAGATACTCTTAGGGGCCGTTAGGCTGGATAGGATTATTAATCCAATAAGTTTGGTGTTTGGTACATTAAATGCAATCACTGTATTATTTTTAACAACCTAGATAGTAACCTCTTATCCCCTTTTATTCCCTCTTATCCCCTTCTTATTAATCTCAAAAAAGGGTGGTATTATTAATCCCCTGATTAATAATCCCCTCACTATTAATACAGGCTAATCCTATCGGCCTACCAAATGAGCCCTTATAGTCTTATTATCCTAATGTTTTTCACTAAATTTGCTTTTAAAAAAATAATAATTTTTTTTTAAAATTTTTATATTTTCATTTATATCCTTCTTTAAATGAGGTTTATATATATAATCAAATCTAGCTATTTTTACAAAAATAAAAACACACATAGACTTTGAGTGTTAGTTTATAATAAGAAAATAGGTCATTAATTTCCATTGAATTGCTGAATAGCCAAAAAAAAAATAGGCTTAACTAAAAATGAAAATAAGGTCAAAATAAATAAAACAGAGTATAATATGAATATCCCTACAAGTTTCTCTTTAGGACATAAATGGATTTTGGACAAAGCGTCCAAATGTGTGTCAATGACCTAAATGAATCAACCCACATTTAGATGGCCCACTCTAATTTGGGGATGGCCATTAGTCAAAGTGACGTAGTCACGTTAACTTAATAAGATTATTTGATCCCTTTAATTTTAGAATTGTCATGTTTATCATCTTTGATTTTAAGAAAACAACATACTTCCTCCGTCCCGCTAGTAATCACACTGTTTGTGCGAGAATTAAGGAAAAAAATAATAATATGAATGTTGTGAGTGTAAAAGTAAAATAGGAGAGAGAATGAGTGGAGAGAATAGTAAATTATAATGGTGTTGTGAGTATTAAAATAATGTAGGAGAGAGAATGAGTGGAGGGAATAGTAAAGATTCTTTGCCATTTTAGGAAGTGTGCGGTTTGTAATGGGACGCCCAAAATAGAAAGTGTGCGATTTGTAGCGGGAAAGAGGGAGTATATTACCACAAAAAATAACACTTTTGCAAGGTTTTTTTTTTTTTTAACACCAAAAGATACTGCTATATTATAATTTTTGTCCTCATGCAAATACATTTCTGACTTCACCACTATATAATTGTTAACTTTCAAAAAAAAAAAAAAATTAAAAAATACTCCCTCCGTCCCTGTAGAAGCGTCACCCTTTTAGTGGTGGCGCGCAAATTAAGGAAAAGTGTGGGAAGAAAAAATGTTGTGAGTGTAATTTAAAAATAGGAGAGAGAATTAGTGGAGGAAATAGTGAATTTTAAAAGTGTTGTGAGTGTAGAGGAGAGAGAATTAGTGGATTAATAGTGGATGAGATAATAAAATATTAATAAAAGTTTCCTTTTTAGGAAAGGGTGACGCTATAAACGGGACGCCATTTTGGGTAAAAAGTGACGCTTCGGCCGGGACGGAGGGAGTATATCCAAGCCTTTTATGTCTTGAGATATTTGCTAATTCGAATGCATAAAATCACTGACCCCGACCCAGACGCACGGAGAGTACTCCATTTGTTTCAAAATAAGATTTTTTATTTTTATTTTTGGTATGTCTTAAAGTTAGATTCTCAGTTGTTTTATAATTTAAAATGAATAATGAGGCTCAATTTTTACACATTGTTATTTTTCATCTTCTCTCTCCTACTTTAATTTACATACATATAATAACATATACTCCCTCCGTCCCACAATAATATGTAAACTTTCTATTTTGGGCGTCCCACAATAATATCTAACTTTCCCTAAATGAAAAGGAATCTTTACTATTCCCTCCACTCATTCTCTCTCCTACATTATTTTAATACTCACATCACCATTATAATTTACTATTCTCTCCACTCATTCTCTCTCCTATTTTATTTTCACACTCACAACACTTTCAATATAATATTTCCTCCTTAATTCCCGTGCAAAACCCAAAAGTCCATAAATCTATGGGACGGAGGGAGTATTTTTTTCTTAATTTTTGTGTCATGTTAAATTAGAAACCTTTTAGTGTGATGGAGAGAGAGATTGTATTGACTCAAGAGTGGCGTGTCCAAAGGGACGATGGATTTTCACGCTCTGGCTGTACTGACTACTGAGGGTGTTGTTTTGTTTCCATAGGACATATCTGCGGAAGCTTTGGCCTTTGGGGTACATTCAACATTTGTTCATTAATCATATTGTCATGCATGTTCCGTAAAACGAAGGACTCGGTGAAAGTAACAGTCCTTTAATTTTTTGTCGGGTCAAGATTTTCGTTATATCCTTTTCATTAATTTGTAAAATTACAGTAGCTAGCTGAAAAGCAAGCAGCGGTGGATTTATAGCATTTTATAAAGAGGTGCACAAACAAACTATAAAAAAGATTTTAGTTAAAATATAAGACTCGAACTTACAGCTTTCAAATTAAAATTTTATTACATACTATTTGAATGATGGGGTTCACTTCCACCTACTCGTGTCCGCCCCTGAATGAGAATGAGTGGTCCATGAGGGTGGAGACTGGAGAGTAAATTCTCTTTATTTATTTGACATGAGGGTGTAGTTTTATTTATTTATGGTATGTATAAAATAGATTGTCATTATTTGATCAACATATTTTTCTATGAATTTAAAGAAATGATGTGAATCGTGTTACTTGACATAATAAAAGATAAAGCTCGCAATGATCAGATGTGATATGGGTGATCAGAAAGATCAGTAAAATCAGCCGAAAGAACCATCATAATTTTTAACTTATGAAAAAAGAGAGTAAAGTATTACCCCCAACCCCAACCCCAAACAAATATTATTATTTTTTTTTTTAAAAAAAATTGAGTTTTTTAAATTTATGAATGACTTAATCTATTACAAAAGTTGTAGTTTAAAGTCCAAGAAATCGTATTTGATTCGAACCCCTGATTTCTTATATTGAAAATGCATATATCGGATGCCGATTGAGCAAAGATTTTGGCCCACCCCAACTAAATAATGGATGACAACACATTTATTTTTTTGTATTTTAATAATAATTGTAATGTAATTTTACCTTTATACAAAACATATAAATAATATTTTATCATTCTAAAATAAATTAAAATTATATTAAGAGCAATTTAAAAATACTTTGTTCATTAACTTTAGGACCTAGGAGTATTTGTAAATTCAATAATTACCACAAAACAAACAGTCATACCTTTGAGGCGTTATAACACATAATAAATAACATAAGATGATCTTTTGTATACTCGGTCCTTCCCATCAAATAATTCTAACCTATTATAGTAATCCCTCCGTTTCAAAATGTTTGTCTCATTTAATTTTTTTGTTGAACTTTGACCACAAATATATGACAATTTAATTATGTTTATGAAATTCTAAAAATTTCTATTGATTCACCATTAATAATATTATCAACAACAACTTTTAGAATTTCATGAACAAGATTAATCTCTCATAAATTTGTGGTCAAAGTTCAACAAAAAAGTTAAATAAGACAAACATTTTGGGACGGAGAGAGTAACTAGTAAGGGCTCAAAATATGAATATTATAGTAAGGGCTCAATCAATCGATATAATCAATAAAATATCACCACCTCATTTTGTGATCAGCTTTTTGTAAACATATTTTATTTTCCCATCATTGTCCTTTTTAGTCATTAATTTAATTGAACTTTAACTAAAATTCTTAAAAATAATAATTATTCAAATAAAAATCTAAAAACAGTTATTGATAGTATTTTCAAATGATATATCAATAACAAATATTAGAGTTGCATTTGAATAATTAGTCTTTTCTCTGAATGTTTAACCATTTTTGACTAAAAATTTAGATTTACATGTGTTAGTACTAAATATATTTTGACATGATAGAATAAATAAGTTATCATAAGTACTAATATTTGAATAATAAATCAAACTGAGCTGGGCGAGTCCATGCGAGTCAAGTGGCACGAATCAAACTCGAGTTGTGCTTGTGATCTTTCGAGTCGAACTCTCTTTTCTTGAGCTCGAGCCTAATTGCAGGATTGAGCTTATAACTAAGCTTGATTTATTTAGCTTCGAGCTCGAATCTAATCGAGCTCTTATGAGTAAATGTTAGTGTCTAGTGTCTAGTGATATGCTGGTGTGGACTTGGTTTCTTACAGGTTCATGTTCTAGTTAAATTTCTGCATTTGGTTCAGAAGTTTAAACTAATGGGCCATGTTAAAGTACTTTTTGATTGGGCTTTTCACTATATTATGCATTCATTCATACACCACTTCAAGGATTACTAATGTCAGTTGAGTCGGGCCGAATTGAATTAGGCGGGTTAAAATTGATTGAGATGTATCCGCATCACAACCCGTTTATATTGCGAGTGGTATGGGTCGGGTCATCAATCTTTATTGACCTTTATCTTATCACAAAGAAAACTGGGAAGAGTGTCAATGAAATATTTCTTATCAAAAACGATTTATGTCCTGAAGATCAATTTCATTTTCCCGGCAACCATATACATCGACCAGCATTGAAAGTCGGGGGTACTACTTCAGCCCCGTCGAAAACGAAGTACGGGAACAAACGACGATTCATCTCGTTACAATAAAAAGGCTTCTTCACTGACCTGACCTAAGATCAAATGGCTAGAAAAAGGGGCTAGAATGATAGTTTATCGCCAAAGCTAATAGTTAATGAAAGTTTCGTATAGCTAGAAAGCGCAATCAACTTTAACAGTCCACGGATGTGAGTACATATGTGACACACAACTGTTGTAACATCCACAAATAAAGCAGCGGAATAAAATAATAAAACAAGAATTATATACGTTCACTGGTTTTGATCCCAGCAAACCAGGCTTACGTCCAAAGACTTTTCACTATTAAAAATTATGTTGCTTACAAAAACACTAATAAGTGAAAACTAAAATACGAAAAATGCTAAACAAGTTCTAATCACTTTTTATGACAAGAACAGACTCTCTTTCCCAAGTAGACTATATTCCAATCAGAAGTAAAACAAAGAACTTGACAAAAACCTAGATGTGAGTTCGGATATATGTCACAACCTTCACTCACAACCTAAATTGACAATGTTGAAACCGTGAAGAACAAAAGTATTTTTCTCTCAAAAAACCGTGTCTTCTCTTGTGTTGATCTCTTTGTATTTTTATGTATCTTGAAAAGATCGTTACGAATCTAACACCTTTCCTTTTGTGAGTTTCCAAATCCTACAAGAAAACATAAAACACACTCACAAGGAAAGAGATTTTATTAGTAGGTTAGTCATAATATAAATCTATATACATAAATAAAAGATATTTACAATATTAACAAAGTCTTCTTCAAAATAGTACAATATAAATCTTTTCATGAAAGTCTCAAAATCAACTTACCAAATGTGATCGATTCGAAACTAAAGAAACACTTTGTTTTCTAAAAACTCACTCTTTCAATCTCCCCCTATTTTGGACCTTCTGGACAAATTCAAAGATTTATGATGATCACACTTTGACCAATATTTTCATAAATGAAAACTCCCCTGAATGAATGTGTGTGCAGATGTGTCAACACATCCACACTCAACTGCAAAGAACAAATTAGTACTAAAACTGCAGTTCATTAAATATAATAAAAAACACCCATTCAGCAATACTTTTAAGAATTACAGACCATTGTTTAAACTAACAAAATATTAAAAACATAAATTAAAATTGTTTTGGAACCATCACAGAATAACGCAAAAATTGAAATTAACTTCATCTCCCCCTTAGTTCAAAGATCTCATTTTTCTCCACGATGAGTAGTCAGGAGCAGCAACAGCAGGATCAGCATCATTAGCATCAGTTCCTTCTCCCCCTTTTTGAACAGAAAGAGTAGCATGCCACCTTAGGAGTCTGTCTTTGAGAGCTTTGAGGTTATTGGCATGGGATTGGGAGGCTTGCATTTGAGTAGACAGGGTTGTGGTGAGGGCTTCAGCAGTAGCTATTTCATCATCCAATTCTTGCATTTGTGCTTCAAAGGGATCCATAGCTATAATCCATTTTCTTTTCAGAAAATTCACATCTCCTGGCATAGCAATTCTAGGAACAACTCCCAGTGGGATATCAATAAACCTTTGCCTGGCATCCATTAGGGTTTTGGTCTCCTTAAACAGTTCAAACTTACTTATTCTAACTTCACCTTTTTCTGGCTTAATTCCGTGGGCAATCAAAAGTTGGGATATGAGAGAAGGGTAAGGAAGGGACCATTTCTTGGAGGGTGATTCACCATACCCACAAATCTTCCTAAAGATAAACTCACTAAAATTGATATTCATCTTAGCACCCAACCTGTAAAGCAAATCTGCTTGCACTCTTGTGACAGAGGTTTTGTTATTGTAGGGGCAGAGGTTGGCAGTTAGGATGGAATGGAGAAAGCAATAAAATGAAGTAAGGGAACCACTTCCTAAATCCTTTGGCTTAATGAGCCAGGTAGATACTTTCCCATGGGTAATGGTGAAAACCAGTTCATCCTCAGAAACATCACAAGCTTGGTCTAACCCACACTCTAAGCCTAGGAGGTCATTGATGACAGAGGGTGAAAAATGAATAAATTTTCCTCTCACATAGACTGAACAAAACATGGGGGAATAGGGTATGTCCAATCCTTTGGTCAGATTGGCATAAAATTCATAAACAAGCTTGGGAAGGAAGGGAATTGGGTGATCAACAGTAAAAAACAAGGCTCTCTCTCAAAAAATTTGTCTACGCCCAATTTGGAGAATGTATCCCTATCTCTTTTTATTTCAACAATGAAAGCCTTATTCATAATTTAGTCATATCTATCAGAAGCATCAGCAGATAAAAATTTGGAGGATATGGGGGTTAAAGCAGAGGTAGGCAGAGTGATTTAGAAATACCCTTTCGAGCTTTTTGCTCGGTGTAAATGTGTGTTTCGATGTGTGCACATCTCGCAGCACATCCTTTGAAGCGTGAGTGCACCTTTTCGCGGCCACATTTTCTTCATCAAAAGGGGCATAAAGGGTTTGGTCTTCCCTTTCCTGATCAAGCTCAACACGACCCAGCTTGTAGTTCTCATCTTTAGCAGTGTCATCACTGTCAAAACTGTCCTCAGATTGATCTTCTTCAGTAATAGGTTCCAGCCGCCAAAGAACCTTTTTCTTTTCCCTTAAGCTCCATGAGAATGTTAGCAAGAGGTTCTTCATCTTTGTCGATAGAGGAGCAAAGAATTGGTGGAGCACTTGTCTTTCTTGTCCCGGTCACTTGAGGTTCTTCCTCTTCTTCCTCATCATCATCACAGTAACGGGCCGAGATTGGCTTGCCTCTAGGCTTCTTTAGATTTTTGGCTTTATCAGCCTCAGAGAGCCTTCTTACCCTGTGAGATCTCCTTAGCTTTCTGGGGAGTGCAATTGAAACAAGGTTCTCCATTGGCTTGGAAGTGGGTAACTTTCTTTTCTTTGTTAGGGGAGTTTCCAAAGGAGGAACAGGGGCCACAGTTGGTGGTACAACAGTTGGTTGGGCAATAGGAGATGGAGGAGGAGTAGGGATTTTTGGAACTGAGGAGGGAACAGTTGGTTCTATCGAAGGAATAATAACAGAGGGAGGTACCTCCATTGATGAATAAGAAGATGGAGATGAAGCAGGTGGTACCTCGACGAAAAAATTAGGTTTTGTAGATTGAGCTGGAACTGGGGTATCAGCAATGGCAACTGAAATTGGCTCTATGTCGAGCACATCTTCCTCACGAATTTCTTTATAAGACGCCATTGATTCTACAAAAACAGGCTAGGTAGAACAGGAGAGAGAGATTAATGCTTGTGTGTGCGTGTGAGCAATTATGGGAGAAGGGGCAAGGATTTAACAAGGGTTTAAGGAGGATGGGACGGATGCGAGGGCAAATAAATACACACAACTCCCTCTTTCCAATTGAATTAAGCACTCCTTCTCCAAAAAGGTCTCATAAAACCAAAATACCACAAAGATCCTCCAACGGATATAACCCTTTGATATTTTCACACATAACAAATCTCGAAAAAAACAGAGATTAGAATAAATCAAAATTTTGCCAACTTTTTATGGAACAGAAATCACTTCAGCCATATCTTTTTCAACTGAATCCCTTTTAAAAATGTCCTTCCTTTTCCAATAAGGATTGATACACACCTTTCTTTTTCATGAGATATTTTGAAAAACAAAAACATGTTAAATTAAAGAATAAATTAAGAATGAAAATAAATTAACTAACATATTTACAAAGCATCCTATATGACCTAATATGCAGAATGACTAGCATGATGCAACACACAGGTGAAGGAAAAAATCTCAGCTCACAGATGTGGCATAGGATGTGAGTCACATTTGAGGACACATTTAGATCACAAAAAGTCAATGAGCAATAATCTAAGCTGCACAGCCTCTAAGATGCATCCACCCATTCTTTATTGTGGATATTTGCATTTTGAGTAGCTTTCACTTTTCTTATTTTCCAAAGATAGCCCTTTTTCCCAATGATCTTTTCAACTTTGATTTCAAATTTTCTTATGAAAATCACTTGATCACAATGGTTTAGCTTCATACTAAGGGTGAAGCAGTTGTTTCTCATTGATTTTTAAGGCACCCACTGTGAGATATCCAATAGGATTATATCAAGTTATCAAAAGATAACATGAACTAGAAATGTCCACAATTAAGTGATCAGAAAAATATCAAAGATGAAAACTCACAAGTGACCACACTGAGATATTTCGTGCTAATGCATGATATTTTTTATTTTTTTTCAGTTAGATAAATATACAGATGTGTCAGAGGATGTGTGCACATTTGGGCACACAACCTTAAATATCACACAAGCCAAGAGAATTCCTTAAAGAGGAAAGTCTCTCCAAATCTAATGTCTTTGTAAATATATCATCCAATTGATTTTCAGTCCCAACAAATTCCAGACACACAGTTTTTGTTCTACAAGATCCCTAATGAAATGATGTCTGATATCAATGTGTTTTGTTCTAGAATGTTGGACAGGATTTTTAGATATGTCTAAGGCACTTTTATTATCACAAAAAGCAGTCAAAATTTTGCTATTCAATCCATAGTCTTTTAGCATTTGATTCATCCATAGCAGTTGTGTGCAGCAACTTTCAAGGGCAACATATTTAACCTCTGCAGTGGATAAGGACACACAATTCTGATTCCTACTGTACCAAGACACAAGCTTGTTCCCTAGGTGGAAGCATTCACATGTAGTACTCTTCCTATCATCACTATTTCCATCCCAATCTGAGTCTGTATAGCCAATCAAGTTTGTGTTTTTCTCCTTTGAGTAATTCAGACCTAGGTTCACAGTCTCACTCACATATCTGATTATCCTTTTCAAAGCTTTAAGATGGGACACCTTTGGGCTAGCTTGATATCTTGCACAGAGACACACACTATACATGATGTCTGATCGACTTGCAGTGAGGTATAAAAGACTTCCTATCATGCTTCTGTACAAGGTCTGGTCTACACTCTCACCATCTGAGTCATGACTCAGCTTTTGGGAAGATTCCATTGGTGTTTTGAGGTGTGAGGAGTGTTCAAGCTCAAATTTTTTCACAAGATTTTTGACATATTTGGACTGAGAGATGAACATGCCTTTTTTGAATTGCTTTATCTGTAGGTCTAGAAAATAGTTCAACTCTCCTACCATACTTATCTCAAATGTGGAGGTCATGCTTTCCACAAAATCAGTTAACATAGAATCAGAATTTGAACCAAACACAATATCATCCACAGATTTGTGCCACGAGAATCTCCTTTTTATTTTTCCTTACAAACAAAGTTTTGTCTACCTCACCTCTCTTGAATCCTAGGTGAAGCAAATGGTCAGTCAACCTACTATACCAAGCTCTGGGGGCTTGTTTTAGTCCATACAGAGCTTTCTTCAGTTTATACACATGGTTAGGATACTTGGAATCCAAAAAACCGTTAGGTTGTTCAACATAGGCTTCCTCATTCAATACCCCATTTAGAAAGACACTCTTAACACCCATTTGATGAAGAATAAGCTTGAGGTAGCAAGCAATGGCCAACAATAGTCTAATCAGTGTTCTAAAAATCGGCCTAGGCGGCGCCTAGGCGCTAGGCGGCGGCCGGGCGCCGCGACTTTAGGCTAGGCGGGGCAATTACGCGCTAGGCGGGCTAGGCGGAGCTAGGCGGGGCTAGGCGGGCTAGGCGGTCTAGGCGGCTGGGCGGGCTGGGCGGGATTAGGCGGGACTAGGCGGGGCTAGGCGGGCCTAGGCGGGATTGGGCGGTCTAGGCGGTCGAAGAGTTGGCGTTCGAGTTTTTAGATGCGTTCGACCGTAACGGGTGTAACTTTTGATTCCAGAGGAGTTACGGGACGCACAGCATATCAAAACGACCGTCTTTTCGAGAGGAACAAAAGTCATGGGCTATGCCCCCTGAGCGGCCCATAAATAGGCCAAAAAACACTTCTAAGGGCCTCAAACGGCCTTCTGAAGTTTTTATCCGTTTTTTCATTGTTTTGGACCTTTTCGTAATTTTGCAATTTTAGGGTTTCTTTTCAGTAGGGTTTTTTCCAGACTTTATATACTTTATGTTAGGGTTTTGAGAAATGAGGCCGTCTTCTAATGATATGGTTCAATGACCGAAATGCCCTGACCTATAGTTGAGTTGTTCAAGATTTATACATTTATCCTCTTGAATTTGTCACTATGGACAAAAACTATGGAATATATATAAAAATGTGTGTAAATTCGCGGCCCCGCCTAGGCCCCGCCTCGGCCCCGCCTAGGCGCTCTAGGCGCTAGGCCCGGCCTCGCCGCCTAGGCGCCGCCTAGCGATTTTTAGAACCTTGAGTCTAATGGACTCAATTCTTGCAACAGGAGCAAACGTTTCCTCAAAATCAATTCCTTCAATTTGGGTATAACCTTGAGCAACTAGCCTAGCCTTATTCCTAGTAATCACTTCCTGCTCATCAGTTTTGTTCTCGAAAATCCATTTGGTTCCTATGACATTTCCATGAGAGGGCATAGGGACAAGGGTCTAAACCTCATTCTTTTCAAATTGAATCAACTCTTCTTGCATAGCAAGAATTCAGTCAGCATCTTTCAGTACTTCAGTGATATTCTTAGGTTCAATCTTTGAAATAAAGCAGCAAAAACTTACTTGGGAGTATGCTGATGAGAAACTCCACAAACCAGCCAGCTTTCTATAGTCTACCTTGTCTTTCTGCCTTGTTCTCACTTGAGCATGCACATCTCCCACAGCTTGTGTAGTGGGGTGGTTCTTCTGGATTTTAGAGGGAATGTCCCTTGATCTATCCACACCTCTATCCACATTACTTTCTGGAGCATCATCCTGATCAGACTCAGAGAAACTGTTCTCAATTTCAGGATTTTGAATGGATATGGGAGCAGATGTGGGTTCAGATGTGGGTACAGATGTGTCCACATCCTTGTATACATCATTTGCTGTTTCAACAGGTGTGTCAGCTCTAGCAGCCTTCCATTGGTTCTCCAAAGACATGTTTCTGTATCTTTCTAGTCCAGTAAGCAACCTGAAACATCATCCTCAGCAGTCTTGAGGTTAAGATCAAGTGAGTCATCAAAAACAACATTAACAGATTCCATAATGGTTTTTATTTTTAGATTAAAAACTCTGTAAGCTCTTCTATTGGTGAAATATCTCATGAAAATTGCTTTATCACTCTTTGAATAAAAGTTGGACAAGTATTCCCTATAATTAAGAATGTAGCATATACACCCAAACACATGAAAGTACTTCAAGGTGGGTTTCTTGCCAAGAAGGATTTGATATGGAGTGACAGTGCTACCAATCCTAAGGAACACTCTATTGCCAATGTGACGGGCAGTGTTCAAGGCTTCTGCCCAAAATTTCTTGGACAGATTTTTAGAACTTAGCATAACCCTAGCCATTTCTTGTACAATTCTATTCTTCCTTTCTTCAATTCCATTTTGCTGTGGAGTGATTGGTGCAGAAAATTCATGTGTGATTCCCTTGGAGTTACAGAAGGCAGTAAACATTGAGTTCTCATATTCATTGCCATGGTCAGTTCTAATCCTCACAGCCTTAAGATCATAAAGATTTCTAACCCTTTTGTACCAATTTTTGAACTCTCCAATAGTCTCAGATTTCTCTCTTAAGAACATCACCCAAGTGTACCTAGAATAATAATCAACACACACAAAAGCATACTTTTTCCTACCAAAGCTTTCTACTTCAATAGGTCTCATCAAGTCAGTATGAATCAGCTCTAAGCACCTAGATGTGGAACACGGTTGGACCTTTTTGTGTGAGGCTTTTGTTTGTTTTCTCTTTTGACATGAACCACAGACATCAGGGTTTTTGAAGTTCAGCTTAGGGAGATCCTTTACAACTTCAAACCTTTGAAGTTCTTCCATTATTCTGCAGCTAGCATGCCCTAATTTTTGATGCCACAGATTGACATCATTAACTTTCGAGCTTAGGCAAGAAAGATTGTCACGAAATTGGTAACAATTATCAACAGACCTAGGACCAGTGAACATACACTTATTATCTTTATCAAATACCTCACATAAGTGTTTGTCAAATTTCACATAGAGGTCATTATCACATAACTAACTGATGCTAATTAGGTTGGCTTTCAAGCCTTCCACATGGTATACATTGTGCAATTTTGGGAGACCCTTGACATCTAGGGTTTCTTTCCCAACAATTTTGCTTTGAGCACCACCACCAAAGTACACCTTCCCCCCACAGATTAACTCATAGTCAATTAGAACAACTTAGTTTCCAGTCATGTGCCTAGAGCACCCACTATCAAAGTATCAAGAATCAGAGACACTACTCTTGAGGGAAGAGTAAACAACATTGCAGGTAGCACTTGGTTTGGCCACCCACTTCTTTTCAGCTTTCTTTTTATGGTGCAGAGGTCTCAGCTTGCTTGGATGTGTGTCCGGATGTGTATACATCTTTTCACACATCTGATACTGATTATTGTAACCAGATTTCTTATCAACCTTTAATTTATAACAGAAGGGTCTAATGTGCCCAGGAGCAAAGCAGTAATGGCAAATGTAGTGCCTTCTCCTGGCTTTTTCTCAAAAAAAGATTTTTCTCTAAAAATGGATTTTTCCACAGTTTTTGAAGTAGAAGCTTCACATCCCTCCTTTACAAATTTTCCTTTTTCAAAGCCTAGACCAGTTTTATTGAGTTGACCCATAGAAGTAGCTTCATCAAGTTTCATTTTACTTTTGTTTAACTTGGTAAAAGTACTTTCAGCTTTTTCACATTCTGTTTTGAATTTTTCAAGTTCAACTTCTCTTTTGGTTACCAAAACTTCAAGTTTGGCAATGGTATCTTTTTGAACATCATTCTCTTTTGAAAGTATGGACTTTTCATCTTCACAAATAGCTAATTTATCAGAAAGGGTTATTATTTACCTTAGCAAGTACCTCAATTTTGTCCATTCTCTTTATCCAATCAGCATGCAATTCTTTGTAAGTTTCAAAGAGCTCCTCATAGGGTATGTCTCTATCCTCATCATCAGAATCTCCTTTTACAAAGAAGCAATAATTAAACATCAGGTCAGATGTGTCACCAGATGTGTTCACATCTCGGATCACATCTACAGTTTCTTCAGGAACTCATTCTTCTATTTCTGCAGAAAAGGCATTAAACACAGAATGGCAGTTGATTATAGACATGTTAGCCACTTCTTCTTCATCCTCGCTATCACTAAGGGTAGCAGTTAAGCTCATTCCCTTCTTTTTAAGTGTGTTAGCACACTCATTGGCATAGTGACCAAAAGCCACGGCATGTCCTACATTGCACAGAATCAGAGGATTTTTTATTGTCAAAGTTTGGCTTCTTAAACCCATTCTCAGTGCTAGGTTTTGGTTTTTCAGCAGCACTGGGAGCAGGTCTATTGGGAAACTTACTCATTCTCTTGTTCTTCAACATAGAACTGAACTTTTTGGAGATAAGTGCCACATCCTCTTCCTCAAGATTAGACTTGTCAATTTCAGAGGACAATTCCACAAGCTCTGTTGGAACAGCAGCAGCACTTTTAAGGGCAAGGCTTATGGACTTGTTCTTTTTCTGAGCTTCAAGATTCAGCTCAAACACAGTCAAAATTTCCACAAATTTATATAAGCCTACAGTGTTGGTGTCATTAGTTTCTTCTATCACAATCACTTTTATATTGAACCTCTCAGTTAAGGTCCTCAAAATCTTACTCACAAGTCTTGCATTAGATATTGATTCTCCCAGACTTGTACATTCATTTGAAATTTCATGGATTTTTGCAGCATATGAAACTATGTCCTCTGTCTCTTGCATTCTAAGAATTTCAAACCTATCCATTAAGATTCTAAGTCTAGTAGCTTTTGCACTTGGAATCCCCTCACATTGCATTTGTAAGATATCCCAAGCATTTTTTGCAATGCTTTCATTAGTGATGAGTTTGTACAAATTTCCAGAAACATGACTGTAAATAGCACCCATTGCTTTCGAATTATAATTAGCAGCATGTATTTCTTCAAGAGTCCACCTCTCTTCAGGTTTCTTCTCAAAGACAGAATCACCACTACCTGATTCAGGTCTTTTCTCCGCAGTAGGAGGTTGCCAGGCCACAAGGATACACATCCAAGCCCTTTCATCAATACATTTGATGTAATTATGCATCTTAGACTTTCAAAGAGAATAATTTGTGTCATCCAAGACAGGAAGCCTGTTTTGATTATTTTGGCATTTCATTGTGACTACACTTTCTGGATCAACACTCAGTAATATTTCGAGAGTTGGCTCTGATACCAATTGAAAGTTTCGTGTAGCTAGGAAGCACAATCAACTTCAACAGTCAACGGATGTGAGTACAGATGTGACACACAACTGTCCACACATCCACAAATAATGCAGTGGAATAAAATAATAAAACAAGAATTATATACGTTCACTGGTTTTGATCCCAGCAAACCAGGCTTACGCCCAAAAACTTTTCACTATTAAAATTGTGTTGCTTACAAAAACACTAATAAGTAAAAACTAAAATACGAAAATACTAAACAAGTTCTAATCACCTTCTATGACAAGAACAGACTCTCTTTCCCAAGTAGACTCTATTTCAATCAGAAGTAAAAAAAAGAACTTGACAAAAACCTAGATGTGAGTTCGGATGCATGTCACAACCTTCACTCACAACCTAAATTGACAATGTTGAAACCGTGAAGAACAAAAGTATTTTTCTCTCAAAAAATAGTGTCTTCTCTTGTGTTGATCTCTTTGTATTTATATGCACCTTGAGAAGGTCTTCACAAATCCAACACCTTTCCTTTTGTGAGTTTCCAAATCCTACAAGAAAACATAAAACACACTCACAATGAAAGATATTTTATTAGTAGATTAGTCCTAATATAAATCTATATACACAAATAAAAGATATTTACAATTAGGGCTGTTACACGAACCGAGCCGGCTCGAGCTCGGATCGGGCTCGGCTCGAAAAAAGCTCGAGTTCGAGTGGGCTCGAGGTGAACTCGAGCTCGAGCTCGAACAGATTCTCAAGCTCGTCATTTTTTTCGAGCCGGCTCGTGTTCGGCTCGTATGTTCAACGAGCTCTGTTCGAGATCGACTCGTTTGAGCTCGACTCGGGCTCGGCTCATTAAAAGCTCGAATAAATTTTAGTATATATATTATATATAAGTCGAAGTTCGAGCTCGGCTCGTTAAAAGCTCGTTTGATTTCAGTTTTTTTTCAAAAAATAAGTCGAAGCTCGAGCTCGGCTCGTTAAAAGCTCGTTTGATTTCAGATTTTTTTCAAAAAATAAGTCGGAGCTCGAGCTCGACTCGTTAAAACTCGAGTTCGAGCAGCTCGCGAGCCAGCTCGCGAAAAGCTCGAAACTTGAAAAGCTCGAGCTCGATATTTTTTATTCGAGCTCGAGCTCGAAACTTCAAAGCTCGGCTCGACTCGGCTCGTTTACAGCCCTATTTACAATATTAACAAAGTCCTTTTCAAAATAGGACAATATAAATCTTTTCATGAAAGTCTCAAAATTAACTTACCAAATGTGATTGATTCGAAACTAAGAATACACATTATTTCCTAAAAACTCACTCTTTCGGTTAAGAATGAGAATTCCCAATTAATTTATCCACTCCCCCCCCCCCACTGATGTAGGAAGGATATTTGACGAAGTCAAATATATTAATTATTTTTGTATTTTAATTAATATCTTAGGATTTAATTTGTTTTAGTTTATATTTTATTTCTTATTTTCGTCATTAAATTTAATAGGTTGATTAGAGATGATTTTAGAGTAGATTTTGAGGAGATTTACTAGTTTTTGAGTCCTATTTAGTTACCATATATGTTAGGAGTAATTCTAGAAGGTTTAAAATTGTTTTTCAAGTTTTATGGGCACTATAAAATAGGTCTAGTGGTGTAATTCGAAAATTAGCTTTTGATTAATAAAATTCAAAGAGTTTTCTCTTTATTTTCTGGTGGATTCCAGTTAATTTTTGGTGGATTCCAGTTATTGTGTTTTAGGGTTCTTCGCTTGAAGAGTTCTTGTGATTAGTGCGCTAATCACGAATCTATCGTGCTTCCGTGCTGCGTCAGTTGGTATCAGAGCAGGCTTAACCTATCTTTCATCACTGATTCGTTATGGGGGATCAAGTAACAAGAGCAGAATGCGAGGGACTAGCCACCGCTATTGCCGCGTTGACAACACAGATTGCAACCTTGGTGACTGCTCAACATTATGCTATTCTTGAAGACATCAATGTTCGTCTAACACATGCTCGACAACAAGAAGAATATTTCTTTGCAATTGAGGTAAAGTTTGCAGAGAAGGGCTACAATCATAATCAACAGCTGCAGATATCCAATGCAGAGGAAAATCAGATTGCTAGGGATAAATATTGGGCAAAATCTGATTTGTATTATTCTAAAGCATGTTTTTATTCCAGGAGAATTCGACGATTGGAGGCAAAAAAATCTGCTGCAATTAGGCGTATAGAGGAAGCCAAATCTGCCTCAGATCCAAACACTTTGAACGAAGATTTCAAGGGAGAGGAGGTTCTTTGTGCAGTCAAGGAAGAACATGTTGAAGAGAAGAATTTGGAAATTAAGGAGGAAGATTTATGTGCAAAAGACGAAGTCACTCAGGTATGTGGTGAAATTATATCTGCAAATATTATGGTTCATGATCATGCCCTAGTTGAGCCCATGAATGAAGATGTGGGAGGTATTACTTGGTCTACACCATCAATTTTTGATAATGTTGTGGGTGTTATTGATGGGACGAAAGAATTTAAATACGATGATTTTTTTATTGTTGATCATGGGGAGGTTGGGAAGGAAGATCAACACAAGGAGGATGGGGTGGATGGAATAATTTTATATCCGGAAGTGATCATCTTACGTCAATGTGTGCTTAAAAAGAAGATTTATTCGAAATATATTTTTAAGTGGGACGACACTTTCCAAACATCGGATGAGAACTCGGGGACGAGTTCTTTTGAAGAAGGGGTGAATGATGTAGGAAGGATATTTGACGAAGTCAAATATATTAATTATTTTTGTATTTTAATTAATATCTTAGGATTTAATTTGTTTTAGTTTATATTTTATTTCTTATTTTCGTCATTAAATTTAATAGGTTGATTAGAGATGATTTTAGAGTAGATTTTGAGGAGATTTACTAGTTTTTGAGTCCTATTTAGTTACCATATATGTTAGGAGTAATTCTAGAAGGTTTAAAATTGTTTTTCAAGTTTTATGGGCACTATAAAATAGGCCTAGTGGTGTAATCCGAAAATTAGCTTTTGATTAATAAAATTCAAAGAGTTTTCTCTTTATTTTCTGGTGGATTCCAGTTAATTTCTGGTGGATTCCAGTTATTGTGTTTTAGGGTTCTTCGCTTGAAGAATTCTTGTGATTAGTGTGCTAATCACGAATCTATCGTGCTTCCGTGCTGCGTCAGTTAATTCTAGAAGGTTTAGGATTGTTTTTCAAGCTTTATGGGGACTATAAAATAGGCCTAGTGGTGTAATCCGAAAATTAGCTTTTGATTAATTAAAATTGAAGAGTTTTTCTCTTAATTCCTGGTGGATTCCAGATTACTACCGGTGAATTCCAGTATTGTGTTTGAGGATTCTTCGCTTGAAGAATTCTTGTGATTAGTGCGCTAATCACGAAATCTATCGTGCTTTCGTTCTGCGTCAGTTGGTATCAGAGCAGGCCATATCCTGTCTTTTCATCGCTGATTCGTTATGGGGGTTCAAGTAACAAGATCTGATGACAAGGTTATTCACGAAATAGATCATCGATTGGATCGTGCTGCGTCAGTTGGTATCAGAGCAGGCTTAATCTGTCTTTTCATCACTGATTCGTTATGGGGGATCAAGCAACAAAAGCAGGTGCGGATGGCTTAACCACCGCTATTGCCGCGTTGGAAACAAAGGTTGCAGCGTTGGTGGCTTCTCAACAAGGTCACAACGTTTGTGCTAAACGAAATCGTAGGGGCGAGAGCGACAGGGAGGTTATTCACGAAATAGATCGTCGATTGGATCGTGCTCGACAACAGGAACAATATTTTCTAGAGTTAGAGGACGAAGAACTCGACGAAGCGGACAAGCATGATCGACTTGTGCAGAAATATAAATCAATCAGAGATCTGAATCGAGCATCAAGGGAGCGAGTGCTTAGGCAGCAACATAGGATGGAAGCCAAATTTTATGCTGACAAAGCCGATCACTACACTGCCAAAATTCAAAAACTGACGCAGCACGAAAGCGCGATAGATTCGTGATTAGCGCACTAATCATAAGAATTCTTCAAGCGAAGAACCCTAAAACACAATAACTGGAATCCACCAGAAATTAACTGGAATCAACCAGAAAATAAAGAGAAAACTCTTTGAATTTTATTAATCAAAAGCTAATTTTCGGATTACACCACTAGGCCTATTTTATAGTGCCCATAAAATTTGAAAAACAATTTTAAACCTTCTAGAATTACTCCTAACATATATGGTAACTAAATAGGACTCAAAAACTAGTAAATCTCCTCAAAATCTACTCTAAAATCATCTCTAATCAACCTATTAAATTTAATGACGAAAATAAGAAATAAAATATAAACTAAAACAAATTAAATCCTAAGATATTAATTAAAATACAAAAATAATTAATATATTTGACTTCGTCAAATATCCTTCCTACATCACCCACCCACAAATCTCTAGAAAGATTCATTTTTGAGTCATTGGCTAAAAAAGTGATCTCATACTACTGAGTCATTGGCTAAAGATTGATCTCTATTAACAGAAATATTATTTTTTTAAAATTCAGTTTTGAAAAAAAAATAAAAAAAAATCAATTCCGGAATTGGTAATTTCGGAATACATTATTCCGGAATTACCAATTTCGGAATCGGTTGAAAAATGCTACTTTGGTACTTAAAATTTTTACAATGTTATTTTCGTAAATAAATTTTTAAAAAGTAATATTTTGAAAAAAAATTCCATAACAGTCGGACAAGGTGTGCAACATGAGTTAGGGGTGTGCAACAAAATCGGAAAATCGAAAAAATCGGGTCGAAATCGAGAAAATCGGACCGAAAAAAACCGAAATCGACAAAACCGAAATGTTAATGGTTTTAACCATTTAAAAACCGAAACTTTCGGTTTCGGTTTTGGTTTCAAATGAAAAGCCGAGCCGATAAAACCGAACCGAACCAATATTATTAAAACAACGTGTCATTTTAATATATATAGAAATTTCATCTTCTCATCTTGCTTTGGAGTTAAAATTATGCTTACGGTAATTTAACTGTTATGTGTAGTGGCAGGTGGAACACTTAAATTTGTCATAAATCTTAAGTACTTTAGTATTGCATCTTCTCATCTTGCTTTGTTAATGAGAGATTAATAAATTTCATCTTACTGAATGTAATTATCATAATCCAACCATCAATATATGCATGTTCTTCTCATCTTGTTGAAATCGAAAGACACCGAATCAAACCGACACCAAACCGAAATCGAATAAAATCGAAACCAAATAAAATCGAAGCTTAATGGTTTTAAAATACAAAAACCAATATCTTTCGGTTCGATATCAATTTTAGCTTAAAACCGAACCAAACTGGATCGAGCACACCCCTAACATGAGTAGAGTGTTCTCAATAATACTTTATTTTCACCAACAAATTCTTCCCCAATGTACTTAGGATATAATTTTGTGCTCCCTCTTTTGTTTTTTTTTTTTGAAATAATATTCCTATTTTTTAGAATTAATACAAACATATTTTGAATAATAATTTTAAATTAATTTAATTATTTAAATAAAAATATAAAAATTATTAATTATAGTATTTATAATAGGGTATTGATAACAAGTTTTAAATTGTCATTATTAGGATAATTAAATCAATTTAAATTTATCACTAAAAACATCTTCCTATTTACTATAAAAAAATGAAAAAAAATTATTTCGAGATGGGAAGATTATTATTACTCGTAGAAGTGGATATATTTATATATATATATATATATATATATATATATATATATATATATATATATATATATATATATATATATATATATATATATATATATATATTAAAGTTGGTGAAGAGAGCTATGTTGTTGTCACGAATCATGGACAAATGTTGTATTTGGTGATGCCATGTCAACAATACCATCATAAATAAGTGACTTCTCAATTTTTTTCCCTTAACTTTTAGTATTAGCTAATAATATTAGTTACTAGAAAAGATAACTATTATAGTAACTAATACTTATAATTATAATAGTTAACTATTTTGGTTAACTATTACTATTAATAGTATTAGTTAACCATATAATTACTATATAAGTTAATTATTACTATTAATAGTATTAGTTTATTATAATACTTACAATAAATGTTAACTATTACTATTAATAATATTAGTTAATCATAATAGTTATTATATATGCTAACTATTACTATTAATAGATTAGCTAATTGTAATAGTTATTATATATGTTAATAATTACTATTAATAATATTAGTTAATTATAATGGTAATTATATAAATTAATTATTATTATTAATAATATTAGTTAATTATAATAGTTATAATATATTTTAATTATTACATAGACTCTTTTGGATATGAAAGGTCATACGTTAGACATTCATTTAATAAGAGATAATGTATACATTCATGTATGAAAGATTATTTGTTCATAACCATTCAAGAATTTTAAAGATTTGATATGCTTAAATGTATTTTGTGCATGTTTTTTTTAGTTTTCGTTCCTTAAACTCCCTAATTAATAATTAATAATATAAATAATATTTAATCACTTTTAATATAAGAATACATACGGTCTTTGCATGAAATATAAACATGAGAACTGATGTTTGTTTTTGTTGTTGTTGTATAGTTAATTATAATAGTTATAATATATGTTAACTATTATATAGACCCCTTTGGATATGAAAGGTCATAGGTTAGACATTCATTTATTAAGAGATATTGTATATATTTATGTATGGAAGATTATTTGTTCATAACCATTCAAGAATTTGAAAGATTTGATATGTTTGAATATATTTTGTGCATGTCTTTTAAGTTTTCATTCCTTCAACTCCCTAATTAATAATTAATAATTTAAATAATTTTTAATCACTTTTAATATAAGAATACGTACGGTCTTTGCATGAGATATAAATATGAGAAATGATGTTTATTTTTGTTGTTGTTGTATTTCAACTCTTACCTTCATGTGCGTGATATTTTTGATTGATTTTGTTGATGAAAATTGGTGGGCTTCATTAATATTGTCATGTTTATATTCTTGCATGGATGCTTTTGAGATTGTTGTTGTTCAAAGTTGTAAGATTAATTGTTTTATACTTTGTTTCTTTAAGTTTCTATTTTTGTTTATGATTTTTTTTAATATTACATATATAATTTTTGTTGGTTGTTACTAATTTTTCTTTATCTATTTGCAGAAACCTTTATACATTCTTCCTTCATTTGACTTGGTTTTAGACTTCAAATTTGAAGTAATAAAAATCTGCCCATGAAGCACTATTAAGGGCTACTGTGACTTGCAAAAATTATAGTAAAATAAATATATGGAAATTTTGAGATTTGTAAATTGCAATCTCTTCTTAACCTATGAAAGTATGCTCATGAATATTCACATGATTTTATGTATATTATAATATTTATTTTAACCCATCTCGCATGACCATAAAATCTGTCAAAATGTGTTTCAGTTTCAAGACTTAAATATTTTCATGTGTTTATTTGACCAAAACTAATTTTCTGAAGTTGAAAACTATTAGATTCATGTATTTTTATGTTATGTACAACTTTCATGTTTTGAATTTTTCCATTTGAGTTCGTTTTCATGATTGAATTTGTCAATCTTTTATTAATGTACTTTATTGTCAGCAACTAACAATATAATTGATGAGTGAGAGAAGACAATCATCTATAAAATTAAAATTTAATTCGTAATAATAATAATTCATCTTTATAATCAAACATCAATTATCATAATAAATACAAATTATGTAAAGAAAAGCTAAAAGAAATTAACGCAATTTTTCTAAATTTATAAGCAAACGTCTTAATTCATATACAATATACTTATATGACAAAAAAATATTATGTAATTTTATTAAATAAAATATAAAAAATTGATAAATTAATTTTTCGCGCAAAACGAATTACCCACTAGTTTGAGATTAAGCTTAACCTTTGTAACTTTTTTTTTTTTTTTTTTTTTTTTTTTTTTGATACCAGGTTCCCGCACGGGTTAATCCCTGACCACTATTCCCGCCCCTGTTCTAGCGAAGGTAAATCGCGGACGTGCCCAATGCAGGGTGACAGCACCCTTTGTAACTTTGAATAGACATGACTCCTCCTCCTGCATAATTAAGCTCTTCGCTTTCTTGGAAAGACAAAGGCGTTTGTTGCTCCCATCCCAATAAACCATAGTGTCAAGGAAGGATGATGATTAATTAATATTATACAAATAATTTTATGTAAAAACTGTACATAAAATATCTCAGGGAGTTGTATTATATAAATTCTACACAAATTATTAGCAAAATAATATCGAGCTGAGAAAACAATGAGGCTGTTTTTAAACAAACACCAAATATGAAAGGCGTTTATTTTAAAGTCTAAATTCAACGGCAGAGATTCTCTCTCTTCGATCCAACGGTCTACGTCTCCATTGACCTCGACCTTAACGAAATTTTTCATCTTCTCTCTCCCTCCGTCACCAACTCAAAACACACATACTAGTAGTAGGTGGCGATCACTCCCCGGCTTTCTCCATTTCCAAACAGCTTCAATGGCGGCGGCAGCAGCAGCAACTCTCTCTCAAACTCTCCTCTCATGTTCAATCAACAACAACGCCGCAACCCAGAACCCCTTTCGATCTAGCCTTAATATTACATCCATTTCCAGCCCAAAATCACTCAAATCCGCCATCTCACTCACCCCACACGCCGCTAACAAACAACGGCGATTGGGATCACGCATTTCCGTGAGGGCAGCGGCGGAGACTGTCGAGAAGACTGCTGACACCACATTGGTTGAGAAATCGGTCAATACGATCCGGTTTCTGTCGATCGATGCGGTCGAGAAGGCTAATTCGGGTCACCCGGGATTGCCGATGGGTTGTGCTCCGATGGGTCATATTTTGTACGATGAGGTGATGAGGTATAACCCTAAGAACCCTTATTGGTTTAATAGGGATCGGTTTGTGTTATCTGCTGGACATGGATGTATGTTGCACTATGCCCTGCTTCACTTGGCTGGCTATGACAGTGTCAAGGTACTACTTTTTAGCAGCCATTTTTTTTTTTTTTTTTTTGTAATTCTTGTTAATTTTGTATACTTGTGATCCAATGTTTCTGTACGTGCTAATTCTTCATATGGACTTTTTTTATTTATTTACTTATTGTGTGTTTAAATTATTGTAATTTTCATGTTAGATAACTTGTTTGAACGTAGATTATGGAAAGGATAATCAGGTTGGTAAATGGTTATGGCTTTTGAATAAGTCTGCCAATGTAAAGGTTATGAGTGCATTCATGTTTAATTAATATTTGATTGAGAGGAAATCTGACCTCGAGCGGTTATCATTAATGAATGATCAAGTTGTTTTTGTGAAGTAGTTAGTAACTAGATTTTGAAAGAAAGATTAAGTAGGCTGCCGAAATCGTCTATCAGCTTAATTACTCATTTTAAGAACATCACTTCACAGAAGTCAAATGGCATATCTGCAGTGGACCAATTTGAATCCTTTTTTTACCCAGATTGTTCTTACTACTTTATTCATGATGCTCAATACAATGTCAGTATCTGAATATAGTTGATAGTTTATCATAGAAGTTGTAAGTTGTAATTTGTTCTGAAATCTATCTATTGTAATTTTCTTACTGATAATCCTATTTTGTATGAATTCAATGAACTAGGAAGAAGACTTGAAAAGTTTCCGGCAGTGGGGAAGCAGAACACCTGGTCACCCTGAAAACTTTGAGACACCTGGAATTGAAGTCACAACTGGTTTGCTTTAGTTTATTTTTAGCCAGACAAACCCACTTTGCGTCCAAGAATAAATTTTTAAGCTCCTTTTTCTACTTTCATGCAGGTCCTCTTGGTCAGGGTATTGCTAATGCAGTGGGTTTGGCGCTAGCGGAGAAGCATTTAGCAGCCCGATATAACAAGCCTGGCAATGAGATTGTTGATCATTACACGTAAAACATTTTTCAATGTCTATGTTCATTATTTTCTCAAGTATATCAACACCATTGTCTATATAGCTGCTTTATTATTTGCAGTGACACTGAAGTTGTAGGACCCTAATCCTACTTCTGAGTGTTGGAAATATATTAGGGCCTTTAAAAGACTTGAATACTACCCACCATGTCAGGCTCAGTCTGCTCCTTCCTTCTGCTTCGATTGCACTCATTAATATTATTTTGTTTTGTTTTTCATTATTAGGTATGCTATTGTTGGGGATGGTTGTCAAATGGAAGGAATTTCAAACGAAGCCTGCTCCCTTGCTGCGCACTGGGGACTTGGAAAGCTAATTGCATTTTATGATGACAATCATATCTCCATTGATGGAGACACACAAATAGCTTTCACTGAGAATGTCGAACAGAGGTTTGAGGGACTCGGGTGGCACGTAATTTGGGTGAAGAACGGCAACACCGGATATGATGAAATCCGTGCTGCCATCAAGGAAGCCAAGGCTGTCAAAGACAGACCTACTTTGATCAAGGTCTTTTTATTGATTCATTTTCAATATTTTGGAATAAAATTGCTCTTTTTTTTTTGTTCTTGGGGGGTGTCTTTAAGTTATCTAATTGCTAAGGTTTACTCCATTTCTGACGAAAGAGTCTACCTTTGATAAATCTTATAATAATTAAGGAATTAAATAGTATTATTAGAGTTGGTTATAGTTACGAAAATGTTTTGAGCGTATGCAATATGTTTGGATCAAATGTAGAGACTAAACTTGAAAAGGTGTAGAGATTTAAGGCACCATTATTGAAAGTGGACTCTTTAAGTGGACATCTCAAAGTAGAAAAGTGGAATATTTGCATGGAATGAAAGGAACATTTATTTATTTGGTGACCTAACGAGTTTTGAATCTCCATATCTATGCCATTAAGGCACCCACTTGGGGAATCTGATTCTTTAGACCATTACATTTATACAGGTCACGACCACCATTGGCTTTGGGTCACCAAACAAGGCAAACTCGTATAGTGTGCATGGAAGTGCATTGGGAGCTAAAGAAGTGGATGCCACAAGGCAAAACCTTGGATGGCCTTATGAGCCATTCCACGTGCCAGAAGATGTTAAAAAGTAAATGAATTTTCTGTTTTGAACTCTGGTCTTTTTTAACTATGTGTTGCCTTCAAATGTAAATCTTACTATTAACATTGTTATCGGGTTTTATAGGCACTGGAGTCGCCATGACGCTGAAGGAGCTGCTCTTGAAGCTGAATGGAATGCTAAGTTTGCAAATTATGAGAAGAAGTATAAGGAAGAAGCTGCAGAGCTGAAGTCTCTTATTTCCGGTGAACTTCCTTCTGGCTGGGAAAAAGCATTACCTGTAAGTTGTAGTTCCTTTAATATCTATTGTTGTGACTTGTGAATATGCATTTGCTGCATTAGCTATTGAACCTTAGCCTTGCCTCATATAGCTTTTTGGGGAGCTTATGCTCCAAAAGCTTCAATATCAAGTACTGTATACTCCCTCTGCCCCAAAATAAATGTCACACTTTCTATTTTGATTCGTCCCAAAATAAATGTCGCGTTTCTAAATAAGGAAAGTGACTTCGTGCAATTTTATCATTGTACAAGTAATGGACAAATTAGTAAAGCAACGTCCTTAAAAAGTTTGACAAGTCAACTGCGACATTTATTCGGGATGGAGGGAGCATTTCAAAAGTCTTGATGAAAGTTGATAGGCTATAAAATAGAGTAAATTGCTCTGTTTATACCAAAGTTAGTATTTCAATAATATGCAAGAAAAATATCATATCTTGAACATGAAGAAATTTATTGAGAAAAAAAATTATTTATAGCTTAAGTTCTTAAATTGGACTCTTAAAAAAGGAATGTCCCGAAAAATGAATAGTGGACTTTTAACTTGGGACGTCGGGAGTATTAAGGAATAATGGAACACTTGCAGATAATACGTACTCCCTTCGTCGCCGAAAGTTAATCCCTCTTTTCTCATTGTTAGTTTGAATGAACTTTGAACAATAATTTAGATTACTTTTCATTATCCTAATGAGAATCTAAAAATTATTATTTATAATATTTATAATGGTGTATCAATAACAAGTTTTAGATTTTCATTAGAAAAATCAAAAGTAACCTAAATTATTTCTCAAAGTTCATTCAAACTAACAATGGAAAAAGAGGGACCAACTTTCCAGGCCGGAGGGAGTGATTCTTTTAGTGAATAAACTGTTGTACCTTACAATTATTAATGTATTTCAATATATCTCGGTTAAGATACCCTCACCATTGCTGCATTTCTGCTCATCAATAGTCTCAAGACTAGTTTGCATAAAGAATGACAATCACGATAACTTATATTTTATTTTTCAGGCTTATACTCCAGAAAGTCCAGCAGATGCCACTCGTAATCTATCTCAACAGTGCCTTAATGCCCTAGCAAAAGTTCTTCCAGGACTTGTTGGAGGGAGTGCTGACCTGGCCTCTTCCAACATGTCACTCCTGAAATCATTCGGTAACTTCCAAAAGGACACCCCTGAAGAACGTAACATCCGATTCGGTGTTAGGGAGCACGGAATGGGAGCTATTTGTAATGGTATTGCCCTCCATACCCCTGGCCTTACCCCTTACTGTGCAACCTTCTTTGTTTTCACGGATTACATGAGGGCAGCCATGAGGATTTCGGCATTGAGTGAAGCCGGAGTAATTTACGTTATGACCCACGATTCAATTGGGCTTGGAGAAGATGGGCCCACTCATCAGCCCATTGAACATTTGGCAAGCTTCCGGGCCATGCCAAATATTTTAATGCTCCGTCCCGCAGATGGAAAAGAGACTGCTGGTGCTTATAAGGTAGCAGCTCTCAATAGAAAGAGACCTTCCGTTTTAGCCCTCTCCAGACAAAAGCTTCCTCATCTTCCAGGAACATCAATTGAAGGAGTCGAGAAGGGCGGATATGTCATTTCAGATAATTCTTCGGGCAACAAGCCAGATGTGATTTTGATTGGCACAGGGTCAGAATTGGAAATTGTTGAGAGAGCAGGTCAAGAGTTGAGAAAGGAAGGAAAGGCAGTTCGGGTGGTGTCATTTGTTTCATGGGAACTTTATGATGAACAATCTAACGAGTACAAAGAAAGTGTACTTCCCAGTGGTATAACTGCTAGAGTGAGTATCGAGGCGGGGTCCACATTTGGGTGGGAGAAGATTGTGGGATCAAAGGGGAAGGCTATTGGAATCGACCATTTTGGAGCAAGTGCCCCAGCAGATAAAATTTACAAGGAGTTTGGACTCACCGTGGAAGCTGTTATTGCGGCAGCCAAGGCATTATGCTAAGCTACTTGGTAAGTGATTTTTCTAGCAATTTCTTTACTTGTTAGAAAGACGGTTTTGTTGTTTCTTTCTGAATATTGTGTTGTTTTAGAAGCGGAACATGTTTCAATCTTTTCTGGTGTAATGTATCATGGGAAAAGTCCGTCCTTAGGTTTGCATAGTGAGAGTGAATAAAGAAGAAAATTTGAGTTATTATGCAGACTGTATAACTCAAATCAAGCTTCGGTGTGGTGCAGAAATCTTGTTAGTTCTACGTCAAATTTTTGTATCGGATTTGGGAGAGATTTCTGGTTCAGTAGAACTTTGATATATTAATTTAAGAATGGAAATTACATTGCATGAGGGATGAACACTTCTGGTTTGTTCATATACCCGAAAAAAACTTTGAACTGACTCTAGATGTGCTAATTCAAATCCTTGGAAAAGCTTTGAAGTAAGCTAAGATCCCAACTAATGGAGTGTTTATGTAAGTCGTTTGCTCAGCGTGGGGGGCATCATAACGAGTATCGTTATAAGAGTCATTATCATAAGGCCCTCCCACAACAGCCCCCGTTAGAATGTTCATATTAGCTTTTGTGCTCTTGAAAAACGTATCTCCACCTCTACACCCAAATGGCTTCGGGTGTTGAAATATTGAAGGCATCACTGAGCCTCGGTGATGAATTTGTTGCGGATATTTGTTCCCATATCCCCACCATGTACGACATCCCCAACGGATTCTGTTCCAATATATAGTCCACCTGCATTTCACACACTTCTTGTTAGTCAGTCACACAAGCTTGCTACAGTTCATTTAGTCAAATTATCAATCATATTCGGTCTTCAGATACTGCCTTTTATCAATGTACCTGGCCTTTGACGAGACTAATAAGTCGTGCTGGGGTTACAACAATATTGTTGCTGCAGTTGACAACTATGTTATTAGCCTGCAATGAACGCGCATAGGCAAGTAGAAGAAATCCTAAAGTCCTCGGATGTTGCATATTTGCTACTCCTTTCTTGAACATAAGCCCTCCTGGGGAATATGTGACGGATTTTGCTGGTTATTCTGGCAATATGCTGCAGACGAAGCCGTCAGAGAATTGAACAAAGGGATAACTTTCCTTTCTGTTGTTCATAACAAGCTGCGCAAAGATATTAAGCAAAACGGTTAATATCTCTCTTGCTCAAATCTGAAAGGATACGAAATTAAGAGTAGTTAAATTGGTTTTATTTGCATATTTACCGCTGAAAATAGTACTACAATTCCAGCATGCTTTGCATCCCATCCAAACTCAGTGAAAGTACCACCATTGCTCACCGCCTTTCCGGCAAAGTTCTGACGACCGACACCGATAATTTATGTATGTTTTCCTTGACATAATTTCCATAATATTCATTGTTCGTCGCTTTGTATATCCATGCTGCTGCCCATACCAATTCATCCTATAAATCAAAACAAATCCATATTTAATTGATTTATTAAATATATATTTTTACTAGAGTGTTTATTATTTCAATAATTATTATTAGAACTATATAATACTCCCTCCGTTCCTAAATGTTTGTCCCATTTTTCCTTTTTCTTTGTCCCAAAAAGTTAGTTTCATTTTCAAAATTAAAGCTTCAAAATCACTAAATTTTCAGAACTTGTAACATTTAGGGACGGAGTATTACATAACGGTGGTGTATATTATCAATAATTTTTAAAGCGTTCGTAAAAATAATCAAAATTAAAGCTTCAAAATCACTAAATTAAAACATTTGAAAAGTCAAACGGGACAAACATTTAGGGACGGAGGGAGTATATACCATTAAAATCACAATAAAACGGACAAACCAAGCTGCCAACGCTGTTGTTATATGATCCTCGATGCTTAAACGCGAAATCAAATAGCAGCAAATATAAACACGCTAATTAATTATCAAAACTAACCATAAAAATCGTCGAAAATGAAGATATATAAATGAGTTCGACGTAGTTGATTACATCAAAGTAAACACAGTTTATGATTAGAAAGAAGAGGAAAGGAATTGGAGAAAGCTTCATTGTATTGAAAAGTATATTGAATCAATGATCAATGATATAGACTTCTGACTTTATATACACCATAGCTAACACACTAACTGACTCACTAACAAACACTCTAACAACCTAACAACCAACTCAATTACAAGAGAGTTTATTTATCTGTCATATTATCCCCCCTCAAGCAAGAGACCTTGAACAAGTTAAGGGCTTGCAGCTTGACCAAGAAAGAAGATAAATGAGTACATGGAAGAGCTTTAGTGAAGATGTCAGCCAGTTGGAGTTTGGTGAAAATAAAAGAGGGAATGAGAAAATCAGACTTAACCCTATCCCTAACCAAGTGACAATCAATATCAATATGCTTGGTACGTTCATGAAATACAGGATTAGAAGCTATATGAATGGCTGCCTTGTTATCACAATAGAGAGGGATGGGAACAAGATCTGTAACTTGAAAATCCTTCAGAAGAGAGACTAGCCAGATTAGTTCACAACAAACATTGGCTAGAGATCTATATTCTGCTTCTGCCGAAGATCTAGACACTGTCGATTGTTTCTTGGCTTTCCAAGAGATAGGAGGGCCACCCAATAAAACACAATACCCAGAGATAGATCTTCTTGTGGTAGGGCATCTTTGCCCGATCGGCATCCTGATAAATGCATCGGTCTTGTATCAGCTAAGGAAGAGAAAAGAAGACCTTGACCTGGAGCACCTTTGAGATACTTGACAAGTTTCAAAGCAGCAAGGTAATGAGGAACTCTGGGTGTAGCCATAAATTGACTCAAGATATGAACACCATATGAAATGTCAGGTCTTGTAATTGTTAGGTAAATAAGTCTACCAACCAACCTTCTGTAAGAATCAGGCTTATCAAAGAAATCCCCTTTATCAGCAGAGAGTTGGTGATTGACCTCAATAGGGACTTTGGAGGGTTTGGAACCAAGAAGACCAGAATCAGAAATGATGTCTAAAGCATACTTTCTCTGGTGAATACATATTCAATCAGAAGCTCTAGCAACTTCTATACCCAGAAAGTACTTTAATTTGCCCAAATCTCTGATATTAAACTGTGAGTGAAGATAAGTCTTTACTTGTGTATGTTGATGACATTTTGCCAGCTGGTACAGATGTTGTTGTTTTATCTCAAGTAGAGGAGCAATAGAAGTGTTGGAAGGTGAGGAAGCACCGGGAGAAGATGAAACATTTGGAGAAGAAGGAGCATCAGAAATTGAGGGAGCATGAAGAGAAGGAGAAGAAGGTGAAGAAATGTTAATGGAAGAAATATCATGCTCATCAAAAGAGAAATCAAATGGAGAATGATATGAATTGGAATTATGGGAGAGAGAGGACTCAGAAGAATCCTGAAAGGGAAAAGAATTCTCATAAAAAATGACATCTCTGCTGTGAAAAAGTTTCTGAGAAGTGAGATCAAACACTTTATATGCCTTCTTGCCAAATGGATATCCAAGAAAGAGACATTTTGTAGCTCTTGGTGCAAATTTATCTCTTTGAGATTTTAGAGTTGAAGCAAAGCACAAACAGCCAAAAACTTTGAGATGAGAATAATTGGGAGTGTGACCAAGTAATAATTCATATGAAGATTTATTTTTGAGAATGGCTGAGGGATATCTATTTATAAGATAAGAAGCAGTCAAAATACATTCCCCCCAGAATTTGATAGGAAGGTTAGTATGAAATTTTAAAGCCCTGGCCACTTCCAAAAGATGTCTATGCTTTCTTTCAACTCTCCCATTTTGTTGGGGAGTTTGAACACATGAACTATGCTGAGTAATTCCAAGAGGAAGAAGTAAGGAAGTAATATCTTGATTGAAAAATTCAGAACCATTATCTAATCTTATGGTCTGAACATTGGCATGAAATTGAGTGTGAGCAAATTTCAAGAAATAATCAATGAAATTACTGACTTGCGACTTTGAATGTAACAAGTAAATCCAAGTACTTCTTGTACAATCATCTACAATGGTAAGAAAAGAAGTGCAACCATTCAAGGTGGGATGCTTGTATGGACCCCACACATCACAATGAATTAATGAAAAAGGAACAAGAGAATGAGAAGCACTCAAAGGAAAAGGTATTCTGGTTTGTTTGGCATAATGACATATTTCACAGAACTTTGTGGTTGGTTTGGAATTACATGGAATGGAAGAGATATGACTAAGAGAAGTGATAGAACAATGCCCTAATCTGTTATGCCAAAGATGCAGATTAGAATCAAGACAAACATTTAAAGCAACAGTGGAAGTATTCTCAGAATTCTGAACCGGTAGTACAAGCTTATACAGATTGCCCTGCACTTAGCCAATCCCTTCACCATCTTCCTCACTGTATCCTGAATAAGACAGTGAGAAGAGAAGAAAATGAGGGATAAGTTACTGTCACTAGTTAGCTTACTTCCAGAGATAAGATTAAATTTGAATTCAGAGATGTACAAAACAGTGTACAATGTAATGTGAGAAATAAGCTTGACAGTCCCTTTATGAGAAATTTTAGCTGACTGACCATTTGGAAGAAGAACAAAAGTTTGTAAGGGAATTGGATCAATTAAGGAAGTGAGAGTTTGTGATATGGTCAGTAGCCCCAGTATCAATAATCCAATCAGTGGTGTAAATTGACTTATGAGTTGTACATGAAGAACTAGCAACACAAGGTTTTGAAGATATTTTACCTGAGATTTGATCAGTCACGGATCCAACATGCTGCTGATTAATGAGAGTCAGGAGATGTTGATACTGAGAGTCAGTCAGATCATCACTGTTGGAAGACTGAGTAACTACATTCACTGCTTTGGTAGTGTCTCCAGAAGTTTTAAGTCTGTTCTTTGGCATTTTAGCAGGATCATGCCTCACACCATACATAGGATGCCAATCTAGAATCCCTTCAGAAAGAAGCATGAATCCTTAGTGTGTTTAACACCTCCACAATAATCACAAGAGAGTTTGGACTTGTCAATCCTTTTCACATAGCTGGATCTGGAAGGAGTATTGCTTCTCACCATTAAAGCAGTTGTCAGACACACTTGAAGGAAACTTAACAGAATTTGCAGCTGCTATAATACCTCTTTGCTTTTCATCTTGAACAAGTAATGAACAAGCCACAGCCAAAGTAGGAATAGGAGTTTTAGCCAAAATGATTCCTCTAATATTAGAGAATCCATCATTTAAGCCCATTAAAAACTGAGTCAACTGATTCAGGTGTTCAGTTTCTTCAATCTTCTGTATAGCACCGCATTTGCAGTTACATACACACTTAGGAGCCTGTGTTAAGTGTGCATATTCATCCCAAAGTGACTTGAACTTTGTAAAATAAGCGGAGAGAGATAGATTCTCTTGAGTGAATGAAACAATCTCCTTCCTAATCTGATAAACTTGTGGAGCACTACCTTGTGTAAACCTTTCCTTTAAATTTTCCCAAATTTCCTTCGCAGTTGTAACATACACTATACTGGACTTAATCTTAGCAGAAACCACATTGAAAATCCAAGAGATTACCATGTCATTGCATCTATTCCACTGATGATAATATTTGGAGTTAACATCTGGACATTTGTGCAATCCAGTTACAATACCTAGCTTATTTTTCGTGGAAAGTGCAATAGTCATATTTCGTGTCCATGAATTGTAATTGTGTTCAATTAAAATCTCAGTAATCAAACACAGTCCAGAATGATCATTTGGATGCAAAAATAGAGGATGTGAAGGATTTAATACCAGTGTTTGATCAATTTTATCATATTCATCAGTAATGACACCCTGACCTTCTGGAATTTTCGTGTGATTACCGTGAGTTGAGCTTGAATCGGTTGCTGCCATTGATGTGACCTTAAATCAAGGTATTGAGATAGGTTGAATCCTTGTTGATTTGAATTCGAAGTTGATGATTGGATAATATCTCTGTTCAATTGATACAGAGATCGAAATTTTGATCAATCAAATTCGATCGATCAACGATATTAGGTTTAGATCGGGATTGAAATCAGAGTTTGTGTGCGGAAGAAATTGCTCTGATACCATCAAAGTAAACAGAGTTTATGATTAGAAAGAAGAGGAAAGGAATTGTAGAAAGCTTCATTGTATTGAAAAGTATATTGATCAATGATCAATGACACTCAATGATCAATGATACAGACTTCTGACTTTATATACACCATGGCTAACACACTAACTGGCTCACTAACAAACACTCTAACAACCTAACAACCAACTCAATTACAAGAGAGTTTATTTATCTGTCATATTATTACATGAATCGCCCGATTACTGAGCCATCTTGCATACTTGTTATCGTGATTTCTAAAGGCCATAGAAGCGGCTGCTAATGCAGCAGCCATTTCAGCAGAAACCTCGGAACCAGGATGATTGATATCAATGGCTACTGTTGTTCTAGGAGTGTCCATATCTTCGGGTCTCTCCCAACAAATGTGATCCTTCCATGGGTCGCCTACTCCTACGTATATAGTGTTGCCTCCGTTTGAGCACGAAAGAAAGTAGTCTGTTACCCATTTAATGGCTTCTAACGCATGATTTAATTCGTCGCCCATGTACCCTCCGAAATCAATCACTCCAAGCTAACATTGTTGTCGTGAATGCCATTGGAAAGTCGTAATGATAAAGATACACATTCCTAATATTTGTATTTGTATTTATCTGTTATTATTCTGTGAATATCTTCCTTCTTTGTAATTATCTTTTCCTTTTATTGTTAGGGTAAAGACTGTATATATATCTATTTACATCAATGAGAATATTACTTCTTCCATTCTTCCTTCTCTATATGGTACACAGAGCATTAAGATCCTAAATTTTTTTTCCTCCATTCTTCCGCCCCTTCCTCTGTCTCTTCCATGGCCACCTCCGACTTTGCTGTTCTCCCAAATTCTGCTGAGCCTGATTTCCCCCTTATCATAGTCTCTCTCTCCCATGTTCTAAAGCTTACCCCGACAAACTACATCTCCTGGAAAACGCAAATCGAAGACACTCTCTTAGGACTAGATCTCTATAAGTTCATCGATGGATCTCATTTAGCCCCACCCAAAAATCTGTCAGTCACTACCGCATCAACAGAGCCTGTTGTCGTAAATCCCCCTGTTACTAACACACTCTCTGAAACTATACCCACCAACACCTCTTCAAAAACCACATCTAATCCAGCCTATATCACTTGGTTTTGCCAAGATAAACTCATACTAGGAGCCCTTGCCGGTACTCTTTCTGCCACCCTTGTCCCACTAATCTCTCTTTGTCCTACTACGTATGATGCGTGGAAAACTCTTGCAAAAACATACGCCAATCCCTCCAAGGGCCATCTCAAACAACTTAAGGATCATCTTAGGCACATAACCAAGGGAACCAACTCGATCTCTGATTACATGCATGAGATTAAAAATTGCACAGACCAATTAGCCTCCCTAGGTCGTCCTCTAGATCCCGATGATATTATCGATAAAATACTAGATCAACTCAATGATTCTGAGTATGATACTATCATCTCTGCTGTCCAAAATCGTGAAACTCCTATATCCTTTGATGAACTTCACGAGAAGCTCATCAACAAAGAGCTTTCACTCAAGCTTAAACACAAATCTGCTCCTTCACTTCCCCTTTCCATCAATTATGCTGCTAAAAATCCATCTCGGTTCTCATCCCGTAACCCTAATACCTCGGCGGGTATCCTCCCTAACCCCACTCATACCGCTGCCAATTCCTCTTCTCGGCCTACTGTTCCATTTAAGGGCAGATGCCAATGGTGCGGCACTCCCGACCATTACCTATCTCAGTGCCCCATGTTTCGCCAACAATACCCCACTGTCACCGTCCCTAACCCTAACCCTAATGCTACCCACAACCCTCACTCTCGAACAAACTCCAGAAACAACACCAACAATTATCCCACTGCTTACACAGCCACCTCTCATAATCAATCCTCCCCATCTTGGCTCCTAGATAGCGGAGCTACCCATCATGCTACTCACGACCTTGACAACCTTGCCCTTCATTCACCTTATGACGGTACTGAGGAGTTACTCATTGGCGACGGTTCAGGACTCAACAACTTTAGTTTAAACATTCCATGTTCTTCTTCTTTTCATTGTAATGCATGTGACTGCAATAAAAGTCACAAACTTCCATTTAATGAAAACTTTATTGTTTCTCATGGTCCGCTTGACATTCTTTATAGCGATGTTTGGACTTCTCCCTTATTTTCTTTCGATGGGTTTAAATATTACATCATTTTTGTAGACCATTTTTCCAAATATATATGGTTCTACCCTCTTAAAAACAAAAGTGATGCTACTCCTGTCTTCAATCGATTCAAACTTCTCATTGAAAAAATTTTTGGTCGATCAATTAAGACAATATTTAGTGACAATGGAGGCGAGTATCTTGGCCTCCGCCCCACTCTTGCAAATCACGGCATAAATCATCTTACATCTCCCCCCCATACACCCGAACACAATGGGTACTTGATGGATGTGTTTTTACACATCTAAATTAGGTACTCCTACTCTTATTTCTTGTGAAATTCTTGAGTAAAAGGTTATTTTAATGTATTTTCTAGTGTTTTTGTGAGTACAGGTTAATTAGGTGACAAATTATGGATTCAAGTGAAGAAAGGAACAAAAAGGAGCGGAGATCTGTTGGAAAGTGAAAAAGGACTTGTGAGGCATTTTAAGAAGTCAAGGAGCCTTTCTGCTGGAGGATCAAAAGGGAATTATGAAAGGAAAAAGGAGCAAGGCTGGAATGCAGGGTGGGCGCACGCCTGGAAGGGGTGGTCGCACGCCCAAAACTCTCAGATTGAAGGCAGGCGCACGCCTGGAATAGTGGGCGCACGCCCAGTGGTGCCGGGCTGAAAGAAAGTGTTTCCTTATTTTGAAAGGATTTTTGAGATCCTTGGCAGATTTTAATGGATCTTTTGAATCCCTTTTCCTAGTCATTGAAGGATTGTTTTTAGGATTATATATATTCCTATTATGATTATTATTAGGGACGGTGGTTATTACTTTCTTGCTTAGGTTTTTGAAGGATTTGAGGATTTCGGATTTTGACGGTTTTTTGCTCTTTCTCTAGGTTTGATGCATTATTATTATTATTCATATTTTGTGGTTGTGATCATGAATATGAGTAGCTAATTTTCCTTTTCATGTATTGGATGTAGTAATTGTTGAACCTCTATGCTAATTCAAGTTTGAATTCTTCCAAACTCTTTCATTCTTATTTGATGAATTAATCATCATTCTTTAATTTGTTTTAGACTGTTGCACTACCGTGGACGGTTTATTTAAAGTACACTAATTCATCAATTAGGTTGGATTGTTGACCTACCGGAATACAATACAACTTAGACTCATATATTTCTTGTGAACTTAATGAATTTCTTGAATGTTATTTTGACCTACCGGAATTGATAACAAGATAGAAATATTGGGGTTGCAATCCGCACACCAAACGTCCCAACCCTTAACTAAGTGAAAGAGTCTTTGAATGAAATTGTTATTTTTCTTATCAAAATCATTAGCATAGAGGGGATGCAATTATGAAATCCAATCCGTGAATTTCTTTGATCTGATTAAATCCTAATTTATTGCCTTCTTGCTTTCTTTAATTCATTAGCTTAATTTCTTGCTTTATTAATTTAGTTAATAAATCCAAATCAAAAATCCCATCTTTGTTACTTTTAGCGTTAATTAAATTTACTTGTTAAATCACACGAGTCTCTGTGGTTCGACCCTTACTATTTGTACATTGCTACTTCGGTAACTTGTGCACTTGCAAGGTTTTTATTACACAGTGAGATTTTCTCCATCAGTACTCTGAACGTTGCCACCGTCATATTGTTGAAACGGGTCTTTCCCTCTTATCCCACTCTTCTATGCCCCTATCACACTGGTCTCTTGCCTTCTCAACCGCCTGCTATCTCATTAATCGACTCCCCACCCCCACTTTAAACCTCAAATCTCCTTTCCTTACTCTCCATACTCGTCCACCCAACTACCTTAAACTCCGTAGCTTCGGCTGCTTATGCTACCCCTGGCTCCGACCTTATACATCTCACAAACTAGAACCTCGCTCTTCCCCTTACATATTTGTAGGATACTCGGCAACTCAAAGTGCCTATCACTGCCTTGATCCAAAATCAAATAAAATATACACTTCCCGCCACGTAAAGTTTGTTGAACATGAATTTCCTTTTTTCTCTTTAGCCAAACCATCCGAAACCTCATCTCTTCCATCGACTGATGAGTGGTGTACCTTCCAAGTTCCCATATTAGCTCCTTCCCCTCCTAATACTATTCTGACCAGTCCACCCTCTTCTTCTGATCCCATTCCGACTAGTTCACCATCCTCTCCTATTCTAACCACATCAGCCTCTCCTAATATTCCAGTAACCTCATCGCCAATTTCTGTCTCCCCTATACCACCCGCACCTCCCCAACCACGCCCATTTACCCGCCTTCAACATGGCATTAGGAAACCTATTCAAAAGTTAAACCTTCATATTTCATTACCCACTCCTATCCCTGAACCCAATTCCGTGTCTCAGGCTCTCAAAAGCCAAGTCTGGCGCGATGCCATGCAAAAGGAATTCGATGCCCTCCTTCTCAATAAAACCTGGGATCTTATTCCCCCTTCCCCTTCCCAAAATTTAATAGGTTGCAAGTGGGTCTTTCGTACCAAATTCAATCCGGATGGTTCCATTGATCGCTACAAGGCTCGACTTGTAGCTAAGGGCTTTCATCAACGTCCAGGCCTCGATTATTCTGAAACATTTAGTCCCGTTGTGAAACCTGCGACTGTCCGTCTCATTCTATCTCTTGCTACTCAACAAAGTTGGCCTCTCCATCAAGTCGACATAAATAATGCCTTTCTTCAAGGCACTCTTATGGAAGATGTCTTCATGGTTCAACCCCCTGGCTTCGTTGATCCTTCCTACCCCTCTCATGTGTGTAAACTTCGCCAGGCACTCTATGGTCTAAAACAAGCACCACGTGCCTGGTACAATGAGTTAAAGTCTTACCTCTTGTCGCTTGGGTTCACAAATTGCATATCTGACTCCTCTATTTTTACTCTTCATCATTCTGTCGGTGTCATCTATTTATTGGTCTATGTAGATGATATAATCATCACAGGGTCAAGTTCATCTCTCCTTGACACTTTCATTTCTAAGCTCGCATCTCGTTTCTCACTGAAGGACTTGGGTAATTTATCTTACTTTCTTGGGGTTGAAGTCCTTCCTCATCCTAAGGGCATCACTCTCAGTCAACACAAATATGTTCAGGACATTCTTCATCGTGCTCACATGGAAAATGCCAAACCAGTCCCAACACCAATGCTCAATAATCCTCCTTTAAATCTTTCTGCTGGATCTCCTCTTCCAAATCCTACGGAGTATAGAGCTCTTCTTGGCAGTCTACAATACTTATCTCTCACTCGTCCCGATGTCTCTTTCGCGGTCAACAAATTGTCTCAATTCCTTCATCGACCCACTGATGTACATTTGGGTGCTTTGAAGCGTGTGCTTCGATACTTGGCCGGTACCTCATCCTACGGCCTCCTTATTCAGCGTGACTCTCCCACTACACTTCATGCCTATACCGATGCCGACTGGGCTGGTAATAAGGATGATTACACCTCCACCACTGGCTTTATCGTCTATCTTGGTAAAAATCCAATATCCTGGAGCTCAAGGAAACAACGCACTCTCGCTCGGTCCTCCACAGAAGCCGAGTATCGTGCTACGGCTGCTACCACGGCTGAGGTGCTATGGGTACAAAATCTATTACAGGAACTCAAGGTCTCTCTTCCTCATATGCCACCCATTTACTGTGATAATATGGGGACAACATATGTGGCGGCTAATGATGGAGAAAAATTCCTCTAGTAATAAAATCCGAGCAAGTGTACTCACTACCGTTGTAGCAATATGCACGAGCAGGGGTCGAACCACAGAGACTCGTTGGTTTTAACAAGTAAATTTAATTAATGCTTAAAGTAACAAAATGGGTTTTGATTTGGTTTATTAAAACTAAGTACGAAAGAAAATTAAAACAATTAAGCAACTAAAGTAACAAATAAGCAAGCTCGCAGACGAAATTCAAGGATTTAACAACTAGCCCACGGATTGGGTTCACCACATATTATCCCTTTATGCCCTTTCGAATGATAAAATATTAATTGGGTGTAGGGCTTCTTCGCTTTTGTAATAATTGGGACGGTTCGATTGCCGGATTGCAATTCTTTTATTGAGTAGTTATCAATTATCACGCAAGATCAAATTAACAACGACTCAATTCATTAAGCACAAAGGAATTAATGAAACCTAGACTCAATCGATTCACGCAAGTTCCTCAATCGAGTCTAATCATCCTGATAGTGTTCATGCACAATTCCCCACACAAGTGCAGGACTTGTACCAAATATAAAGTAAGAATACTAGGATGAACTAACTCCACAATTAAATGAAAATTAAATATATAGCATAAAGTTCAAACATGGGCTACACCAATCCGTGAACTACAAAGAAATTAGCTACTCATATTCCGGATTGACATCACAAAATACGAATAGCAACAAAACATTAAACCTGAAATCCTTGCAAAAATCTTGAAAATAAACTCTAGCACTCCTTGAAAACCTAGGCAAGAAAAATAAAAACAAAGGTCCCCCCCTAATAATAATAATGGGAGTATATATACTCCTAATGCAGTCCTACTCTAATTAGGAAAACAAATTAACCAAATCCCTCAAAATCTGCTTCAAAATCCTTGCTGACGTCACAATACGCGTCCTGGCACGAGTCGTGCTAATTAGCACGAGTCGTGCCCTTCAGTCCCAGTCGTGAGAACGACTCGTGCCAGATGCCTCCACTCGTTCTGAGTAACTGTGCTAGAAATTGTCATGGTTGCCACTCGTGAGGACGACTCGTGCTCCCATGGTCCAATCGTTCTGAGTAGCTTGGCTTGATTCCAGTCGTTCCCAAGTCGTGCTCCATTCGTCTTCAGTCGTGCCCCACTCGTGCCAAGTGCAGAATTGCCCCATTTTGACTCCGCTTTGACCTGGCCTTCGTCCCTTGACCATGTTTGACCCCGGGCTCGAACCTTGACTAAATTTACTGCCCTTTTTCCACTGACAATGAACTTGCACGCTCCTTGATATTTCACAACCAATTACAAATAAAAAGCCAAAAATACCTCAAAGTGCATAGTTTTCTCACACAACCTCACATAACAAAATGTCACTCAAATACATCAAAACTAAACTAAATACATCAAAAATCATTGTAAATAATCCGAAAACATAGGTAAAATAACATGTATAAAATCCGCTCATCAAATTCCCCCACACTTAGACCATTACTCGTCCCTGGGTAATATCCTAACTCCAATCTAAAATTGGTCTAAAACAGATGTGCGGGAGAAAATGATACCTAGCCTCCTCTATCCACCGATACTAATCAAACAAAATGATACCGGAGTGTACAAAACTCCGTCTCCATAAAACTCCCCAAAAGAAAATCAATGGCCCTAGCTTGACATCAAACTCCATGATAAAATGAACGTCCAAACTAGGGCCCTCACAATGATAGTGGGGGGAAACTAAAATGTCCTAAACTTTCCCCCACACTTGCTCACACTACACAATGTACACCCTCGATCAAAAGTTAATGTTAAGAAGAAGAGATGCTCAACAAAAACTTACCTCGTGCTATTCTCCAACCCCCCTTATTACTCCAAGGTGCACGAGGATTTCTATCCTACCGCCTCTAACACGAACCTCCATCAACCAAAAAAATGTTCCTACCCGAACTCCTAACTCCCCCTTATTTCTCCACGCCGGTGAATAAGGATGTTTTCGCTCAAATTCTCACCTTTTGCCTAAGTGCCCTTTCGGGTTTTCACTTAGCCACTCTATTTTTTTATTTTTTTTTTTTTTTTATTTTTTTTTTTTTTTTTTTGCATATACATACAATACAAGGTACCACCCTTCCCCCACACTTAAACTCCACAGTGTCCTCAATGTGTGCACAAAAATAAAATAGGACAGTTTAAATGTAACAGGGAAGAGTATAAGAATAGGTACCATCAATATCTTGGGCCGAAGCCCCCATCTGGAAATTGGGCCTCTCGGGCCAACTGCCGCTGCCTCCTCCTATCAGCTCTCCTCATCATCTCCTGAAAATGCTCATCCGGGATCGGCTCTGCATCGCCGGCTCAGCCGCCGCATCCAAATCTCCTGTTGATGTAACGTACTCCCCATTGTCTCTATTCTGTCCTCCACAGCCTCTAATCTGTCATCCTGAGCATCCCAACGCCTATCCACATAGTCAAATTGAGTGCGCCACATCAAGTTCTGCGCCTCCCGAGCCTCACACTCCTCTCTATATCTTCTCTCTCTCTCCTCCGCATCTCTCTGGTATTGAGCATCCAAATATGCTCTCATATCACCCCAATAATCAAAGGCTCCTGCCATCCTCGACTGATCCTGCCCATGGCCTCCAAAGCCTCCACTAGTCCCAGCCTGAAACGGCTCTCTCATCTGATGGTCCTCACCACCCTGCTGCTCATCACCCCGCCGCTCTTGCCGCCGCTTCTTCTTCATCATCACTCACTCTCTCACCCATATCTCTCCTCATATCTCTCAATGTCATGTCCGCAACAAATGGCATCCTCCAATCTCTAGCATATGGGCCAGCAGGAAATACCACTCCCGGTGCACACCTGAAGCTCCTCTCACCACCATAAGTAAAGGTTAAAGCCTCATTCTGCCCAGAGATCCGCTCAAATGTATCATATCGGTATAAGAAGAACCGATCATAGAACACGGGCCCATTCGCATTCCCCACTGACCTAGGATGATTACGCACAAAGTTTTCTACTAACAAAGTTACCATACCTCCAACCGGGATGTTCCCATTTCCATTAACACCCAACGCCTCACACCTCCTGAAAATGCATCAACCCAATCCGAATCACAAGTATTAGACGGTAAAGCACACTCCATAGTCGCGAACCGTAGGGCGTTCATCTCGCGCCGGCTCCCCATTAGCGTAGAAGGTCATAGATAAACCCCTATAAAGGAGTTTCCACGCGGATGGGAGAGAGATTTCATGACCACATAAGGTTTCGCATAAATTTCCGTCAACTCGAAAAAGAATGTCTCAACAGCCCTATCTCTCTCGACCACTCTCCTCGGGGCTCACTCACACCCAAATAATCTCTAGCTGCAGCATATGACATAGTCCTCGTAATATCATTTGTGTTAAAACGCACACTCCAAATCCCATTCTCCTCACGTCTCTCTATAGTAGCCAAAAATTCAAGCGTCACTCGCTTGTATACCCCTGCACTTTTGCCCAAGAACCCTCCCAATCCGATGTTGTTCAATAATCCTGAAACCAAACCATGTAGTCCCAATTTCCTCAATGTATCCTCGCACAAGAATCTCGTCACTTGAACAACCCTTCCATTCGCCAAATTTCTCCATTTATTCTTTTGAGAGTCCGTTAATTTAGTTAAGCCCATGAAATCGTCGGGCACTCGAGGGGGCTCCTCAATAACAATATTTCTTTTCTTCCTAGGCTGAGCATCAACTGCTTTACCCTTATCTTTTGTTCTCCCCATTATCAAAACAATGAAATCAACAACCAACAATTTTTCAAACAAAAATACTACTCAACCAAACAACAATGTTATTTCCACCAAGCACACCAATCACCAACCACACAACTTAAAGTTCGAAAGGGGAGTAGAAACAGAAATTACCTTCAAACAGTTTAGATCACCGGAGAAATTGGCCGGAGTTTGGCCGGAAAATTCGCCGGAACTTGAGAAGAAGGATGGAAAAGATGGAGAAGATCAATGTAGTACCAACCTTCAAAGAATTGTGCTTCAATTCGCACTCCACTCCAAGCAATCGACAAACCCTCCACAATCTCCCAACTTCAAGCTTTGCTTCAAGAAATCACTCAAAAGGTTGGATTTTGGGGATGATTCTCGGTTTAGGGTAGGCCAAAGATGGTGGGGAAGGGGTTTTTGTGTGTTAGGAATGGAGAATTTTGGATTTGGGTAGGGAATTTTTAGAGAGGGAGAGGAAGAATTTTGAAATTAGGGTTGAGAGGGAAAGGGGGGCGGCGGTGCTATGGGAAGAAGAGAAATAGGGCACGACTACAAAAAATTTTGGGGAACTGCTGTTTTGAATCTGACTTTAGCACGAGTCGTACTATTTGGCACGAGTCGTGCCCCTTATTTTCACTCGTGCTCACGAGTCGTCCCCAAGTTCCCCAATCGTTCTGATTAGAAGGGGCTCTCTCCACCATTCGTGCTCCCACTCGTGCTTATGAGCACGAGTCGTGCTCTGCCTGGCCCAATTTTCAAATTTTCAATTTTTTTTTATTTTTTTTTATTATAAGGCCCAGGATTTTTAGCTCCTCCATGCACGTTTTCCTGCACATCAATAAACACAAGAAATACCTTTCAGCAGCACCAGTTTAATGAAAAGAATTACAAATACAAATCCGGGTTGTCTCCCGGTGAGCCGCCCTATTTTAAAGTCTTTGGCTAGACCATTTGCATGTCGCATTGGACACACATTTTGACCGCACTTTCGTTGCCTACGTCCCCATTAATATAGGCGGACTACCCACAAGAATAGGCTCAGGTCACCGTAGTTCGACACGTTTACGAAATAAAAGACAAATAAAAGCGGAAGACTCTTTTTTTTTTTTTTTAATTTTCATCACCCCCACACTTAAATCATGCTATGTCCTCATGGCTTAGACCAAGAAAGAGACAACACAATCTAAATGCAACGATGAAAAGACTAAAACGAAAATACAGAAAACAGCAAATGTTACCTCCATTGGGTTGCCTCCCAATCAGCGCTTTGGTTACAGTCGTTAAGCTCGACATTATGCCTCAACGGAACTAGGTGTCCTCCTCCGGATCCACCAACTCAATCACGTCAATCTCATTGATGTCTTCCAAAATTGACACCCCTTCGTAATATGGTTTCACTCGATGACCATTGACTTTAAACACATTGCCATCCTTTGGATTCTTGAGTTCAACCGCTCCATGCGGATACACACGCACCACATCAAACGGGCCCGACCACCTAGAACTCAACTTACCTGGAAAGAGCTTCAACCGAGAGTTGAAGAGAAGGACTTTCATACCCGGTCTTATAAACTTGGGCTTCAGATTTTTGTCGTGGTACCGTTTGGTCCTCTCCTTATACAATTTTGCGCTCTCATAACTATCTTGTCGGAGCTCCTCAATCTCATCAAGTGCAAGCAATCTCTTTTCTCCCGCAGCATTCAAATCCATGTTCAATTCCCTCACAGACCAATACGACTTGTGTTCCAACTCCACCGGGAGGTGACATTCTTTCCCATACACTATCCTATACGGACTCATTCCAATGGGCGTTTTGTATGCCGTTCTGTATGCCCACAATGCATCCCCCAGCTTTAATGCCCAATCTTTCCTGTTGGGACGCACTGCTTTCTCAAGAACACCCTTTATTTGCCGATTGCTTACCTCCACTTGTCCCGAAGTTTGGGGATGATATGCTGTAGCAAGCTTATGCACCACCCCATACTTTTTCAAAACTGCATTGAACCTTTTGTCGGTGAAGTGGGTCCCTTGATCACTTGATCACTGATAATTGCTCGTGGCATGCCATACCTGCTGAAAATATTCTCACAAACAAACTTGCAAACGACATTAGCATCATTAGTTCGGGTGGCAATTGCCTCCACCCACTTTGAAACATAATCAACAACAATAAGTATGTGCAAATAACTGTGGGACGGGGGGAAGGGGCCCATAAAATCAATGCCCCACACATCAAATATATCAACAATAAGATTACTTTGTAAGGGCATCTCATCTCTTTTCCCTATGTTCCCGGACCGTTGACACCTATCACACCTAAGGCAAAACTCTTGAGCATCTTTAAACAGAGTAGGCCAATAAAGACCCGATTGCAGCACTTTCCTAGCGGTCTTTTGGCCACTAAAATGACCCCCACATTGGAGTTCATGACAAAATCTCAACACACTACTCTGCTCATGGTCCGGAACACATCTCCTAACAATTTTGTCCGGGCAAATTTTCCATAGATAAGGATCATCCCAAATGTAATGTTTCACATCTGACTTAAACTTGCGTTTTTGGTCATAAGTGAATTGTGATGGGAACATATTAGACACCAAGTAATTAACGAAATCAGCATACCAAGGCTCTTGGACATGTACTGCAAGAAGTTGTTCATCAGAAAATTTTCATTAACCGGAATCAAACTATCTTCAACATTAAGATACGAATAGTCCTCAAGCCTCGATAAATGATCCGCCACCACATTTTCAGTCCCCTTTTTATCCCGGATCTCTACATCAAACTCTTGTAACAACAACATCCACCTCAACAAACGAGGCTTAGCATCTTTCTTATTTAACAAATGTTTTAATGCAGCGTGATCAGAATAAATAATCACCTTCGACCCAAGCAAGTAAGAACGGAATTTTTCCAAAGCAAACACAACAGCTAGAAATTCTTTTTCAGTTGTGGTATAATTTAGTTGTGCATCATTAAGTGTTCTACTTGCATAATGGATAACGGAAGGCAATTTATCAATCCTTTGGCCCAAAACAGCCCCAATAGCAAAGTGCGAGGCATCACACATGATCTCAAAAGGGTGAGACCAATTAGGACTAGAGAGAATGGGGGCACATGTCAACTTTTCCTTAAGCAAATTGAAAGCATCAACACACTCTTGATCAAAAATGAACTCCGTATCCTTGGCAAGCAGATTACATAAAGGCTTACAAATTTTTGAAAAGTCTTTTATAAATCGCCTATAGAAACCCGCATGCCCTAGGAAACTTTGCACACCCTTGACCGAATTTGGGGGAGGTAATTTTGCAATCACATCAATTTTAGCCCTATCAACCTCAATCCCCTTACTTGACCCAATGTGACCCAAAACAATCCCATGCTTTACAAGAAAATGGCACTTTTCCCAACTTAACGTCAGGTTGATTTCACAACATCTTTTCAAAACAGATTTCAAGTTCTTTAAGCAATCATCAAAACTATCCCCTACAACAGAAAAATCATCCATAAAAACCTCAACACACCTTTCAATCATATCCGAAAAAATGGAGGTCATACACCTTTGAAATGTCGCAGGTGCATTGCAAAGCCCAAAAGGCATCCTCCTAAATGCATATGTGTCGAATGGACATGTGAAGGTGGTTTTGGACTGATCTTCAGGGGCTATGGCAATCTGATTATACCCCGAAAAGCCATCAAGAAAACAATAGTAAGAATGACCGGCCAACCTTTCTAACATTTGATCAATAAAAGGCAAGGGAAAGTGATCTTTCTTGGTCGCAGCATTTAACTTTCTCAAATCAATACACATCCTAAGACCCGTCACTTCCCTTGTTGGCACATCCTCACCTTTCTCATTTTGAACAACAGTAATGCCCGATCTTTTTGGTACAACTTGTACCGGGCTTACCCACTCACTCTCAGCCACCGGGTAAATGATACCCGCATCTAGCAATTTTAAGACCTCTTTTCTCACGGCTTCCTCCATGTGAGGATTCAGCCTCCTTTGTCTCTCTCTAGACGGCTTGGCACCATCCAAGAGATGAATTCTGTGCATGCACATTGTGGGACTAATTCCCTTTATGTCCTTTAATGTCCACCCAATGGCCTCTTTATATTCACACAAAACAGCAATCAATTGGGCCTCTTGGTCCTTGGACAAATCAGATGCAATTATGACAGGTAAAGTCTCTCCCTCTCCTAAAAATGCATATTTTAAATTAGAAGGGAGAGTTTTCAACTCAAGGACTGGGGGAATCACAATAGAGGGCGCCAACTTCTCATTGAAGTGGCCTAGGGGGTGAAACGGTCCATCACTAAGATGGTGCTCGTCGGCCTTATCCACAGCCATCAATTGAGCATCCACATTATCCCTAGTTTTCTCACCGCCCATTAAAATCAAAGATTCTAACTCCTCACAATCTCTCACATGCCATGAAATCTCACTCACACAGTCATCAACTTCATCCAACTCATCAACAAGCATGCAAGACTCATCATGACCCACCGCATTTTTCATTGCATCAAAAACATTTATTTCAATCTTTTCATTTGCGACGGTCATAGATAGAGTACCATTACCAACATTGATCACAGTGTTGGTCGTTGCCATGAATGGTCTCCCAAGCAATATGGGTGAATCACGGCGACTACCCTCACCGCGAGGCATCTCTAAAACCACAAAATCATCTGGAATAATCAATGACCCAACCTGAACTAAAACATCCTCTACGATGCCCATTGGTCTTTTAATGGACCTATCAGCCAGTTGTAGGGCCATCATAGTGGGTTTTAGCTCGGGCAAACCCAACTCAAGATACATGTAATATGGCAACAAATTAATGCTTGCCCCGAGATCAAGCATAGCTCTCACCGTGTGAGAATCCCCCAAAGTAATGGAAATTAGAAAACTCCCGGGGTCTTTCATTTTCGGTGGGAGACTATGTTTGACTACAGCGCTTGCATTCTCATCCAAAAACAATATCTCATCTTTCCCATACTGAATTTTCTTGGAATTAATTTCCTTGAAAAATTTGGCATAAGCAGGGACATTCTTGATCACATTTAACAAAGGCAAATTTATGTTAACTTTTGAAAACATGTTAATCAATTCTTTCATCTGGTGATCAAGCTTGTTCCTCAAAAATCTACCAGGGAAAGGAACGGGAGGTACATATGGCTTGGGGGTGGGTTTCTCAACAGTCACATCTTTCCCCAATCCATTTGTACCTTCCTCCTCGGACACAACATCCTCAACAACAATATTTTCCACAATCGGGGGTTCCACAACAGGGGAATCAATGACAGGGGGTTTAGAAGGAGAAGAAGGAGAAGCTACCTGATTATCTACCTGTTTGCCACCACGTAGGGTGATGATGGCCTTGGCTTGCTCCCCTTGGCTAGGAAATGTACCCGGCTGTCGTCCCTGTAATGCCTCCGCCAATTGACCCATTTGGGTCTCCAATTTTTTCATTGCAGCAGCTTGATTGTTGTATGCTTGCTGCTGTTCTGCCTTTGCTTGGAGTTGCTCAGCTCTCATCCTATCCATCGCCTCTTCCCAAGGCTCTTTCTTCCTTTCATAAGGCCCCTGCGGTGGTGGTTGGGGATGAAGAGTCTTATTTTGTTGATGTCCACCCCATGACAAATTGGGATGTCTCGGCACTGCTTGCCATCCTGGATTGTAATTGTTCCCAAACTGATTGTTGTTTGGTGGGAACCGTTGACCAAATCCTTGCATCGCCTGTACCTGCTCAGTTTCATAGCTAAAGGGACTAGTAGAGGGACATGAGTTATAATCATGAGATTTAGAGCCGCATGTAACACAACTATCATACACAAGATGAGCAGTAGAAGGCATAGAAGAAGAAGAAGCATTTTGCAAAGCTAATTTATCAAATCTTTGGTTTAGCAATGCAAAGTGCTTAGCAATCTCATTATTCAATCCTACCTCATTTACCCCCCTTGTTGCTCCCCTAGAACCCTTTTGTTGAGAATTGGCACTCAACATCTCAAACAGTTTCTGGCATTGTTGTACAGTCTTGGTACCCAAACTACCTCCTGCTGCATTATCAACCATGGATTGGTATTCAGGGGATAAAGCCCCATAAAATGTTTGATGCAGTATAGAAGCAGGAAAATTATGATGAGGGCATTGAATTTGTAGCATCCTAAATCTATCCCATGCCTCGTGGAAGGCTTCCCCCGGTTCCTGTGCAAATCCCATAATCTTCACCCTAAAATCTGTTAATGCATCATAAGGGTAAAACTTAATAAGAAAAGCATCATGTAAAGCATCCCAAGTAGTGATGCTACGGGGAGGAAGTAACAATAGCCAAGTTTTGGCTTTGTCTTTCAATGCATATGGGAAACACTTCAGTCTCAAGTGCTCCGATGTAACACCCTCCTTAATAGGGAACCCACTCACGGTAGACATGAATTCTCTCAAAAACGCTAATGCATCCTCACCGGCTAGGCCATAAAAATTAGGAATCATGTTAAAATATTGGCCTTTGATTTCATAGGCTAGTGCTGCATCGGGCAACACTATGCATGACACCGATGTGTCGACTCTTGGCCTAGCAAATGCGTTCATGACTTGGTCCGCCATCACAAAATTAAATTCTTCTTCTTCCTCGGTGGAAGAAGTTTCCAATTCACTTAATTCTTCCTCTGTCCCGGTGACAGAAGTATCAGACTCAGTTTCACTCACTTGAGTAGAGGGAATGCCTCTCTCAATTCTGTCTATATCGTCGTTCAAAGGAACCAAATTAGGATCCAATGACCGGCGACCAAACATGCACCGATTAAATAAATTTGTTAAAAATCACAACAAGTCCCCGGCAACGGCGCCAAAAACTTGATGGAGAAAAATTCCTCTAGTAATAAAATCCGAGCAAGTGTACTCACTACCGTTGTAGCAATATGCACGAGCAGGGGTCGAACCACAGAGACTCGTTGGTTTTAACAAGTAAATTTAATTAATGCTTAAAGTAACAAAATGGGTTTTGATTTGGTTTATTAAAACTAAGTACGAAAGAAAATTAAAACAATTAAGCAACTAAAGTAACAAATAAGCAAGCTCGCGGACGAAATTCAAGGATTTAACAACTAGCCCACAGATTGGGTTCACCACATATTATCCCTTTATGCCCTTTTGAATGATAAAATATTAATTGGGTGTAGGGCTTCTTGCTTTTGTAAGAATTGGGACGGTTCGATTGCCGGATTGCAATTCTTTTATTGAGTAGTTATCAATTATCACGCAAGATCAAATTAACAACGACTCAATTCATTAAGCACAAAGGAATTAATGAAACCTAGACTCAATCGATTCACGCAAGTTCCTCAATCGAGTCTAATCATCCTGATAGTGTTCATGCACAATTCCCCACGCAAGTGCAGGACTTGTACCAAATATAAAGTAAGAATACTAGGATGAACTAACTCCACAATTAAATGAAAATTAAATATATAGCATAAAGTTCAAACATGGGCTACACCAATCCGTGAACTACAAAGAAATTAGCTACTCATATTCCGGATTGACATCACAAAATACGAATAGCAACAAAACATCAAACCTGAAATCCTTGCAAAAATCTTGAAAATAAACTCTAGCACTCCTTGAAAACCTAGGCAAGAAAAATAAAAACAAAGGTCCCCCCCTAATAATAATAATGGGAGTATATATACTCCTAATGCAGTCCTACTCTAATTAGGAAAACAAATTAACTAAATCCCTCAAAATTTGCTTCAAAATTCTTGCTGACGTCACAATACGCGTCCTGACACGAGTCGTGCTAATTAGCACGAGTCGTGCCCTTCAGTCCCAGTCGTGAGAACGACTCGTGCCAGATGCCTCCACTCGTTCTGAGTAACTGTGCTAGAAATTGTCATGGTTGCCACTCGTGAGGACGACTCGTGCTCCCATGGTCCAATCGTTCTGAGTAGCTTGGCTTGATTCCAGTCGTTCCCAAGTCGTGCTCCATTCGTCTTCAGTCGTGCCCCACTCGTGCCAAGTGCAGAATTGCCCCATTTTGACTCCGCTTTGACCTGGCCTTCGTCCCTTGACCATGTTTGACCCCGGGCTCGAACCTTGACTAAATTTACTGCCCTTTTTCCACTGACAATGAACTTGCACGCTCCTTGATATTTCACAACCAATTACAAATAAAAAGGCAAAAATACCTCAAAGTGCATAGTTTTCTCACACAACCTCACATAACAAAATGTCACTCAAATACATCAAAACTAAACTAAATACATCAAAAATCATTGTAAATAATCCGAAAACATAGGTAAAATAATATGTATAAAATCCGCTCATCAGCTAATCCCAAGTTCCACTCGAGAATGAAACATCTTGGATTAGACTACCACTTTGTTCGCGAGAATGTGCAACGACGAAATCTTAGGGTGGCTCACATTTCCAGCAGTGACCAACTTGCCGACGCGTTAACCAAACCACTGGCTCGATCTCGGTTTCATGATCTAATGTCCAAGATTGGACTAACTTTACGATCGTCCAACTTGAGGGGGCATGATAAAGATACACATTCCTAATATTTGTATTTGTATTTATCTGTTATTATTCTGTGAATATCTTCCTTCTTTGTAATTATCTTTTCCTTTTATTGTTAGGGTAAAGACCGTATATATATCTATTTACATCGATGAGAATATTACTTCTTCCATTCTTCCTTCTCTATACGTACTTCACATTGTCACCAGCGTCGTAGTACCCACCTACTATGTTCACCTGGTATCATTAACAAAACAATAAGCATACTCACATTAGTGTTCACATTAAAAAAGATAACCTGATGCTACGAGAGTTGTCATTATTCATAAGAGCGCCACACATAATGGGTGTGTGTGTAAGAGAGAGAGATAGGCATATCTATATATGCGTACGCCACGATCACTGCCATCATGGACAGCAGAATTGCTCCGCCACTTGATTCTTTGGCTTGAAGCCAGGTAACCAACCGGAACGTTGGCCTTCAAAGAAGAGAATGCTCTTAGATAAGGCATCCCCATAATTTGGTTCTGCTGCAACGCTTCCCACCATCATCATTGTACAACAAACCAATGCCATTGCCGCCACCTTCATTGCTTCACTACAACCCATCATAACTTGGTTTGCTTTTGGATGGTTTGAAGGCTATTTATACATACTTCTCCCACGCTTCTTTTGGTATGGAATGCCATTCTTGCAAAATAGTAAATTTTCTAAATTTCTTACAATAATTATTTCCCATTTCCGGAATTTTGTCAATCACTTAATAGATTTTATTAATTTGACTACAACGGGACGGAGAAATCATCATTACTGGATTGATTTCCTGTAATTGATGGAGTCAAGAATCATAATCTTGAATTTACTTGCACACATATCTCTACTCCCTCCTTTTCAGCCGAGTGTACACTTATTTTCCTTTTGATCCGTCTCAGTCGAGTGTGAACTGCCCAAAATGGAAGGGAATCTTCACTATTTACCCCACTCATTCTCTCTCCTATTTTACTTTTACACTCATAACATTCTCTCTCCTAACTATTCCTTCCACTCATTCTCTCTCCTATTTTACTTTTACACTCACAACATTCCCTCTCCACTTTTCTCTCTCTTACTTTTCCTTAATCGGTGTGTCCAACATTTTGGTTCACACTAGGCTGGGACGGAGGGAGTATATATTTGATGTAAACGCAGCGGAATGATATACTCCCTCTGTCCCGCTACAAATCGCGCACTTTCTATTTTGGGCGTTCCATTACAAACCGCACACTTCCTAAAATTGCAAAGAATCTTTACTATTCCCTCCACTCATTCTCTCTCCCACATTATTTTAATACTCACAACACCATTATAATTTACTATTCCCTTCACTCATTCTCTTTCCTATTTTACTTTTACACTCACAACATTTATATCATTATTTTTTTCCTTAATTTCCGCGCAAACAGTAACAGTGCGGTTACTAGCGGGACGGAGGGAGTAGGAATTAATCAATAATGATTAAAACCTCTGCAGGAATTAAAGGAATTCCCAAGAACTCAAGAACGAATTCTTTCAATAAAACACGAACTTTGCAAGATGCAAATTGAAATTTAATTGATAAAAGTCTAATTTTCGGAATTACAATAAAGGCCTATTTTATAGTGCCCATAAAATTTGAACAAGAATCCTAAACCTTCTAAAATTAATCTTAACCTATATAGTAACCTAATAGGACTTAAAAACTAGTAGATCTCTTCAAAATCTATTCTAAAACTACCTATAATCAACCAATTAAAATTAAATCCGAAAATACAAATGAAATAATAAAAGATACAAAAATAATTAACATCCCAATTTACATCAATATTTTTGGTTAGGACTTAGTACAAGCCATTTACGCAACATAGCTTTCTTGGAATTATTTATTTTCCATTTTCGTATTATCATTATCAGATTTTCTTCGTTAATATTAATTTTTGTTTCCAAAATATTTTTTATAAGTTCATATTACGTGCATATTTTGACTTAGACCCTGTTTGATAAAACTGAAAATTAAGAGCTGAAAATATAGAGGTGAAATCATTAAGTTGCAACTGGATGGAGGGAGTAGTTTCCTACATTTGATTAAGAATTTTTTTCGCCCGGGAGGACATAGAGTGAGAAGGATGAACCTCTAACTCAGTTATATCGTGCACCATTTATTTCGCATCTAATTATGACCATAATGAATACCTATTATCGCTAATTTTTTTTTTTTTTTTTTGAAAAAAAAATCATTAATTTCACTAATTATGACCATTCCTCTCCAAAGTTATCAGCAAATGAACTTACCAGCATGTTAAAACAACCCTGTAAATGTTCAACTACAATTATCATGTCTAAGAAAAATCTTCCGTTTGTTCACAAAGGAAACTCAAAGTGATAGAATGTCAACTTTAAATTGCTATAATGTGGATCTAGCCATGTTGTTGAGGGTTCATGATCCCTGACTTTTTTTAATTTTTACAAAATCATTTGCAATTTTCAGATTTACTATATTCACCCCCTGAAAAGAAAAATTCAGGAAAGTCTGAATTCGCCACTGCAAAGCCTTGCAGAAGTCAATTCCCATCCGTCAGATTACTTCATTCATTTAAGGATACAATCATTTTTTTAACTCCGCTTCTATCATCAATATTTGGCTGGCATTGTCCTTCCATTTTTCTTTGATAGGTTAAGATTAAACAGAAAAAAAAAAAAAAAAAAGGAGATTCAACTAATTAAGCCAATCCCATGAGATTTCTTGTCCCCTTGAAAGAACAAAGGTATATACTGCATACAACCACAGATATATTTCTCGCTCACAAAACAATCCAACGATGTCAAGTAGCCGTTTTAAGTGGATTTGGCACCGCTACAGCACAGCCTAATGACCTATTTGTACATTAAGCATCTTCATCCATAAAACTTCATTCCCATCTCTCTCTCCTCCACCTCAGTTCCACGTCAGCAGTCATCAAAAACACAACTCCAAACAATTTTATCTCCATTCATGACAAAAGTCATCAGTTTCTCTCTCCTACATTTATTACTACTATATATAATTATTTCAATATTCTTGTATTTTTATTATTTTTTATATATTTTTATTATTTTTTATATGTAAATAGCAATTTTTGTAAAAAAAAAAAAAAAATTAATTCCATGCCGTGAAGCGTGAATCAACAGTGCATCCGTGAATCTTGGTCCACCTTGTCGCCGTGAAGCCTATCATATGCAAAAACCAAAATAAGGAAAGTTATCAACGACTTTTATAAAATCATGATTGATTGTGGGAGTTATTTGTGCCACATCAGCTCATGCCACTTCCTAAAGTCATCGTTGCATTTGCTAAGAGTCAGGATTTATTAGGCTCAAGAGTGTTACACAGTCCAATAAATATAGACTATTGGACGTGACACATTCAATGCCAGCCACTTCTATTATTAGGGGTGATCGCTGTTTGATTTAAATCGCGGTTGTAGTCGAATCGAGCTAAATCGTGTGGTTTGGTTTGCAGGTTCGATTTTTAGATATAAGTGATTTAGCTCGATTTGAGAAATTAACAGATCATTTGGTTCAGCTCAGCTTGTGGTTTGACACTCCTAAATCGAAACGAACTGTTTAATACCGAACTGCGATTTGAAACCGTGAAACCGAGCCATTAAACCGAAACGTAAAACCAAGCCATAAACCAAACCATGAAACCACAATCCAGATCGTCCCTTCAAAGTTTTAGTTAAACTCAGCCATTAATTTTCAAAAACCCTAACAGCAAAAAGAATTATGGTTTAAAATGCAGTTTGAACCGTGGTCTATATCGCGGTTTGCATCGTGGTCTGAACCGCAAAATCAAACCGAGGTTTAGATCGAACCAAACCGAACCATAGCACAGTTTGACTTTTAAATTTGCTCAAATCGAGTTAAACCGAACCATTTCCACCCCTAACTTCTATCATGGTAGTGTATCAATCACTCTTTTGCACTTAGACCAGATGTCAAATATAAACTTCCCTCAAATGCCAAGGTTTTAAAGCAAAAACCCATTGCATTGCATGAAAAGTTGACTTTGACCCATCAATAAAACTAGTTCTTGGCGTATGTACCTGAGGTTAGTGTAGGGCTGACAAAATTTTCAAATCTATACCAATCAAAATCAATAAAACTAGTTCTTGGCGTATGTACCTGAGGTTAGTGTAGGGCTGACAAAATTTTCAAATCTATACCAATCAACATCAATAAAACTAGTTCTTGGCGTATGTACCTGAGGTTAGTGTAGGGCTGACAAAATTTTCAAATCTATACCAATCAACATGTGTATCAACCGTATCAATTATAATTGATACGTACAAATTGGTATATCGAAATGTTGGTACGGTACTACCGTACCAATTATGTCAAATTGGTTGGTACTCGGTACAAAAATTATAATTGGTTGATATCGAGTACCAATTGTAATTTTTTAAAATATTAATTTTCATATATTATATATATGTAATTTACTTAATTGACCTTAACCCAGTAACCCTAACTCTCAGTCTCTCAGTTCTCTCTCACACAACACAATCACACTCTCTCTCTCCCGCTCGATTTCTTTCTCGAGACAGATTAAGGTTAGCGTCGCTGCCTCCAATCCATCTCACCACGGTACCACCAGTCTTGATTTAGCGGTGCTGCAACAAGGTATTCCCTTGACTTCTCAATCTTTCAAGTCTATTTTCTATGTAGAATCTTAATTTCTAATTTCTCATGCCCTAAATCTCTCCCCTTTATCTGATTTGGTTTTTGTTTCCTAATTTCATCAAATTTTACAAGCCTTAAAATTCTTTATCCTAATTTCTAATTTCACAGCCTCTGTTGGGTTACAAGTTGCCATTTTCCTAATGAAATGAAGCACATTATTTGGATAAAAGATCAAGTAAGGCATAATACTTCATTTCTTGGGCAAAACATTTAAAATGCTTCCCTTGTTAGATTAAAACTTGAAATGTTTTTTTTTTTAAATGATTGTAGCATTCTTACCTTTTATAAGTGTGAAAATTTTATGATTTTGATGCACAATGCCTAATTCTTGTAGGTGATTTGCTCACATGAGAATACAATTGTTATCATGCTGTATTCAGGTCATCTTTGTTATCTTGTTGATTAAGAATTTATCTTTTACTGTTTGAAATCTCCTGAGCAATATGTATTCCAACTTTTTTCTTTGCATTAGTCTGTACACAATTGTTGATTAAGGATTTTCTCAGAGAGTTTCGGACATGGCTTTCTTTGCTGAGAATGTTCATCTTTTACTGTTATTATTATTTTTATATTTGTTATTTGTTTATCATTCATATTAAATAGTTTTATATTCTCTTATTTTGAAGGTCTCAATGGAACAAACTACATGAATATAGCAAGTAGCACTCAATCCTAGGTAAGTTTGATTTTCATTCAGTTTGAAAAACTGTGTTTCAGGGTTGGATATCATTTCCTTATTTCTGTCAATAATGCAGTTTGTTTTCTACCTCTATGATTGAGGTTGGATATCATTTCCTTATTTCTGTCATCTGCTTCTTAAACCATATTCTCTTTGATGTTGACTTTGCAGTTGCTTCAATTTGATTAAGTTATCCTAATTATCGGCAATTCTGATTTTTTTATATTTGGATGAAATGTTATTTAAGAATTCATAATACTGAATCAAGGAATATATTTAAAAAAAAAACTCGTATACTTTTGTAATCGATAGCGTTTCTCCTATTATATTATAATCTCTTTTGAATTTTATAATAAAGTACTATTATATCTATTTGATCTTAATAGAAAAAGTGTTATTTTTATATATACAATTGGTATAATCTAGTACCAACCGTACCAATCAAGTACCTACCATACCAACTTAGTTGGTATAACGACTTAGTCGATTGGTACTGGTATAGATTTTCATGTATCAAGTTAAACTTGGTAAATACATGATATAAGCAAAATAAAATTGGTATGCCTACCAAACCACCCCTAGGTTAGTGGCATGAAAAATAACAAAGAAGAACCAATAAATAGAACAAGTAAACTGAAAAAAATGCATACATTTCCTTGAAAAAAACACTTGGACAAAAAACCCAATTCTTAGTCGAAAACTTATAACTGCAAAATTGTATCCTAATACAAAACAAGGTTTTACTTTAATAAAACAAGCGGGGGGAACATCTAGGAGTCAGCAATGGTGACCTCAACTTCAACACCAGGTTCAATAGTGATAGAGGTGATCTGCTTCACAACATCAGGGGAGCTGAAGAGATCAATCACTCTCTTGTGCACACGCAGCTCAAATCTGTCCCATGTGTTTGTTCCTGCACATTAATAGCACAAAATGAATACTCCCTCTGTCCCAACTGAGTTTGCAAAATAATCGTCAAGGTACGAGAAATTTTAAAAAAAAAAGTTGATGTGTTGCGAGTGTAGATAGTTGGGTAGGACAGAGAAACTGGGGTAGGGAATAGTTAGTAGATAATTGTTGTGAGTATGACACGTGAACCCCACTATTTATTAAGTAATAAAAAGTTACCTAAAATGGATTTTGCAAGTTCAAGTGGACACCCATTTGGGACAACTAATGGGATAGTTTTTGCAAGCTCTGGTGAGACCTGGGATAGTTTTTGCAAGCTCTGGTGAGACCGAAGGAGTATAGAGTAGGGCCTCAGGTAATGTTCCGATTGTTTCGTATTTCAACATTTAGTATAACAGTTGGAAAATGTTGTCTGCATGAAGTGTTTAAGACCCAATAAAAAGAAATCTATCAAAGTTGTGGTTCGCTTATTGATATGCATTATAGAAACAGATTAAAAGTCCAGAATCTATCAAATGCAATAAATCTATCAGTGATCATACCACCCAGGATAAAGCTTAGTTGTTTTTAGTAAATAAAAACAATAAAGGAACCTACTACACTATCAGTTTGTACCTTCTAAAAATTGCACTATGATTATTGCTTCTTCTAAAAAGAGGATTTTCTTTGGAACAAACCAAAAAGAAAAGTGAGATTATCAATTTAGGGCGGGGGAGCGCAGATAAATACTCCCTCCGTCCCACTTCACTTGACACTTATTTCCCTTTTGGGCCGTCCCAGCTCACTTGACACTTCCCAAAATAGCCTACTTTTTATAATTTTATATTCACTCTACCCCACCACTCATTCTCTCTCTTCATTTTCCACCACTCAATTTATTCAACCAACACTACTATTTACCCCACTCATTCTCTCTCTTCATTTTCTACCACACATTTTTTTTATTTTATTCTTTTTTCTTAGTTCCCGTGCCCACCTCAAGGGTGTCAAGTGAGGTGGGACGGAGGGAGTAACTAACAAAATAACTAGTGGATGAACAGAAAAAGAACAGTCAAAACAAGACATTAATGTTGAGAGTTCAAAGCAAGAGCCAATGGAATAAATGACTAACAAAATAACTCGTGGATGAACAGATATGACTAGTGCTGGAAGTGAAACAAAAAACAAAAAAATCTCTGAAGAAAAACATGATCCTCAAGAATGACCATCAATGATAGATATATGCCGAAGAGACAAATAAATGAAAATATGGTGTTAAGGCCATAAAAATATGATCACAGTAAGAAATTAAGAGTAAAGAATTATTATCCTACAACAATGCTTCCAAAGAATCAGGAAAAAACCACTAATCACTAATGTTGCTTTATCGAGTAGCTAACAAGGAAGAAAATCAATACCTTCACCACAAGGGGATTTCCTGGTGGTGATGTGAAGAACCTTGGTGGGCATCCTCACAGGTCCCTTGACCCTTAGCCTCTTATCCTTGGCACCACGTACCAAATCAGCACACACTATCATGAACCAGCACAAATATCAGTAGTTGAGGACAGTAAATGACAATGACTAAATAACAGCTAAATTTGAATTATCAGGCACAGAAAAAACACTTGAAGCCGCAGGATTTGAGAATGTCATTAGCTAATATTCCTCCGTCCCATAATGATAGTCCCATTTGACTACTCAAACATTTTAACGCCATATTTTCATTCCATCACTGACCTTAATGTGGTTTGTAATTACTCAATTACTCCCTCTTTTTCCTTGGTTGGCTCTCATCCTCTCCTCTTCTTCTTTGGTTGGCAATTTAGAAATTCAACGATTTTAGCCTAACAATTTTTTTTTTCAAAAAATGGACTTCTTGTTTGGACAAACAAGAAATGGCAAATGGGCATCTTTATTATGGGATGAGGGAGTAGTATACCTACAAGTCCTTAAATTGTACTAATTAGCAGTTATTTAACTACCATGTTTTGAAAATAACTTATCCAAACTACACAGTTAAGTGATCCCTCGAACGACATTTCCAACTACTAAACAGATAACTAACTATTACATACGCACCACATATCTACTCCACTGTGAACAAGGAAAACACCCTTCAAGTGATCACTAGAACAATACCTCCAATTACTTGAAATTAGCTATAAATGCCCAATCCCGTGATAACAAAGGAACACACACAAATAATGACTCTCAACTTTTAAGGAATAAAAGTCATATTAAAATGCATAACAAGAGCACAGCTTTTACTCTACACTGTAAAATTTAAAAAAAAAAATAGAAAATTAGAGCTTAGGATTATCAAAATAAGAACTACAAGACCAATCTGGAAAGATTAAGACTACGCAGGAAACAAACATAAACTGATCAAGCTTAAATCAATCAATAATGCATCACCATGTAGCTAAAAAATGAAAAAATAAAGCAATCAAATAATAATAAAAAGAAAAATACCCTTTTCAAGATTCTTGACGTTCTTGGATGAGAGAGTGATTCTGATCTTGTGGATCTGTTCTTGGGGCTCTTCTAGCCCTGGCTTAGTTGGCTTCATCGCTGCATACGCCATTTTTCCACTGCACCAAAAAAACTTCAACGATCAGACAGCTCTGCCGCCGCCAATCGTTTCAGAGTGAGTGAAAATTTGTATGTGTGTTGAGGGAAAGAACCGACGGCAATGGAGAAGAGCTAGCAAATTTAGGTTAGGGTTTGTATTTATAATATTGAAATTGCTTATTGTTATCTGCCAAATTGGACTTCTTCAAATTCTGATTGGGCCCAACTCGAACGCAGGCCGTTTAAAATCACAACTGGGCCCGCAATTCACTGAGCTGAACAAGAGGCTTTTAATAATATCTTGGTCGCAAAATTAATTTTTTTAAAACCCCAATTTAATATTATTTTTTAAGATTTAAACATTTTTAATAATATAATTACATAAATGTATTTAATTATCTCAAAATGATGTAAATATGAATTAAAAGCTTGTTTTTTGATGATGGATAATTTAATAACTTTCCAAAATATAGATATTTAGATATATATTTTTAAAAATTAAAAACTCATTTTGGGACAAAAGTAGTATCATTTATTGAGTATTTTACAAGATTAATTATTGTAGGGGTGGTTGATCATGGTCCGATTCATTTTTAGTTCAAAAATCATGGAACCAAAATACTTCGATTCTATAAAAAATTAAAACCAGAGATCAATACATTTGAGAATCAATACACTGGTTCCAGTTCAATGTTCTGGTTCTGTTCTGGGCGGTTCCAATGCTTCATTGCTTATATAGTTATATGAAACTATTTATTTTTTTCAATAATATTGTGGAATAATTGATAGACATAAAAAAGAGCATGAACTGTAACAATTTTTTTAATAGTAACAATAAATGGTAAAGTTTGGAACATAATCTGGTTTCCCGATTTGACATTAATAATTAAATATATATAAATGTATGTATATATGTAGTATAATTTATACTTATAGTGTATAATGTAATAAACTTTACATATGCATATTATTGGTCTGGTGGTCCGGTCCAAACCAATGTTAAAAATTTTAAGAACGGGGAACGGACCAATATATCGGTTCTGAAAAATGTGTAACCAAGGCTGGACTATTATCAATGGTTTGGTCCGGTTTTGATTGTCCAGTCCGATTTCATTGGCCCGATCCAGATCCAGTTCCCAACTTTTTTTTCTTAAAAATAAAATTAAAGTAAGATACTATATTTTGTTACTCCATAACAAAGTTTGTAGTTGTGTGGAAAGAAGGAAATAATCTATATACTATATGAAAGCAGAAGAATTTCCAGGCTTTACAGAGCGCCACGTGGCATTATGACGTGGAAAGCCACGTGGCATTTTACAATTAGCCAGACTATAATATTTATAACGCCTAAAAAAAAAAAAAAACAAATTCACAATTATAATTCCTTTGATTTCGGATTAGATGATAAAGCAGTTTAAAATTCAAATAATTTACCAAATAAACTACTAATAAAAAGTTTATTTTAGGAATTAAATATTTGAAAAAACCTCACAAAATCTTATTCAGTTTAAAATTTGAAATTTGAAATTTTTCCAATTACCTATTTTATAGAATTGATCGGATTTGATAGGATTTTTATAATTTAAACCTTTTTCAATTACTTAATCTAATGAATTTATCGGATTTTTAAACTCTGAAATTTTTTAAAAATACCATTAACCGAAATTAATAAATATAGAATTGATTTTCCAAAAATTCAGTATAGTCCGAAAATTCAAACCTAAAATTTTAAAATCAAAAAAAATTAAAAGCTTAATTCCTTTTATTTCGGATAACTTACTCATTCAATTTAAAATTCAAATCATTTTCCAAATATACTCCTTAAAAAACGTTTTCAGTTATAATCCTAACATTATAAATACATCTTTTCAGTTTCCATGGAAATTATAATCAAACTTAGAGTGAATTACGAAGGAATTATTCATTTTCATATTCCGCCCAATTTTTTTAGAATACTCAGTTTTTTCTTTTCAATTTCGAATGGCATCTTCAATTTTCGCTATAAGACAATCCGTCGTCGTGAAGGTAATCCTATTTTTTTAATTTACTCTACAATGTTTTATGATTAAAATTTGGGCTTTATTTATTGTTTGTTAATTTCACAGATCAATGAAATACCCAGTCGGTTGATTCTCTCACATTTCATCGCCTTTCGGATCTACTCTTTTTTTCAAGAAGTCTCAAAATTTTTAATTAGTTCGGGCATTGAACAGGAAAAAATCCATGATTTATTGTACGACAATTTTAAAACTAAATTCAATAAACTTGTGAGAGATTTGAAAGACGAATGTTGTTTTATCAACCTCAATTCATGTAAGTATTTCTTTTAAATTTGTAGTTGAAGTTCGATTTTATTAATGCAGTTTTTTTTTAACAATCTATATTTTTGTTCTATATTTGTTTATCTATGCAGTTTTCGTCTCTATCATCTCTGTGGAGTTTTTCAAACGCGAATACCTCATGGTCACATTCGAATTGATGTTAACTATATAGATCAAGTGCGCCTTAATCATTTCGACAACAATCAAGTTCATCAGTAAGAATAATGATATTCACGAATTTAGTCTATTTTGTTGTTTTTTTTTTTAAATCATTCGAATTGATGTAATGTTCTTTTTAAGTTTTTAGTTTATTTTTGTTTTCTGTATTGGATTTATGGAACAATGAATTTTTTATCCCATTTGCATTTGTTGTCATTCATGCAATGTTACTCCAATGATTATTCAGTTTATTTTTTAATTATTTTTTTAAATTGTAATGAGTTTAGTTAACATTTAATTTTTCCAACGCATAAAAGAAAAAAAAAAAAGCATATTTCCTTTTTATTTCGGTTAAGTAACTATATCAATTTAAAATTCGTATCATTTTCAAATAAACTCCTAATAAAAATTTTATTTTAGGAATTATTTATTTGGAAAAACTCCAAAAAATTATAAGAAATCTAGAATTGATTTGACAAATCGGTTATCTTACTATATCAATTTAAATAATTCAAATCGGATTTTTAAATATAAGTAATTTTTTTAGGTAGTCCCCGAAAATATTAAATTTAGAATTGATTTTCCAAAAATTTGATTTTTAAATGGTAAGCCATTATTTAATGTAATCAACCAAAATACAAACATAACATATTTTTAAAGTGTTAATTTTAAATTCAAAATTAAGGATCATTATAATCCGAAATTATAAATAAATTTTCCAAATTTATTTTAAGTATTTTCGTAGTTATATATTTACTATTAGTTATATGGAGTTTATTTGGAAATGTATTAATTTAACAAAGATTCATAAAGTGATATAATTTACAAAAAAATATTTTGTTAAGTGATATAATTTACAAAATATTCATATTTATCCCCAAGATTTGAAGTATTTTAAATTAGTTATATATTTTATGTATATTATTGTTGAAAAATAATTTCATAACAATCCAATTAAAACCACCCGTATCCTATAAATACTAAGTCATTCATCTTTATTTCGCATATTACCGATTTTTTATTATTCACTCGTTAACTATTCGAATTACTTTTTTTATTCAATTACAATGGCTTCCATCGACGCCTTCCTATCGAGCTTATTATTGAAATTTTTCTTCGCGTTCTCGCAAATTCTTTTTTCGATTTCGAATCTAAAATCAACTTCTAGAATCTTTTGGGATTCAGGAAGGATGATTATATATATCAAAAAGGTTCACTTCGTGATTTTCCAATTAGCCCATGGTGGCGTCTGAGCAATGTTGCAACCAGATTTATGGATAGGTGCCTTGAATTTGGAAATCCTGATGCTCTATTCCGTCACGGGTTGGTATGTAAATAATTACATATTTTTCTTAATATTTTCGGTATTGACCAGCTTATAAGTATTTTTCTTAATATTATTTAAAGTAATATTAATTAATTTATCTCTTTTTCGCATTGGTTCATGCGAAAAGAGAGTTTTCATTCTAGTATTACCTATTTAAAACAAGTCGCCGATAAAGGTCATATGGAAGCTTTGTATACCCTAGGGATAGTACTACTTTTCAACGAAGAGGAATCGAATATAGAGAAGGGAAAGCAAATCATCATGTCTTTCCAAAAATCCGACTTCACCAAGAATCACCCATTAAATATCGTTTGAATTTGAAGGCATACATAAATTCATTATGGAAGAGTGATGATTATTACTTTTCCATATGGCCAATATTTTGCAAGGTTGAAGCTCATTTTACGTACAAAAATTGGTCATATTATTCAAGACTTGAAAATACCGGATGTGCTAATTGCATATGTGACATTGAAATCTATGATTTGTTTAATGTATCAGAATGATTTTATTAATCTTTTTAGGTTTAATAGTTCAATTTGATTATATGATTTTTTTTAAGATTATATTTAGGTTTAGTAGTTTGTTATGATTTATTAGGATGTTTATCTAAAATGAAATATAAATAAAATTTTCGCACTCTTATAACATTTATTGTTTTGTGGAATTCCTGATGGAGCTATTCAAATTTCCATCGTTATGCATCATTTTGTAATTTGCACATTCAATTATGATAGCATATGTGAGATCTTTACGGTGCCTATGGATGCATATGATATTGATTTTAATTAAAAATCAAACTTTGACAAAAGTTTGATTTTGGTTGGAACGGAAGTGGTTACATAGTTAATATGATATTAAAAAAAAATTTAGAATCCACTGGAAAAAGTGGGAGCGTACGCTCCAAAAATTAGGGGAGCACCTGCTCCCAAATTAACTCAAAACAATTCAAATTGCTGGTAAATAGGAAGCGCCCGCTCCAAAATTATGGGAGCGCCTGCTCCCAAATTTGCCAATCTTAGACACAGTTTCTGTCCAAAAGGAGCGTCCGCTCCCATGCATAGGGAGCGTCCGCTCCCCAGGGACAGTGTGTATTTTCGGAATTGATTGATTCAAGTAATCAATTCCTAAATTTTTTGGAATTGATTGATTTTCAAGTAATCAACTCCTATATTTTCGGCAATGATAGATTAAAAAAATATCCAAAATTATTTTAAATATTTTCGGTATTTATATATTTCTATTCTTTATATGTAGAATTTTATTATATAAAGTGATATAATTTTCAAATTATTCATATTTATCCCCAAATTAAAATCATAATTCCTTTACATTCGGATAACTTAATCTATCAATTTAAAATTATTTAATTCAATCACCTAATATATGGATTTGATCGGATTTTTTAAATTTGATTTATTCAGTTAATACCCCGAAAATAAGAAGTATATAATTAATTCAATCAATCAACGAATATAAAAAATAAAATAAAAATAAAAACCTAATTCCTAAGATTTGAAAATATTTGTCCCCTATTTTCACGAAGATTTGATTTACTCATATAATTTCGGAATTTTAAATATTTTCGGAATGTATATATTTTATAATATTTATATATGAATGGATTTAACTGTATAAAGTGATATAATGTAGAAAAGATTTGTATTTATCCCAAGATTGCGTATTTTTTTCTCTTTTATATATGAATTGATTCCTATATATAATCTTCTTCAAGTCTCTTCTCTATTTTTTACAGGACAGAAGCCAGTTTCACCACCCTAATTTTTCTTCTCTTCTGCCCAATAACAACTGTGTCAATATTCTAAGAAAAGGTAACATCAAAACCCATTAAATTTATGCATATATTCTTATTCATTATTTCCCTGTTGTTTTTGTAGAACATTTGATATTGGCGTATTTTTATATTTTACTTTACGTTGTGTTATATTATACTTTATCATTTGCGCTTCCATGAGTAAATGGGCTCACATTCCTAGATCTCGCTAGAGGAAAACTTAAAATCAATATGAATAAGGAAGATCCATGCTAACAATCTCTAAATAATGAGTTATAATGGAGATGGTTTTCCCAAAAGACACTATCTTAAGAGCACTAGATAGAATATTTTCAAACTCACCCCGATTTAGTAGTCGATAGCATGAGGCAAAGACAGTACAAATGTATCGAGCGTGTTGCGCCTACACCCATTCCGAGAGATACCTATTAACATGAAACTACTCTAATTAGCAAAATACCTTTAGCATCGTATAAGCCTCATCACTCCCACATAATTAATCCGAATCAAACAAAAACATTATAAATTTTCGTGAACAAATATATTCCACCCATTACTTACCCCCATACACACATATAGTGAACTAACAATACAAAACGAAAAGGGGGAGGGCAATAATCAATACCTAACGAAAAGGGGGTGAGAAATGCCCAATAAGCAAATGTAAACAATCAAAACAACTAAGCCAAACCACATCTATGCACTGCTGATGCACACGTACGGTGATAGAGGTTATGGGGGTTACAATTGGAGCTATCACCATCAAACGTAATTGACAATACGTAAGAAATTAAGACCATAAAATCCTCGAGCATTAAATCGAGGAAAAATAAATAGAACTAATGGAACATAAAATATCTCGCCATATCCTTTCAGAAAAAAAACACAGTGAATGTTTGGGAGATATTCAGATCTCGACCAACCGATTAAATACAATGGGAGTAGGACATTCAACAAAGAAATTTCATGAAACCGAAGACGTCTGACCGCTTTAATAATAAATCAAAATTGATGTCAATCTTTACCCGACAAAGAATAGTTTACATGTAAATTTAAATGTTATATAGGCATTTAACTTTGCTTAACCAAGACGATTAGTCAATCAACACAAATTTAAGAAAGAACATACGTAATATTTATAAACAAGCATGATTACAAGAACAATGAAGTGAAGATATTTACCAGCTTGTAGAATGTGGTCGCTCCTTCCATATTCTAAAAAGAGAAGTAGTTCCTATCGTGAAGCGGCAGAGAGAGCTTTTGAGCATTATAGATAAATATCATACAACAACCTTAAAAATGCACACAGATAGGAACATACCTTTCAATTGTATCAAGAAGGTAAGTACAAAGACCACCTAGTGGTCACTTCCAACCGTAAACCCGGGTAGAGTAAGAAACATTTCATTCATAAGAAAGTCGAAATAAATGACAACAAAAGTGATATTTAAAGTTGAACAAAGAAATTGGTTATGGCTCAACAAGCTTTCTTCGACATCAAATATCACACTACCAACACACCTATTTGGACACATGACCAAAATTGTTTGATTAGCATAATCATATCACCAATATCACAATATTGACACGCTTTTCAACCCAAAACAACAAAAAGATGGTTATTATTCTTGATATCAAAAAGGGTTAAAACCCTTTTAACCACGTCAAGCTTGTGCCTTTGCATCTTATGTAGCTCCTACGTAAATGATGATACGGTCCGATGCCAACATGCCGAGTAACATAAGCTTGGGGCTTAGAAATAGTTAAGGTTTCGAGGGACATGAAAGACACAAACTCGGTGGAGTAGGAATTTCAATGGTGGTGTGTTTGGACAAGGTTGTATTGATTTGGTTGACCCATCTCTTCTCGCTAGAGCTTGACCGGAAAATGTTTGGGCAAGACATGTTTGGAGAGGCTAATTTTGTGGTATGAACGCACATTAAAATGATTTGCATATATTGTATCAAAAAGGGTTAAAACCCTTTTAACCAAAAAAATTTCAAATTTGCTTTTGACCAAGAGCAAATTTGAAATTTTTTTGGTCATTCATTTTGGGACAGAGGTAGTACTATTTATTTGGAGCAACAACTAATGCGTGATGTCAACATGCACTTTCTTATTTTATTACCTCAATATCTTCATTCTTCTCTTTCGCCGTGGTTTTTTCAAACTCTTCCCTGTCACTATCCATTCACCCTGTGGGCTAAGATATCAAGCTACAAATTCAATTAAATGTAAAAATCATGTCCTTGACAAATTCTTTCAAATGATAGACCAAAAACTCGTACGTAATAATAAAATAAAAGTGGCCATTCGAGCACAAGAAAATATTTTTAACTCAGCATTAAACACAAATAAAGACTAACATGCCAACAAAATCTAAACCCGTAAATCTTTCACACACAAGCACAACCGATATTACATATAGGAAACCTTAATTGCGTAAAAGATTCGAGTATAAGGATGGGGTTTTTAAGCCTATCAACATAGATGGCTAAAATCTAAAAATGCAATAGAATGCTAACACGTATCAAGGGATTCAAACATTGAAACTTTCTAACTAAATTGCTTTCATATTAATATTCTTATTTATTTCATTGATTTACAACATAGGTAATGGCTACAAACCGTATGATTTCGTCAAATCAATTGACAAGAAAACTAAACAATCCAAATAAGTTAATGTCCGCATATTACGTCAATGGGAGCCGATTGACAATACGGAAAAAATCAACCGAACTTATATTGGTTGATCAGAGGTAATATATCTCACATATTTTTTTTGCAGATGTTATTAATATTTCATTAATTAATTAATTAGTTAACTAATGATATTTATTTTTTTATACAGGGATCTAAAATCCAAGCAACGATCCCTAGCAAATTGCCTTCCCAATTTACAAATAAGTTTCAAGAGGGGAAAATGCTAAAGATTTCCAAGTTTGGTGTCGAAGAAAACCGTGTTCAACCATTGCAAAAGGCGATACTTAATCACAAATGGAAACCGTGTATGAGTTTAGCGACCGACGTGTCCGAAGTCGACAAGTCTATTCAAATTCCGTATAACGGTTTCGAGTTCACGCCTTTTCAAACAATTGGAAGTTTGAATTTGGATTTTGTAGTCGGTGAGAATTACAAATCACATATTTTTTTCCCGCTTATATTAATTATTAATTATATTTATAAAGGTAAAACAAAAATATATTACTATGAATTTTACTTACATTTGCCGAATATTTGATAGATGTGATCGAGAGGTTATTTTACCTCTTAGAGATTTTGAGTTTGTCCAGAGGTTTAATGCTCGAAAGTTAGATGTTCACCGATCGATAATGAGTATGTATTTCAAATATTTTATTCTTTAAACGTTAATTAATATATTTTTAGACTAATTAATTTGTATTACATAATTACTTTCTACCGTTTTGACGGTGGAAATGAGTTGACCGCCGTTCAGTGGCATCATTTGGAGATAAGTTAAAACAAGATATCGACAATAGGGACAAAACGAGGAAGGCCCCGTGATTTGGTTTTGCAGCTTTGTAATGCTATCTACATATCAAGGTATCTTTTATGTATATATACTTAAACTGCAATTATGTTTCTGATTCAAGGCATATTATCATTTTAGTTAATTTTATAATGTTTATACAGGGAAACCCAAAGTTAGTACTATGAAGCATGCTTCAATAATGCATATTAATGCATCGTTCGAAGTAGCATTATCTTAGCAAGTAAATGAACACTAAACCTTTATAAGAATATATGAATTTGTTATACAAAGTTGTATAGTTATGTTAATTTTCATATATCACTTTTACAGTGCGTGAAATTGGATCTTCATTGTGTAGTCGTTCTTTGACTATTACAACTAATGATAGTAGTCGTACCAATAGTGAGATGTGGTTGAAAAAAAAGAACTAAAGACGATTGCTGATTTGCTCACATGTACAGAGGTATATTATAAATTTTCTTAATTTTTTTTAAAGGTTATACTCATTTAAACATTATTGAATCAACATTAATAGTTTTTACTATAATCATTTTTATTAGGTTGGCATATACTCCGTATTGGCAACCATATCGGTTTTGGATTCACATGCCACCGGTACTATGATGGGTGTAGCAATGTAAAGTGTGCTAAAGGATTTGAAAAGAACAGTAAAGTCTGTCCTAAATGCAAGACAACACTTGGCATTGCTATCCCTAGGTAAATGATGGATTTTATTTTTTATTATATATATATATACAAATAAAAAGATTTATAATCATTATCTTCATTCGAAATAATTTTCTACCTATTATTTTCGTGTTCAAAATCGTGGATCTTGGTCACCGATATGAATGATATAGATCTAGCCGAGACACACTTTGTTTTATTCGATGCGACAAAGATCTTCTTTGCTCGGGATGTCTCGCTCCCGTAGTTCTTGCCGATGTCTCGTAGGTAGCTAATTTGTTGTTATTTTGTTATTATATTGAGTACTAATTTGTGTCGATGTAAATTAATGTTCATACAACATAATGTTCAACAGGCCAACTACCCGAATCTTTTCGAAAAATGTTTGAAAGACAATGCTTATTCAGATTGATGTTGACCAAAGAACTTTAGATACCGATCAAGATAAAAGAACTTTCACAAGAAAGCAATTATCGAGAGGATACAGTATGTCATCGCCCGCTTTTATCACTCATAAATGATAATGTAAGTATAACCTATATCACATTATCTATATACAAAAGCTCAAATTCATAACATTAATTTCTTTAAACTTCAGGAGGTTGCTTCCAAAATGAATAATGAAATTGAAAATGTGACCATCTTGGATTGCAATAATGAGGTAAATTTCTTTCTATCATTAGATTTACTTTTTAACATTATATTTCACTATCATTTTGATAGTTTTCTTTTATGATAATGTTATTTTACTTTTTTATTATGTAGGATAAGCCTGAATCTGTGTGTGACAGCTTCTTCAACATCCATCACTCCACAAAAACGCTTTGTTAGACTCTACTTCCAATGATGAAGAAATACAATTGTCTCGTTACGAAGGGAATTAAGCAAATTAAACAAGAGAAATTGGATAAATAAGCAACATGAGTTGTTTAGCATCGTATTCAAATACTATCTATATTTATGAAGTAAACTATTTGTTTTTTTTTTCCCCGTTTAAACTATTGTGGCTAGAAAGAATAGTATTTTTTGCATAATTTTTATTTGAAAATATGGTTTTCAATTTTATATTTCAACGATCATATATTTGTTGGTCGATAGAGCTAGACATGAGGATTCTTAGTTAGTTATTCAAATTATGCGTTTTGTTTCGCAAAATGGAAAAGTTAGAAGAAATATCACAGCTCCCACAATATTCATTTATTTGTTTGAATGTTCTTTCTCAACATTTATATATATTAAATTTTGAATGTAAGATCTAAAAAATCATTGAAGTATGGACATTCATTTGGGGATGACAAATCATTCTACCATGTAAATTACTTTACCCAAAATTAAAAACACATCGTAAATAATGGAAATGCAAATAAAAACAATTTTTTAATAAACAGATATATATTTTTTTGTTGAAACTAATTACACATGAACAAAGATTCCATACTTCTATAAAAGCAAGTAAATGAATACATTAAAAATACGATAATCAAAACGGAGAAATAGAGAAAATTACTTCAATTGCGAGATACCCAATAACAAATTAAAGAAAAATTTAGATTACGTACAATTCTAGCATATTGGAATTGGAAGAAGATTGCGAAATCAAACCCTAGATATAGATAGATGAAGTAGAAAGAGCGAGGAACAAATCATCATAAAATTAAACCTATATTTACATAAGAAATTACCTTCTTTCGGATAATTGCAGACCTTCCTCCGCAATCAACAACGCCGTCGCCTACAAATTGAAGCAAAGAATCCGGCGAAATCGATTTAGAGGAGCGGCCAATTCGTCTGAGGAGCGGCCACCCGCCGTCGCCATGGATTTTTGATTGAACGCCATCTTCTTCGCATCGCATCATCTGAGGATCGGCCAATTCGTCGCCCAAGGAAGGTATTTCCGTCCATTTTAGGAGCATTATGACTAACACCGCGAAATTTGAGTAAAAGTAGTATATGATACATTTTAGTAAAATTATTTAGTTTTTAAAGTATGTAATTTTTTTATTAATAGTCAACATAAATTTAAAAATATAAATATTAGTTAAATTTTTATTCTTTTTTAAGGTTTTGATTTAGTGAATTTATACTTGCATTAGATTATATAATGTATGTCAATACCTTAAATAAGAAAATGTTTATGAATTGATAAAGGTACCCATGATGAAATAATCTATAACAATCATTTGTCTCGTTGTTTCTAGAAACAAAATGAACAAATCGCTTTGCAAAAAGCAAAAGCAAATGTAAAAGTGAAGGGATGGAAAAGCATACGATAAACTCACTGGAGCCCCAAAGAGAGGCATTGTACGACATTTCTAATCGTAAGTTTTCTATATAGATGTCATTTTACATTTTATCACCTATATATGAAATTGGTAAATAAGTTTAAATGCTTTTTTAAATATAATCTCTATGTGAACTTTTTTTTATCCGCAGTGAAAGTCAACTAATGACACATACCGATAGCCATTTAATACGACCAATATTTCCTTCATATAATCTTACAAATGGTAAGAATATTTCATGTCAATTTTCAATTATTTTATATTTTAAAATATGTTTTATCATAACTAATCATCATTAATCTTTATTAGTTCTATCGCATCTACCACACCAATAGCTACTAATCCAACAATAGATTTTATAAGTCGTGATATTCCTATTGGTCAAAGATTTGGGGGTTTACAATCTATTAAAAGAAGATTGGATATTGATCACTCTAATTTCGAGAATCGACATCAAGGAACCGAAAACAATTATCCTTTGGTTGATGAGGATGTGCATCATGTATTAGCCCAAAAACTTGGAAAAAAGAAAGCTTGGTAGGCCAATTAGCCAAAGTGTCGGAGTATTGAAATCCCTCAACATCCGCATGAATCCCGATCCCTATAATTCGAAATTCAACATCAACTAAATTTCAAAGCAATGTCTCACCTACTCGCATGGATACAGTGTACATATATCTATTTTAAATAGTTTTTAAGTTGTTCGTACTTATTATGTTTTTTAATACTTTATATATAAAATTAGGTATAGCATTACTCATTATCATTACACTTTTTTTTTTCCAGCTAACACTCCTTGTGGGACTAATCCAACAAGTCTTGAACTAAGAAGACCTGGTAGGCCAATTAAGAGTAAACGAGTGTCATAGCCTCTCACAGAAATTTGAATTTTGAAGATTTAAATGCAAATATTCAACATCAAGTAAATGAGAGCAATAACATACCTAATCGCTTGGATACAGGTACTTGAAATCAAACATAAATCACTTATTTTCACTATTTATATAATTTTTACTTGATGTTTCGATTTATTATTTTATAATTCATATCATAGAAAAACATATATCCGAATTTTGTTATGTATTCAGAATGGTAGAATCCCAAAATGATTTTGCAACAAACGATGAATATAATTTCCGAACATCACGATGTAATAGGAAAAAAAAATTAAGGAGATTGCACAACCAAGCACTGTGTATGGTTTCGATTTTTAGTTGATGTTAAGATTTCACATAATAGTATTTTACCTAAATAATAAAACACAATACATTTAATACTTATTTCTTTAGATAAAGGTCATTTACATTTTAGATTATTTTACATATCAAGGTTATTGGGATATTGAGATCCAAAATATGAATGCGAACATTGCCATGCTTTATTTTGGTACGAAGAGAGGACCCCAAAGAACAAGCAAACGACAAATCCAAAATTCTCATTATGTTGCATGCATGGGCAAGTACAACTTCCACTCTCGCAACATCCGCCCGAGTTGTTGCAAGTGATCTTCTAGATAAAACGCACGAAAAGCAAAAATTTTATGGATAACATACGTGCTTATAACATGATGTACGCATTTACATCAATGGGTGGGACAATTGATAAGACCGTAAATCAAGGAAGAGGCCCTTACGCATTTAAGTTGGGAGGTCGAATGTTCATCTAATCGGATCATTATTGCCCAATGAAGGAGCTCCTCCACAATTCTCCCAACTCTATATTTATGACACTCGAAAACGAAGTTAATAAATGTAATAAAAGCCGTCAGTATGTTTCTTCATAATGTACTTTATCATCCGTGATTTGTCTATATATTTCAAAACGAAGTACTGCTTTCTAATCTTAAATTGTTGTTATATTTTCTCGGCTATGAATTTTTCATTCCTTTTCCCTTCAACCATAAATTTTAGACACATTGTCTGTTTATATAGCATGAAGTTAAAGATTTACCCGTTTATTTTTTGTTCTTCTTATATAATGGTAAATTATGCCCTCAATAAATATGAACTCGTTTTTTTTCTCATGAATTTATATTCTATTGTTATTTAATTATTACAACTATTCACAGCTTAGTTGACAATACAATTATGAGTATGCCATCGATACGTATTCTTCAAGTAAATTACTATATTTGAACTCTTTTGATATCAAGAATAATACCATTTAAATGTACTATATTCATAATCGTTGGCACTTGACTCATAAAAGTAATTATGCATGAAAAGAAAATTTGACATTGTGATGGTTCACCCATGTAATCTCGCAAATGCAGATGTATCCAAATTCTAACTTCAAACAATGTTTGGTTGAAGATTTTGCTTCATTCTTATATAGTAATGCTAATATTTTTAAAGCATCCATATGATTTATTTTCTCGGATAGCCTTTTATATTCGTGCTTTATATATATATTTTGTGTTGTTATATTGACTAATTATATATTGCTTGCTTTGAAATTTATTTTACAAGAAACAGAGGAGTTCGGAATTTGACTACTCGATTGTATCGGACTTAAGAAAAATGATTGATGAAAACAACCCGTATGCTAAGATTTACGTAACAATGCAGAGCGTATTTCTTTGAGAGTTTCGAGTGAGGTAAAGCTTCGACCGATAGGAAAGCGATCTAAGGATGGAAGAACGTATAATTTGCCAACAACATCCGAAGTGGCAGCTCTTATCGAGGGTGATATTCAAGATACACCCGATGTGAGAGACATTATAGTTGAAAAGCGGTGTGGTGACTTTAAACAAATACACGAGTTCAATCCATGTTATCTTCCTCTTCGCACCCGCCGCCGTTTGTTTTTGGGGAAGATGGGTTCTATACAGTATATTCCTCGAAATATGCCTCCAATGTCAAAGCGACCCAATCTTTCTTTGAAAGAGTTCTTATCATTCCGACTACAGCAGAGGTCCGCAGAAGGACACCAACTTATGAGAAGTGGAAGACTACCGCAGCAGCTTATGGTTGATGCGTATATAATGATGGACACACAGAGGCTTCAAAGTGGATTCGGCATAATCAACTCCGCTCTTAGGGTCGAAACTTATAGGAAACTTACAGATGCAGCTTCAAGAGGAGATATCCGATCCATCGTCCGCGGGTCGACGAGTTGTGTTGCCGTCATCATACACCGGTGGCCAGCGGTGGATGACTCGTAATTTCCAAGACGCGTTAGCTATTTGCAGTGGACAGGATATCCATCACTCTTTATCACGTTTACCCGCAATCCAAAGTGGCCAGTAAATTACAAGATTTGTTCAAGGAGGGGCGAAGACCTAAGATAGGGCCGATATTCTATGTAGGGTTTTCAAGATGAAGCTTGATGAATTGGTAAAGGATTTGAAGGAAAAGAAAATTTTTGGTCACCCTAATGCGCGTAAGTAATTCTTTCCAAATATATATCTGTTGTAGTTGAACATCGTTTGTTAATATAATTGTTTTATAGTAGGACCGATGCTATATATAATAACTAAACCACATATTTTATTTTTTGTTACAAAAATTTTAATTATTATAATTATTTATTTTATACAGCTTGTTTACACAAAGGGAGTTTCAAAAACGAGGTCTTCCCCATGCTCATATTCTTCTTTTTCTCAAAAGTCAAGACCAAGCATTAATCGCCGAGGATGTCGACAAGTGTATAAGTGCCGAGATACCCGATAAAGAAACCGATCCGAATTGTACGAGGCCGTGAAAGAATATATGGTGCATGGTCCTTGTGGTGTTGCTAACCTAAAATCTCCTTGCATGGATAACAAAAGATGCACGAAGCACTTCCCCAAAAGCTTTAATGAAGGCACTTCGTTGACGAGAATGGATATTATGTTTACCTGAGGAGAGACAATGGGGCAAATGTAGAAAAACGGAGTTTTCCTTGATAATAGGTATATTGTGCCTTATAATCCACATCTCGTTATTGAAGTACCGGGCTCACATCAACGTGGAATACCGTAATCAAAGCAAATCAATAAAATACTTATTCAAGTATATCAAAGAAAGGAAGTGACAGAATCAGGGGTAGGTTTTGAAGCTGAATGATGAAATTAAAAGGTATATCGATTGTCGATATGTCTCCGCATGTGAAGCGATGTGGAGAATATTTGCATTTGATATCCATTACAGTGACCCCGCGGTAGAGCGCTTATCTTTCCATTTAGAGGGAGACCAAACCATTCCATTCGTAGATGGCGATTATCTTACGGATGTTGTGGGTAAGCCTACCGTTGCCCAATCGCAATTTTTACAGTGGATGAAGATCAATCGTGATAATCCAGTAGGCTCGACAAGACAAGTATCACGAATTTCCGCAAAGCATTATGTTTGGGATAAGCCAAAGCGAGAATGGCGTCCTAGAAAGAGAGGCACATCAATTGGACGAATTTATCATGTCCCCATTAATTCAGTGATATCTACTATTTAAGGCCGATGTTAAATCACATTGCCGGTGCTACGTGTTACGATGATTTGAGAACCGTAAATAATATAGTGCACGGTGATTACAAAAAGCGTGTTATGCACTAGGATTGTTAGATGATGATAAGGAGTATGTTGATGGAATAAAAGAAGCAAGCCAACGGGGGTCACCGGATTATCTACGAAGACTTTTCGCGATGCTTCTTTTATCTAATAGTATGTCGAGGCCACAAGATGTCCGGAATCAAACTTGGCAAGTTCCGTCGACGATGTCAACTACAAGCATCAAAAGAATTTTAACAATCCCGGTAAATACTTTATTATGTTAAATCATACTTTGAATTATAATCTTGGTCAATCTTTTATTCTCGTTGTATAATTTTTCAATTATACTCCCTCCGTACTAGAAGAAAGCAAACTTTTGTTAAACTTTATCAAACTTTGACTAACTAACGTATCAAGAGCAAATTCATCATGAAAAACCTCGCAAAGTAAGAATTCTACTTTCTATTTTGTTATTGAGGTATTATATTGTATTTACATTAGTTGTTAAAGTTTTATCAATTTTTCTCAAATTTTTATTTCGTTGGGATGGAGGGAGTATTTAATTAATCATTTTTTTAATCATTTTTTGTTTTAATTTTAATCTATTTCATTATACATAGGTTTGACACTCAAAGGAAGAGCAAGTTAAAAATTGTGCATTGGCCGAGATTGATAAGTTATTGCGCGAATTGCGCGGTCTACAATATTTTAAAGATATGCCTCAACCAAGCAATTCTCGTAATTTCGATGCGGAGAATATGCTAATATTGGATGAAATGTCTTATGATGTCGATGAGATGAAGGCCGAGCACTCTAGATTACATAAATCTTTGATCAAGAACAAAGGATGGTTTATGATAAGATCATGACGGCTATCGATAGAGGTGATGGTGGAGTTTTCTTTTGTATGGGTATGGTGGCACTAAGACTTTCATATGGAAGACATTGTGCTCAAAGATTGCGAAGTAGGAGGGATATAGTTCTTCCGGTGGCTTCTAGCGGGATAGCTTCGTTGCTACTTCCGAGGGGTAGGACTGCCATTCCAGATTTGGCATACCAATACAAGTCGATGAAAGCTCAACCCGTAGCAAGATTAAGCCAAAGTTCGATTTGTGTGGTCTCCTAAAGAAAACGAAGCCGATAATTTGGGATGAGGCTCCGATGGCCCACAAGCACCGCTTTGAGGCGCTTGACCGGAGCTTGAGGGACATTATGCGTAATCATTATGGTCGTTGCTCGATAAGCCCTTTCGTGGATTAGTTGTTGTTTTTGGAGGTGATTTCGTGCAAATATTGCCCGTTGTGCCTAAAGGAAGCCGACATGATATTGTACATGCCGCTATCGCTCATCTAAACTTTGGAATTCATGTGAGGTCCTAAAATTGACAAAAATATGAGATTGCGTAAATTATCTAATTTAAAACTCTTTACATGTTACATTTCCCGTCGTAAAACTAAATATTTTTTCTCATTCATTGCATAAATGTAGGTAAGTTCCTCTTCTTCTTCGGATGTTCTAGAGATCAAAAATTTTGCTGCATGGATATTACGTGTAGGAGATGGGGATTGCGGTGAAGAAAATGATGGGGAAGTTGACATTAAGTTACCTGATGATATTTTGATAAGAAATACAACTGATCCTATTGCAACCATCGTTGAAAACACGTATCCTAACATATTACACAATATGCGCATTGATGGATTTTTTGAGCATAGAGCAATTTTGGCACCAACTAATGAGATAGTAGATACTATCAATGATTATGTGATGTCGATGTTGCCCGGTGATGAGGTGTTGTATATGAGTTCCGATAGCACGCAAGGAGGACGGAGATATTGCCGGCCACGAGGATGTTTTTTCTGTTGAATTTCTTACTACGCTTAAATGCTCCGGATTGCCGAACCATTCCATACGTTTGAAGGTTGGGTGTATAGTGATGCTACTCAAACATTGATCAAGCTTCGTAATTATGCAATGGAACGAGAATGATCGTTACAACTGGGAAAACATATAGTTGAAGCTAGAATGCTTTCAGAAAGAATAAAGGAATGAAGGTGTTTGTGCCTGTAATGATGTCGAGCCCGTCGATATGACAAAATTCCCGTTAAATTCCAACGTAGGCGCTCCCATTAAATGTTTGCTTCGCTATGACTATAAATAAGAGTCGTGACTACTTTCAAATGTTGGGCTTTACCTTCCTCGACCCGTATTCGCCACTGGCAACAGTATGTGGCAATCTCGAGGGTTACAAGCAAAAATGGGCTTAAAGTTTTGATTTGTGCAAAGGATGGTGAAACGAGCGAGTTTACTACTAACGTGGTGTATAAAGAAGTTTTTCACAAATTATGAGGTAATCAAAAATTTCGACATTCAACCGTTTCATTAATTCATTTAGGTACAGCTTATAGTATTACAATTTTTGAAAACTAATTTATTTTAGGAATAATGATCTCGTTGTTGTTGTGGTTATTGGATTGGGAATCCTATTCAAGTTTGAACAATCTTGATGTGCTAACTTATAGATGTCGCTGTATTTAAAACTACTGATTATATTTATAAGCTTGCTTCTGTTTTTGGTGTTTAAGATTGCAGGATAAATAAGCACATTAAATACTTATGGTTGATTTATACGACATTGCATGTGGTTCCTCGTGTAATAAACTTTGATATTATATTTAGTTAACTTTCCTCTTACGATCTTCATATTTCGATTTCGACTTAAGTTAATGTGATACAGCTTTATTTTCTCATTCAATGCTTCTTTGAGGTGTGATGGAGCACGTAATGTGATACAGTTTATTTTTTCATTTACTGTTTCTTTGAGGTTTAATACAAAAATGTAAGTTACATTCTATCCTAGATGTTTTAATTTAGTATTTTTTTTTATTGTAATTGAACAATCATGCAATGTAATAACCAAATTGAGCACTAAAAACGTTATCTTGGAACGGAGGTGGTTACATAGTGAATATACTATATAAAAAATAAAAAAAAAAACCCTCCGAAACCGGGAGCACCGGCTCCAAAATTAGGAGAGCAATTGCTCCCAAATTTGCTCAACAGCCTCACAGCTGGACATATGGAGCGCACGCTCCAAATTGATGGGAGCTCCTGCTCCCAATCTTGACAATTCCATGCAAAATTTCTGGAATTGGGGAGCGTCCGCTCCCAGTAATGGGGAGCGTCCGCTCCCAATACTCAGTAGATAGGTTATTTCAATGTTTGGAGTCTAAATTACGAGCCCTAAATTACGAACCAAAGCGATTTCCAACTTTTCTCTACCAAAACCACGGTTCCCTTCATCCCTTTCTCTATAAATCCTCAAATTAACTTTGAAATCATCACCCCCTACCACCAAATCCATATACCCACTCCCTAAACTTCTTCCAAACCCCAATTTCAACACTTATCCTCCATTAATTTCGGCATTGGTGGAGAAATTCGAAGCTTTGAAAGGTTATAATTTTTTGGGTGGAAAGCTTTCTTTTTGGAGAGATTTTCGAAGGAAGAGGTAGTGGGGAACGTAGTGACGTCCAAGGGTTGCTTTTCCAGTTCATCCTCCAATTCCGGCGATATTCGACGGGAAATTCCGGTCACAATCCGGCGACTGCTCCGGTATTTTTTTCTTTTTCTAAGCTATTTTTGGTTAGTCTAATGGGTAAACGTGGTAGAGATAAAAATGTTCCCAATCCCCCGATTGTTGAAGAACCCCAATTTGATCAACATAGGTTTGTTTCCGACAAAGCGGAAAAAGTTTTTAATGCTCATATGGGTAATGCATTCAACATAGAACGGGAATTCGATTGGGAAAGTTGTAATTTAAAGGATATTTTTTCTTTTTATAAATGGAAGATGCTTGCGTCGAACCCGGGCACTTGGGGTTTGAGTAGAATTGTTCAGGAGTTTTATGCCAATGTGTGTGCTAGAGGTGATACGCCCAATTCTTATGTGCGTGGGTTTGAGGTCCCGTATACCAAAGACGGTGATCAATAGGTATTACAAGATGCCGCCTAATTTGTCTGAGGCGAATTGTGCGTATCGAATTTGATAAGGGAGATGAAGACAAAGGAGGGAATATTGGCTCAACTCCCAAAGATTCTCGCTCACACTTGGGGTGAACATTGACCCTACATGGTACAACAAGGGAAACATAATGAAGACGAGGTATCTTAGTGAAGAGTTAGCCATTTTACACCGATTTATTTGTGAGCGGATTATGCCCTCATCACACTATGGGGATGTTAGCTGGAGAAGGGCAGCACTGATGCATGTTGTGGTTTCGAGAGCGTAATAAACACCGGATTGATTATGAGACATGAGATCATCGATTGGCCAACAACATTGGAAGGTCGAACTACAACTTTCCTATTCTTATCACGGAGGTGGCAGAGATGGCAGTGGCTTAATATGCGAGGATATCCGTAATCTGAAGCCGGGGACGAAGATTGATAAGTCCACACTCACCAGCTTCAATCGAGCGAGGTTAGGACCACAAATAGGCCATGGAGTTGATGATGAAGGTGAGAGGGAAATGCACGACATGGATGCTACGTAGGCAAAGATATTACTTGGCGGGGCAAGTAGAATGTATTGAAGAGAACGTTAGAGGATCGAGGATAGAGTTTGGGCATTTGCAGTAATAGAGTGGAGGCAAGAGATTGAGACTAACCAGATGTGGAGAGAAAGATTGAAGGGAAGATGGACAACGAACTTGGGCAAGCTCGCCATTCAGGGGAGGAGCAAATGCGGATGATGCGTTTGATGATGGAGAGACTACCGCCTCCGCCCAATCGTTGATTTTGTTGAGGTATTCCCTTCCCCTTCCTTATTTCATTTGGTTTGTAGTTATGCATAAGGGAACTATTAATGGTTTAGTGAGGGGTGGGGTACCCGTATGTTTTATGTGTATATAGTTGCCTTCTTATTTCCTCTGCTAAATCTTTCTCCATTTGTCCCTAAATGAGTTTCTTTTTTCTATTGAACTAAATCTCCTTATAAGCTGCCATGTTTTAATTATGCAGTTGTGATGGCAAAGTGTGGTTATTATCGGTATTTATGTATATATGAACATTTGAACCGACGTAGTTTCTTACCATTGACAATCAAAATAGATGTTGTGAATATGAACACGAGTCTAGACATATGTATGTGACTAAAAACCGAATGTGAAAGCGGATGTACTATAGTACAATTATCATAATGGCTTTTGTCTATGATACTTCTGTGTGCAATCAAGAATCATAAAATGTGGCCGAACCGTGAACATTTGGACCGACAGAGTATGAAAGGGCAATAATTTCATTATAGTCGATTGTACCTACGAGAAGTATAATTCAGATAAGAGAACAAGATTCTATATTAGTGTCTATAGCATTCACAAATTAGCTTGCTGTGAAATGACAATATTTATCAGTTCCAACCAAAGGAAGGACCCTTTGTACTTGAATAAACTTTTTTTCTCTATTAGCAAACAGCATTATATGTGAATTATGAAGCAACCTGAAATTGTTTTCTCTACTAACAAGCAGCATTCCATGTAAGTTATTAAGCAATCTGATATCTTTTCATTTTGGGCAATGAATGGTGAAAATTTGTTCTTCATGCTAGCTACCTGATCTTCACACACCTTAATAATCAATGATTAGATGATACTCCTTCTTTTCCAATAGAAGTGGTGATTATTCCTTTTGGGTTGTCCCAATTGAAAAGTAACATATCCATTTTAAGAAAGTATTTTACATACTCCTTCCTTGCTCCAATAGAAGAGGTGATTATTTATCACTTTCTTGATTATGGGTTTTCTTTTGTTTAAAGATTTGCATACGGTTGTTTATTTATTGTATCATTATTGCATAACAAGTTTTTCCCCTTTTGTTTTCTTAAAAATGAAATTCTGTGTTTTTCTAATTGTTTTTTTTTTTTTTTTTTGTGAATTTTGTTGTGTTAGTTTAGAAACATTGGAAATGGATATATCTGTTCATTCTTAATTTATTTAGTTGTGGGATATGAAAATTAGGCAATGTGTGTGTCTTTTAATGCAATGAATTAGAATCCAGTAGATGAACATGACAAAAGATACTTCTTTTAGTATTAAACTCACTTGAGAGCGCAACAAGGTCAACTTCGTTAAGGCCTTGGCGCTTGAAGGATGCCAGGAGGCTTTTGATGGTGGAGTTTGGTGCTGGAATGTTGCTGTTTGAACCGATGATACTTGCAGTTTTTGAGTCCCTCCTTCCTAATGGCAATTTCCACTTTGGTCCAACACTCTGTTCCATACTACCCATCAAGTTTTTTTTAGCAAAAATGTCGTCTTTAATTTGGTCAACATGTGGGATAATATGAAATAAGTTGACTTATAGTATAACATACAAGGACAGTAGAGCATCTAGCATCTACCATATGATTTTGATATAGGGTTTGAGAGAATAATTTATTTTTTCTTGAAACCACTTATTTGCATGCTTCTGATTCCAGGTAATTCTTTAAATACTATAATTTAAGTTTGTTTCATTTTTGTTATTGCAATATTGTTTATGAATGAATGTTCTGCAACCTAAATGATTATAGCCTAATTTTTTTATGTTTGTTTTATGTGTAGGTGCAGACATGATGCAATTGTAGTTTAAACAAGCAAAGAAGGAGCAGCAGGAGAAAGACTTTGGTTTTGTTACAGATTTTGGTTTGGTTACTCTGTAACTATGTTATTATTCAATCAGTACTAAATCAATTGCTTTTGAATTGTATGAATTGAATTTGATGTGGATCAAGAGGGTGAAATTTTTTGGTTTTGTAACTCTGTTTACATTATAAAGCTTTGAGCTTTATACATTCTGCATAATGAATTCTTGATTCATAGGAATGGGTCATTGTATATATTCTATCTTCCTTAATCCTTATGCTCAGTTGGCAAGATGTTTTCATGTTGCAGTGTTGCACTCATACAGTGATCGTACGGCTTCCTAATGTACTGACATGCATCTTTGTTCTTCCTCTATTTATGCCCTTTCTACTTCTTATTACAACTGATATATTTTCATTGTTATTCACTCGGTAAACTGACTCGAATCGGGTTTACCATATTCTACTCGGTCTCACATAACTCTACATGGCATTTTCGATTCGAACCCAGAAACCCGCCGAGCTCAATTCCAAATACCTGAGTCAAACTCGGCAGTTCTCATAGCAACTCGACTCGACCCGTGGAAACTCGACTCGATATTTTTTCATTGTAGTCTCGACTCGAACTCAACAATAGTTTTAAGATTCTCAATCTCTACAAATGCTTTGCATCAGTTTTTCTTGATTGATTAGCTTTTTTATTCCCGTCGAATTTCGACGGGCTATGAACTAGTTACATATAAATAGCACGTTTGTTAGATTTTAGTTATAATAAGTATTACTTTTGCCAAATGAAGAAAACATAGGAAAAAACACTATTACTTTTCTGTATATATGTATTACTTTAATGTATACAAACTATTACTTTATATGCATACAATTATTACATTATGTTATAGTAACTATACTACTATTACTTTTCCCAAACTGAAAAAAAAACAAAATATAAAAATTTAATTTTTTTTTTGGCCTATGAGAGGCTGCTTTGTCAAAGGAAATTAAGAATAATCTGTCTTTGCTGCTTCGTCGTCTTCTCCAGGTTTTTGGAAACCAATAACGTTAGGTTTGGATCCTCAAATCCCAGCTCTGGACCAAGTCTGCAGAAGATAGATAAACAAAATTGCTTTTACTAAACTAACCCTGTAAATAGGACTAAATTTGAAACAAAAACGGAAAACTTGGTTGGAGCTGGTTTAATGGGCTGGGCATGGGTCAAAAATGACCCGTCTAGTGTTCTCACATAAATTTTTATCTTAAAAGAAATAAAATCCATGAGATTAATAGGCCAATTGAAATAATGAGGAAATCCATTGGATTACTCTTTGAAACAAAAAGCTTAATTTGCTAACTCAAACTAGAATGGATACCCTAAATTCTATGGGTAAATACTTAAATTAACCCGCTTAAATTCCGTCCATCATAAAAATATATCATCTTGATTTTGTAGTCAATTTGATTGGATATGGACCAAAGTTTTAAAAATATATAATTATCTTGAAAAAATTGTAGAAATTAATATCTCCATCATTAAAAATATAATAAGAATTTTAAACTTTCGTTATTATATAATAGCTTTTTATATTTTTTTGTCATAATTCAATATGGTTCACAAACAGATTTAAAGTGAAAAGAGTACTAGTGTTAGAATAAATTTTTAAAATTTTATCTTCAAAATTGCCCCTAATGATTTTCTTTTACTTTTTCATCCTTTTTTTATAGTTTATTATAATTTTGCAAAATTAATAATTTAAAACGTATATCAAAAATGTTTATAATGTTTTATTAAAAATCAATATTTTAAAAATAACTCTTAAACTCATAATGGTCATTTATTATAGAATTTTTTTTTTACAAAAAAAATTGGCACGGTGATGCGTGACTTGCGGCTGTATTGAGCACATATTGAGCGCTCACATGTACTCCCTCCCATGTACCAAAGGAAAAAAAAAAAGTACTCCCTCCCATAACAAACGTTATTCCTTCTGTTCAACTTCAATTTTTTTTTTCACGATATTTTAGTCGGCACACGAGCAGAGTGATCGAACTCTAACCCTTGCCGAAAACGTAAAATTTAGGGAGAAACATCCATGAGTTATGGAGAAACGGGTTACGGGTATCCAGAACCTTTTGAAAGGATATTCAGAAACTTTTTGTATTGGCCATGACCTTGTCCCATGGTTACTTCTGGATATCCTTTCAAAGCGTTCTGGATATCCGTAACCCTTTAAAAGGATATCCAGAAGCTTATGAAAGTGATATCCAGAAACCTTCAAATGATATCCGTAAACTTTCAAAATGTTTCGGATATTCATTTGATGATTTCTGGATATACATTTGAAGGTTTTCGGATATCCGTAAACCTTCAAAATGAATATCCGTAAACTTTCAAAATGTTTCGGATATTCATTTGATGGTTTCGGATATACATTTGAAGGTTTCGGATATCCGTAAACCTTCAATAAGCAATTTCTGGTCTTGGCCTTGAATTTGGCTTCAAATCTATTTTTCTGGATATCCGCCCAAAGGCTTCTGGATATCCGTTCCAAAGCTTCTGGATATCCAGAACCCTTTGAGACTAATATCCAGAAATTTTCTTCTGGTTATCAAACGTATAGCTTCTGGCTATTAAAAACGCGTTTCTCCATAGTTATGGAGAAACGCGTTTCTCCATAGTTATGGAGAAACGCGTTTCTCAGCAGACCTACTCTGCCGAAAATGAAACCTGACTTCACCACCACCGCTAAGCCACTACTTTGAAAAAAAAAAAAAGTCTTATCTTTAGTTAAAGAAGTAAATTTGTTTTAAAATACTTACTTCCTCCGTCCCAAAATGTTTGTCCCATTTAACCTTTTTGTTGAATTTTGACCACAAATTTATGAGAGATTAATCATGTTCATGAAATTCTAAAAGTTGTTGTTGATAATATCATTAATGGTGAATCAATAGGAATTTTTAGAATTTCATAAATATAATTAAATTTTCATATATTTGTGGTCAAAATTTAACTAAAAAGTCAAATGTGACAAACATTTTGGGACGGAGGGAATATTATATTTGTCATTTTTTATCAAATGTACTCTTATTTATAACTATTTATAGATAGAAAAGTACATTATAAAAAAATTTAATTACATAGGTAAATGAATCGTTTAATTTTAAGAATAATTTAGTCTATTTCATATGTAATAAATACAATTTTTAATATATGCTTATTAGTCTTAAACAACAAGTATTTTGATAAAATAAAAAAAGGGTATTTCTTTCCTTTTTAAGCATCCCATAAAAATGTATCATTATTTCAAAATGTTGATATATCTCATTTATCAAGGTTAGAACAGGGTTAATAGAAAATCAACATCAATCACACAAAACAACAATATACGTGTTTTATCAACTTGGCTAATTATATGGGCATATGGAGAGAATATTATTATCACTTGAGAAAACACAGATTACAATCTCTAATTATGTTGCATGAATTATTGATCACAGGAATTCCTAACTGTGACCCTTATATAAAGAAACAGATGAGCAATTTAACTTTTTAACCCTAGAATTATAAATTTCTGTCACACTGGGATTTTTAAATCTGATTACTAGGGGATATGGGAGTATTTATGCAGCCCTATTACTAACTTTGCAGGGGTTTCTAATCATGCGATGAACTCTAGTACAATCGTAGATCTCATAATAGAATTAAGCATAATAATTTCATCAAATACAACATTGCTGCTTATAATCTCTCTACCATATGATGGAGACCAAATTGGGTATCCGTTGACACCATCCTCATAACCCATGACAACTTGTTTTATGTCCCTCGGCTCTAACGTCCCATCATCCACATGATAATAAGCAGTACAACCAAAAACTATTAATTAGAATAATTAACAGGTTTACCTGACCATACCTCATTGGGAACTTTGAGGTTGATACTTTTGTGAGGTCGCAATTTATCAAGTAGCATGATGTACTAACCACTTCTGTCCATAACCGCTTAAACAACCCTACATTGAAGAGCATGCACCTTGATCTAGCCAACAATGTCTGATTCATGCGCTCTACGACACCATTCTGCTGTAGTGTACCCATGATATTGAGATGTCTAGAAATCTCCACTTCTTTACAGAATAATCGAACTCAGTACTGCAAAACTTCAACCCATTATCTTTCTGGAGTCTCTTAATCTTCTTCCCTATCTAATTATCCACTAATATCTACCAATGTATAAAATTTATGAGAGTCTCACTCTTGTGCTTCATATTAATTACCCAAGTCTTTCTCGAGTAGTCATCAATCACAGACAAGAAATACCTGTGACCCCTCAATGATTCCTGACGTGAAGATCCCGAACAATCTGAGTGGATGTAATACAGAGTACCCTTCGTTCTACGAACACCCTTTGAAAACTTGTTTCGATGCATCTTCCCAAGTATATAGTGCTCACAAAACTTAATGTCCTTTACCTTTTTGCCACAAAGAAGACAATGATTAGCCAGTATCTACATCCCTCTTGTACTCATATGCCTAAGCCTAATATGCCACAACTTTGTCATATCCTCCTTAACCACCTCAGATGATGCAATCAAAACTGACCCATAAAGTGTTTTACCCTGGAGGAAATACAAGGAGCATCGCTTAATGCCTCTCATAACCACTTCAGAACCTTTGCAAGCACAAATTGCACCACTATTACCCTTGAAACTGTACCCTTTTCTTTCTAGTTGACAAAAAGAAATCAAATTCTTTGTCATTAGTGGAACGTGTCTCACATCGTTTAAAGTACATAACTTACCATTATGAGTTTGTAGCTTGATAGAGCCAATACCAACTACCTAGCAAGCAACATTGTTGGCAATATGAATACTACCCCATGTACCTGCTCATAAGTTGTAAACTACTCTCTAATCGAACTAATATGGTAAGAAGCTACATAGTCAAGAATTCACGTATCTGGTTGTCATGCGGATTTTTCTGTTAATAGAGCATAATCCTCATCAGAATTGCTACTATCTATTGCAGCAGCATTAGCTTCAAAACGGATAAGAGACTCGTCTCGCTTCTTTATAGGACAATTGATCTTCCAATGTCCCTTTTCCTCACAATAGTTACAAAGATCCCTAGGTTTCGGACCCTTCTTGACATAAACTTTCTTCTTACATTCAGACCCTTGCTGCCTTCGACAACTAAACCTGTTAATCGGTTATTTTTACTACTATTACCACTTGCCTTTTGACGCAACTCTCTAATCTTGAGCGAAGGTTTCACCTCCTCTAGAGTAACAATCTACTTAGCATTGATACTAGAGTCAACATAGTGCTCGAATGATAAAGACAATGAAACAAAAAGCATTATTGCAGCATCCTCATCTTCAATTTTAGCGTCTACATTACGAAGTTCAAATATTAAAGATGTAAATTTATATAGGTGATCCCTAATGGGTGCACTCTTTCATTCGAAAATAATACAACCTTTGTTTCAGATACAACTTGTTAGTCAATGATCGTGTCAAAAACATGTCTTCCAACGCAAGCCATAAAACACATCCGCAATCAGTATCTGCAATATCCGATATAATTTCATTATCTAGGCACCTTACGATTTTAGAGTGGGCTCTCTCATCTAGCACGATCAAATCTGCTGCTTACTTCTCAGCTGCCTTCTTGTCTTTCTCCGAACCTTCTGTTGTTGCAGCCGCAATAACACATGTGGGAACGGCTTCTACTTTATGCTTTAGATCCTTCTGACCCCTGATTGTAGCAACCACTGTAGCCCACAAACCCTTATCTTTCAACAGGGCTTTCATCTTGATTTGTCAAACACTAAAACTATTATTCCTATTAAATTTGTCAATCGGTGATTTTATTCCTGCTCCCATCTTCTTATTCAAGGGAATACCTTTAGACCTTTCTCAACCAAATAGCTCTAATACCAGTTTGTTAGATAATAGTCAATAGAAAATAGCAATCACACAAAACAATGATATACGTGGTTCACCAACTTGGCTACGTTTACAGGTAGAGGGAGAGAATAGTATTATCTCTTGAGAAATCACATATTACAATCTCTAATTATGTTACATGAATTATTAATCACAATTATTCCTGACTGTGCAAACCCTAATATAGATAAACAGATAAACGATTGAACTTTTGAACCCTAGAATTATAGATCTCTGTCACAAAAGGATTTTTAAATCTGATTGTTTGGGGATAGAAAGTATTTATACAGCCATATTTCTAACCTTACAGGGCTTTCTAATCCTGTGCTGAACTCTGGCCTGCTCAGGCCCAAACTTTCGTCGGCACGGTCTTGCATTTTAACCTGTACGGTCGTGCAACTCACGTTGGCATGGTCGTGTCCTTTGTTCTGCACGGTCGTGTCCTTTATCCGTAAACGTAGCAAAGTTGGTGGAAGAGAAGCAATAAATAAATGGGTTTATCATTTGAATTATTCTTAAATGTTTAAAGAAGACAAGCAATGTCATTTTCGTCAGGTCCACAAGAAGGATAATATAAAGTACTACTTACTAATACTACAATATACTCCCTCCGCCCCATGTGAATGCAAACTTATTTCTATTTTGGTTCGTCCCACGTGAATGCAAACTTTCTAAAATGGCAAAGAATATTCACTATTCCACCCACTCATTCTCTCTCCTACTTCACTTTTATACTCACAACATTCTCTCTTCTCACTATTTCTCCCACTCATTCTCTCTCCTATTTAATTTTTCATACTCACAACATTTAACTTTTTCTCTTTCTTACATCACTTTTCCTTAATTCCCACATCCAAAAAGTTAGTCAACATTCACGTGGGGCGGAGGGAGTACTTTTTATTTTTAAATCTCGGATTAGTTTATAACGTTTATAAATGCCAAACCGCCCCCTTTATTAAATCTTATCCAACGTTTCACACCCTTTTTTATTTCTCTCGGACGAGTCAGGATCCTCATCAAATATAAATGCACAAAATAAATAAAAATCACCCTACTTTTCACTCTTTTTAATTTGATTACCAAATCTTTTTTTTTCTTTTTTACAACGAGAACAGCATACTCATTATTTTTATCAGCTTTGATCATTTTCACTAACCCCGCTACTAGTTTTCTTTCAGTGTTCTAAAAGACCCCGCCTAAGGGCGCCTAGGCCTCGCCTAGGCGCTAGGCCCCTCTCCAACGCCTAGTTTTAAAACCCGCCTAGGCCCCGAATAATCCCGACTAATCCCGACTAGTCCCCGCCTAGGCGCTAGGCCCGACTCCGCCGCCTAGCATCCGCCTAGCGCTTTTTAGAACCTTGTTTTCTTTAAATAATCATGTGCCAATGCAAATGATTATTTTTAAGAGATATTTTAATTACTTTCCCTTTCCCTTAACATAACTCTTCACCCCTCACCTCTCCCTAGACCTCAATAATAGAGATGACAATTTGACCGAACCCAATTCGTACCGAACGCGATCGAATTCGAAAATTTCGAATATGGTTTTTTTTTACCCGATCGGGTTCGGAATCATTGTTGACCCGACCCGACACCAAATATGTATATAAGTAAAAATTAGAAATTAGGGTTTGTATATATATACCTCTCTTTCTCTCTCTAAGCTAGCGGCGCCTCTCTTTCTCTCTCTATCCGCTCTCTCCCTCTCTTCTATTTCTCTCTCTATCCGTTCCTCTCTCGCTCTCTCTCCGTTCGTCGCTCAATTCTCTACGCCGGCGATGGTACCCCTTCCCCTTTCTCTGGCCGTTGAATTTCCCTTATCAACTGTATGTGTTTTGTGTTTCTTCTTCTTCTCTAACGTCTTTAGAAAATACAAATTCCCCTTATGTTTTGTGTTTTGTGTTTCTTCTTCGGATCGGTCAGCTTCGGATCAGATCGGGTTCAGTAAATGGTTTAAAGTGTTCCGATCAGGCCTGATCACATTCGAACCCGGCCCGTTGCCATCCCTACTCAACAATCACCCCTATGCTTCAATTTGGGAGGTTTTTGGGTATTTTGAAAATTGCAGGGACTTGATGAGAATTCTTATTTTTCATGTAAAACTAGCCGGACGGCCTAACTATCAATTTTAAGGGTATTTTGGTCTTTTCACCCTTGAATTTGATTGATGGGGATGGGGGAGATTGTGCATGTGTGCCACTTGTCCCTGTGAGTCACCAAGACTAGGGTTTTTGTCCTGTTAATCCCAGTTTAGACTGTTTTCTAAATAACTGTCCGGAAAATGTCCGAAACGGCCCCGAAAAGTCCCGAAAATTGCGTTTTTCGAGGAAAGTGGTACTTTTACGTGTGATAACGTGTGTTGAGTACACTTTGGTGTTGGGATGCACGGGGCAGTCCTGGGATGTCTCGTTGACTCGGGAATGGGGAGTTTAACGGGTTTCGGTTAACCTGGAAAGGGCCAGTTAACGGATTCCGGTTAACTTTTAACAGACTTTGACGATCCGGATTTGGGTACTTACACACACCTGTCGGTTTAATCGACCAGATGTGGACAGATTTTCTTGTAGTCGAGATCAGAGAAGTCCGAATGGAATGTCTGACTATAACTTCCTTCGTGAACATAATCCAAGTATTTCCACCATTTGGAGAGTTGGATGTGATAACGGTCTTAGAAAACAGTAAGACAATGCGTACGTACAGAGAATGCTTGACCCTCGCAAGAAAAGCCCTCATGGAATTGGCTGTGCAAGAAGCTCACCTCTAGGACGAAGATGAAACTCGAAAGGCTCGCAGGGAAAAATCCCTTAAAGCTTCGCAAGCCACTTCAGAAAGACAATTATGGGCCACTCTGGATCAGTTCAACCTCAAGAACTTTACCAATGGCAATTTCCTGGATTACCACCAATTCTCGACGAACCCTCTCAGGAAAGGAAAGGCAGTCAGCGGTCTAGATGACCTAGGAGATGGAATGGAGCAACACAAGGAATACCTGCTCCAACAGTGTGAAGAATACAAGCGCTTGCCTCTCCGAGAAAAGTAAGCCCTTTGCGAAAGTGACGACGAGGATGATGAAGTTATACTCTTCCAAGCCGATCACACAGCCAACAAAACTGGAATCCCAAGGGTCCTAGAAGGATGGGAAAAGATCATTTCCACTCAAGTTAAAAGGCAAATTGAAAAAGAAAAGCCTGTCCAAAGGGAAGAGAGAAATGAAAATAAACCTCCAAAGAATGCTAAAGGAGGTCCCACAGGCTGCGAAGTTCGTTTACGGGATAGGAAATGACCAGCTGGGACAAGAGCCAGTCACTTGGGCAGATGTCCGAGAAACCGTGTACTCACCTTCCGACATGCTCGCTACTAAATTGAGGCAACAAAGAGAGCTCTGCCAAATTGAGGTTTACCAGGATTGTCGCGTGTAATTCAAAGAAGCCTTGGCTATCCTGACTTGGGAAGAAATGCAAGCGCTAATTCTCAACGAAGGCTCGGCCATAAGAGAGCAGATTTGGATTAAGAGTGGAGGAAAGCTAGGCACCACAATTACTGTTTGTCCCAGCTCAAAAATGCCATGAGCATGCTCAGCGAGAAAGCGAAAAGCGCTGTGTGTCACAAAGAGCTCAAAGAGACGGTTTGCATGAATCAAGAATCCTCTAACCTCACAGAAAGGGTGAACGAAATAATGCTAAGTCCTAGTAACCATTGCTGCACACTGACATTCGAGCAACTGCGCCAGACTATAAGCTCTCTCCCTTCCAAGGCACCTAAACCAGTATCATGGGACAGAATCCGAAAGGCTACCGATGCCCCCAAAAAGATAGTAACAATCAACGAATTGAGAGAGGATGTATGGCCCTGCGCTTCGAAAAATCCCCCACTGACTATGGCTCAACTCAAAGAAACGTGCTCGAAAGAGGCCAAGCCCGATGTTAATGTTCTGACCCGATCTGGCCAAATTCATATGCTACTGCCCAAGGCCGACAAAAAGCCAACATAGCAAGAGCCGCAACCCAGTTGGTATCCCTATGCCAAGGTACCCGAGGAAACAATTTCCGGAAAGGAAGACCCGATCCTTACCCAGCTAAAGCAGACCCAAGCAAACATCTCCATTTGGTCCCTGCTCACCTCTTCCTATCCTCATAAGCTCAAGCTGGAAAAAAGCTTAGCCAGGACCATAGTCCCCGTAGAAGTGACTCCCGAGGAAGTAATCCAGATGATTGGCAATATCCATTATGGGAACATCAGCACCTTCACCGACTTGGATCTGCCAAAATTTGGGGCTGATCATAATGAGCCGCTCTACATCACTGTCCAGTTGGATGAGCGCCGCCTTCCCCGCGTACTTGTTGACGGGGGCTCGGGTATGAATGTTCTGCATGCCAAGATGATGGATCTGCTCGACATCAAGCCCACCGACTTGAAGCCTTCGGCTCACACTGTCAAAGCTTATGATTCTACCTCCCGTGCAGTTCTCGGGGTCGCTACCCTAAACCTCTGGTTTGGCAAACAGATGATGCCTACCGAGTTTCAAATCCTGGACATTCCTATCACTTTCACGACCATTTTGGGAAGACCATGGCTGCACCAAATAAACGGCGTAGCATCCACTCTTCACCAATGTGTCAAATTCATACAAGGAGATGAATTGACAACTGTCTACGGGGATAGTGTCACCACCGAAGGGACTTGCACCAATGGCATTCCCGTGCTAGAAATCGAGCACGATGATGATGATATGGTGTTAACTGGATTTACAGTAGAAACTTCCAAAATCCATGTATGCAGCATAGACCTTCCGTTATCTTGGGATAAGATCCCTCCTACCATGAAAATGATGAAACTCATGAACTTCATCCCAGGATTGGGGCTTGGCAAAAGGCTATAGGGCCAACAACCAAGTTATCAAAGTCAAGGACCACGATACTGTCTAGGGGCTCCGTACCTACACCTGATGACGCCAGAGAAGACAAGAAGCTCGCAAGAACCAAATTTGCGATCCATAAAAAGGGAATCTCCTACACCGTACCCAACCTCCGACCTTACACCTTCAACCTAGCTCGCTACTTCGTCAAGGAAACTGAGGGAACTGACAGAAGAACTGATGAAGATGAAAAAGGAACAGAAAAGGTCAAGACAGAGACTGCAAAAAAGCTGGAGAAGCTGGCACAGAACCTTAAACGTTTCAGAGGACTTAGGGTCAACCCAATAAGGGGAGCATTCCTCGACGTCACTACAATACTTGGACCTATCACCACCACCGTTCAGCATGAGTACTCGTTCAAAGGGATACCCGACATAGAAGAACAACTCGAAACGCTCTTCTTGGGAGATAGACTGTTTGCTCCAATCCACAAAGCAACATTCGAAACAACGGTCCCGAGGAAGAAGGAACCGAAATTTGTAGAGAATGCTCTAAGTGGGCTTGCTCTGTAAAACCTTTTCGAAGAATTCATGGAAATACCAAACCTGATTGATTTGGGCTCCGAGGACAACATGATAGCCATGATCGGGATCGGAGAAACCAAGCATTTTGACCCACGAACCCTCATCAAAAATTCTTCAATGCCATTAAGGAATTGGGTGACTTTCACGGGACCAACGGCGAGCAAGAAGGAGATGATAGAAAAATTAGGGCTACTCCCCCGTCCCCCAGAGTCTAGTTTTGAACCTTCTGGGTCTCTAGTTGTTGAATTCGAGTCCTCTTATTTGTCTAACGGCCTCACGCCAGAAGACTATGATTATGTAGCCAACGTTGTATTCCCCTTTGTCTTGAATGAAAAGTTTGACCTTTCGAATTATCCCCTCATTGCCACTTTAACAACTGATAAATTAACTAACTTAAAAGAAGTTAATAATGTTTCACTTGATAAAAAAGAAGACACACTAAACGAACAATACATTAAAGAAATCTTCAAGCAGGTAGTTGACTGAGAGGAAAATCGTGCCCAAGCTGCCGAAGAGGTTTTGACCAAAGTGAATCTAGGGTCAACGCGAGGACTCGATCCCTCCATCATGGAACACCGAATCCCTCTAGATCCCAAGGCCAAGCCCGTCAAGCCGAAACTACGCAAAATAAAGTCGGATTGGTCCCTACAAAAAATACAGTTTTGGTGCTTGCAGAATGCACTACTGAAAACACCACTACACCCTTTGAATGCAAGCCTTGAACAAATCTGAAGATTATACTTGGCCAAAGTACAATCTTCTGTTTAAGAAGTAGAAATAGAATGTTATAGTGCACTGGTACCTCCTGGAGATGTCACAAAAGTGACTGAATGGATTTCGTTAGTAAATGTAACTGCCGGTAACAGTTTCTCCAAAATAATTCAGACCATACCAGTAATTTAGCAACTTTCACAAACAGTCACAACCTATTCCATGTAACAGTTTCTCTAACATTCATTAACCTGATTTCTCTCATCATATTTGAAAATACTCCAACATTATTTTGGGACGGGAGGGAGTATATAATTTATAGTTTTCAGTTTGATAATTAAAAGCAAGAGTATTAGACTTGTGGGTATGTAAGAATAGTAATTTCACTAGATTAAAAGAGCAAGAGGGTGGGTTCTTGAACCATTTTCTCACGTAGATTTAATATCAGGCTAGATTATTTCTATTTTGGGCCCTGGTATCAAAATGAATGTTAAAAAAATTAAGTTAAAATTCCTTTTGACGTAAAACAAATTTGAAAAAGTTTTGGACATTAATTTTGACACGGAGGAACGGAGGAATTACTGTCTAAGAATTTGTGGAAGCAACTACCTCAGTCGCTCTGGCTCACCTTGCCTTCGATTCTCGCAATATTAATAGAGTCAGCACAATTGCCCACTCCAGGATAGGTTCCTCCTGTCGCTGTGGCTGGTATATTTGCCACCACTGCTCTATCCTTAAATGACTTTGTGTAGGAAAACAATTTAGGATTTTCCCAAAACTTGATTTCTCATTGATTGATGATTGAATATACTCCCTCCGTCCCACCGATCTTAAGAAAACTTTCCATTTTGGGCGTCCCGCCGATCTTAAGAATTCCAAAAATGGAAAGTTTTTATTATTTTTATACTCTTTCTACCCCACTCATTCTCTCTCCTACTTTACTTTTACACTCATAACATTCTCTCTTCTAACTATTCATCCCACTCATTCTCTCTCCTATTTAATTTTTCACACTCACAACACTTCTTCCACTCATTCTCTCTCCTAATACTATAATAATATTCCTTAATTCCCGTGCCATTTTACTTTTTCTTAAGATGACTGGGACGGAGGGAGTATATGTTACAGCAGTCAAAAAGGAAAAGAGCAAAATATATCTTCTAAAAATCAAAATACTAAATAGAATCCTAGAGAGAAAAGGAAACTGAATCATCAGATTACGTAGCTGGGCGATCGCCCATTGTGCCTGGACGGTCGCCCACTTGTACATAGGTTTCCACGGCTTTGAGATTTTGAGCTAGGCGGTCGCCCACTGGTCCTGGACGGTCGCCCACTTGTACAGAGGTTTTGACGTTGTTTGAATTTGGTGCTGGGCGGTCGCCCACTTGTACAACGCCATCTTCACACCCTCCCTCAAGTTGAGCATAAGTATTAAGAATGCCCAACATCAACTTGGGCCGGCTCTGATACCATATTGGAGTTGGGTCCTCATCTCCTTAAAAGGCATTTTATGGGGATGAGGACCCAACTTTAATATGGTATCAGAGCCGGCCCAAGTTGATGTTGGAATTGAGTTAACCCGTGTTGGGTGCCTGTGTTGGGTTTAAATTGATCATGCCGGCGTAATAATTGTCCACTAGTAGAGCCAAGTTACCGGCCTACAAGTGAGGGGCGTGTTAAAGTCTCAAGTATTTCACATCAACTTGGAGAATAAAATTAATCAACTATATAGATTGGCTAAACCTCACCCCTTATCAAGGCCTTTTAAGGGGATGAGGACCCAACTCAAATACTATGCAAGCCAAAATTCATCTAAGAAATATTTAGATATGATAATTTTAGGCTAGTTTTTTTATTATTTTATTTATGTGGTTAATTTAAACATATTCATTTGAAAGAATAGTGGTGAAAGAATTGTTTAAGTTGAGTCACCCTCTTCGTTCGATGAGCGCTAGGGTTCAAACTTTTTTCTCGCCTCCTAGCTTGAGATATCGTCAAAATAAAAGTTTAAGTTAAAAGGTTTTGCCATATAATATAGTTGTGTTAAAAAAAAAAAACTATTTTCTCTGTCCCAAAATGAATATCCAAAAAAATTAAATTTATCTTGATTAAAAGCAATTTGAATTTTTGTGGAGTTTCATTTTGGACGGAGACAGTATAATAACATGAGGTATGGAAATTTGCATTTAAAAAGTTGTTCTAATCATAATCATGGCGTGAATGAAATCGATCTTTCATTGATTTATATAAAGGGTTCATCCTCCATACCTTTTCATATCTATATTACATGAGTGTTTTTGAAAAGTGAAATAACTTGGCATAAAATCTATGATGGGATGGAGTGAGTTATAAACATGGTTCGATTAATTAGTTTGAAGTACGGTTAGTATTGGAACAATCAAATTTAGTTAAAAATAAATCATATCTATACATGTGATATACATGTGATTGTAATTTAGAAAACTTAGATTATGATTACTTTTGATAAATCCAACCTTTGATTGATCACAATATTAATTAAGATATGAATTTTTTTGGAGTTTCATTTTGGACGGAGATAGTATAATAACATGAGGTATGGTAATTTGCATTTAAAAAGTTGTTCTAATCATAATCATGGCATGAATGAAATCGATCTTTCATTGATTTATATAAAGGGTTCATCCTCCATACCTTTTCATATCTATATTACATGAGTGTTTTTGAAAAGTGAGATAACTTGGCATAAAATCTATGATGGGATGGAGTGAGTTATAAACATGGTTCGATTAATTAGTTTGAAGTGTGGTTAGTATTGGAACAATCAAATTTAGTTAAAAATAAATCATATCTATACATGTAATATACATGTGATTGTAATTTAGAAAACTTAGATTATGATTACTTTTGATAAATCCAACCTTTGATTGATCACAATATTAATTAAGATATAAATTATCTATATAATATATTAAAAGACAAACATTTAGAAATTATCTATATAATATAGTTTGAAGTGTGGTTAGTATTGGAACAATCAAATTTAGTTAAAAATCAATCATATCTATACATGTGATATACATGTGATTGTAATTTAGAAAACATAGATTATGATTACTTTTGATAAATCCAACCTTTGATTGATCACAATATTAATTAAGATATGAATTTTTTTGGAGTTTCATTTTGGACGGAGATAGTATAATAACATGAGGTATGGTAATTTGCATTTAAAAAGTTGTTCTAATCATAATCATGGCATGAATGAAATCGATCTTTCATTGATTTATATAAAGGGTTCATCCTCCATACCTTTTCATATCTATATTACATGAGTGTTTTTGAAAAGTGAGATAACTTGGCATAAAATCTATGATGGGATGGAGTGAGTTATAAACATGGTTCGATTAATTAGTTTGAAGTGTGGTTAGTATTGGAACAATCAAATTTAGTTAAAAATAAATCATATCTATACATGTGATATACATGTGATTGTAATTTAGAAAACTTAGATTATGATTACTTTTGATAAATTCAACCTTTGATTGATCACAATATTAATTACGATATAAATTATCTATATAATAAATTAAAAGACAAACATTTAGAAATTATCTATATAATATAGTTTGAAGTGTGGTTAGTATTGGAACAATCAAATTTAGTTAAAAATCAATCATATCTATACATGTGATATACATGTGATTGTAATTTAGAAAACTTAGATTATGATTACTTTTGATAAATCCATCCTTTGATTGATCACAATATTAATTAAGATATGAATTTTTTTGGAGTTTCATTTTGGACGGAGATAGTATAATAACATGAGGTATGGTAATTTGCATTTAAAAAGTTGTTCTAATCATAATCATGGCGTGAATGAAATCGAACTTTCATTGATTTATATAAAGGGTTCATCCTCCATACCTTTTCATATCTATATTACATGAGTGTTTTTGAAAAGTGAGATAACTTGGCATAAAATCTATGATGGGATGGAGTGAGTTATAAACATGGTTCGATTAATTAGTTTGAAGTGTGGTTAGTATTGGAACAATCAAATTTAGTTAAAAATAAATCATATCTATACATGTGATTGTAATTTAGAAAACTTAGATTATGATTACTTTTGATAAATCCAACCTTTGATTGATCACAATATTAATTAAGATATAAATTATCTATATAATATATTAAAAGACAAACATTTAGAGCTCTCACATTAAGACATGTCACTATTATGACATGGCATTATGTAATTCTCCCATTGGTCTTAGTTTCAAAGATTTTTCATTTAGCACATGGGGATTTGGCCTGTTGGCTAGAGCTCATGGCTTTCAACCTGGAGGTCATGGGTTCGATCCCCCCTGAAGTTAGAGGGAAGGCTTTCTCTATCTAGGATTTATCTCATATGCGCTTCTGTGCGTGCATGTGTGTGTGTGTGTGTTTGTGAGTAGTGAAAAAAAAAAGATTTTTCATTTAATAAATTGATTTTTCATTTAATAAAAGGTTTATGTTTATAAGGTAAATATTTATACAGTAAATTATCCCGATTTAAGCTCAATCAACATTTGATATACTCCCTCCGTCCCATTAGTATTAGCACAAACACTGTTTGCGCGAGAATTAAGGAATATGATATTTTAATAAAATGTTGTGAGTGTAAAAGAATGAGTGGAGAGAGAATGAGTGGAGGGTGTAATAAATTATAATGGTGTTGTGAGTATTAAAATAATGTAGGAGAGAGAATGAGTGGGGTTGGGTGAATATTTTATTAATATAAAGTTTCCTTTTTGGGAGTGTGCGGATATTAGCGGGACGCCCAAAAAGGAAAGTGTGCTAATATTAGCGGGACGGAGGGAGTATATATATATACATTTTTTTTTATTATTTTTTTTTTTTTTTTTGCAGTTGGCCATTTTAAAGGGTTGTAATGGTTTCTGCCATTTTCAGTTAATTGCCAAGGTTAAATTGTTTCAAGAGACTAATTGAAAGGTAATGCTTTTGAAATATATAATTTTTTTTATATCTCCTCTTCAATATACGTTCTTCAATAGTATGACTTAGTAAATTAAGCTTATACAATATGTTTGCTGTAGATGTTACCAATAAAAACGAGAAGATGGCATCATTATTTTTTGCTCTGGCTAAATTATGTGCGATCTCAAAAAATCATTTAGAAAGAAAGAATATTATCGATTGGATTGATTATGTGAAGTTCCACAAGAGGAGTAGATTGTTGTAAATATTTCTTATACGGGACGGAGGGAGTAGTTAATATTTTGAATATTAACTACTCCCTCCGTCCCGTATAAGAAATCACTACAGAGGATCTTAAGAGAGCATTAGACCTAGATACAGAGCACCAGAATGATGATAGAATTCCAATAGATGTGCTGAAGTGTTGTGCAGTTAGCAAAGCGCGTCTTGACCAAAACTGCAATAACTTCGTGCCCAAACACTATTTTTACTGTAACGACCCCAACCCTAGGCATCAAATTTTAATATTATATTAAATGCTTTTAAAATTCATATTTATTTTATGTGTTTAATCATGTCTTTAAATTCTTAAATTAAGATAAATTGGGTGAGAAGTGAATTTGGAACCTCTTGAAAAATTATTGGTTGTTAAATAAAGAAAATTGGGGAAATAATAATAATGGAAATATGATAAATAGTATAGGGAGGTTAAATGAGTAGAATGAATTAATGGGATAAGGATTTATTTTAATTTAAAAAGGGATGGAAGCCTTAGGTTAATTTTGATGGGGGGCCAATTGTCTTACCTTCTCTAGGCTTGCCATGTGCCCTCCTCTAACTCCCTCCATGACCGGCCCCCTCCCTCTCCATTATCCTCCTCACACTCCTTCCTTCTCCTTCATTCATGCTTCTTCCTCCTAGAGAAAACCTTGAGAGCTCCATGGAAGCCCTCACCTCTTCTTCTTGAAGCCAAGCAAATCCTCCACCAAATTCAAGTCTAGGAGTATCATTGAAGTTGAATCATCTAGAGGAAATCAATCAAGCCTTGAAGATCATCTTTTTATCCTAAAATCCTAAGGTGAGTTATTATGACTTTTCTTCAAATAAATGTCCATGTTATAATTGATGTTAATATTGTTGTGATACATGTTGTTTGAGTGGTTAGAACACTTTCTTGAAGTAGAGAGATGGTTAATGATCTAGATATAAGAATGATGTTTATGGATGGTGTTAAAGAGGAAAGAAGTATGGTTTAAATGGAAGTAAAAAGGTTAAGTATGAAATTGATAGTTTAAGGAGTATATCAACTAAGCATTAAATGGATTGAATCTATCTTATGTGTTTAGGAATGACTTAGTATGAGATTGACAAAGTTAGAAATTTCCTTTAGGTTCATGAATTAGAAGGCACTTGGTTGGAATATTTGATTTTGGGGAATTTGTTGTTGTTGGCTGCTGCTGTACCTGTTTTTGGCCGTGGCACGAGTCGTGCCCTGGGGCACGAGTCGTGCCCATGGTCAACTCGTGACCACGAGTCGTGCCTAGGAGGCCAAGTCGTTCTGAGTAGCTTAAGGGAATGGGCACGAGTCGTGCCCTGGGGCACGAGTCGTGCCCTGGTCTGATTTCAATGTACCAACTTTGGAGCTGTTTAAACCTAATCGAACTAGAACCAAAATGAAATCTCTTTAACCTAGATTAAAGTAGAATACTTTGGCTACACAATGACATCTTAAGTGATCAAAATGGAATTGTGGAAGTAGTTTAAATATTGCCCCGAAAATGGTTGATAGGTTTGATTTGTGACTTCACCAAAATGGTCCCAATTTGAGAAATAGAACTTGAACTTTAATTAATGTTATTCGAGGTTGTATAATGACTATGTAAGAGTGGTTTATGATATATAGTAGCCTCACTCCCTATCTTTAGTAAATAGTTGCAATGGTGTAGAAGCCATAGGTTTCACTATTGAACTAATTGGTAATGGGTATGTATCACCTTGTGGCATTGTTATTCCGAGTTGTGGAATTATTGATTATATGGTTACCTTAATATCCTAAGTGTGGATTATTTGGCAAGTGTTATGTGGCTTCCCAAGTGTGGAATATTTGATACGTTGTTATGATTCCTAATGTGTGGATATGTTTACTATGTGGTTGTATGGTTATCCCCTTTGTGGATTATTTGGTATTGTTATATTGTATCCGGTGTGGATTATGTGGTTATATGGATACCTTACTTGAATTTAAATTCGTTAATGGTATTATGCATAGTGTATTACATGAACTGTTGCACTATAGTATGGTTGTAACGTGAGTATATTTTACCATGTTACTATATGTTTATCCCTTTTGTGGATTATAATTCAAGTATCTGGTATGTGCTTGAATGTTCGGGTGGGTATGATGGAAGTCAATCAATTATTGATTTGTTCTATAATTGATTGAAAGTTCATCATATCGGTGACCCCTCCCCCTCTGTGGCCACGGAGTGGGGCCGTGCTAACATTGTATTGAGCATGAAGAAGCCTTTACGCACTGCCATTGATTGTAGACGGGAGGGACGATATTATTATTGGATACTCTAATATAGGTATCCTTTCTTATATGGATCTCCGGGGTATGAGTCCTATAAGAGGTGAATGTCTTTGGAGGCAATTCACCAAAGAGTGGAGTTTTACTCCCACGTTGTCCGACTTATTGTTCAGACGGGAAAAAGGTAAAATGAGGTAACGTAAGGTGTTTACCGCTTTTATAATGTGTTATGTGCTACCATGCTATGTGTTGCACTTTGTTTGGCATCTTCTGCATATCATAATAGCTCATTGAGATTTATTCTCACCCCTCTCCCTTTCTTGTTTTAGATTCCGAGACGAGGTGACCCGAACCCGTGAGGCGGGGATTTCATTGTGGACTTTGCTTTTGGGGCTTGACAAGTTAAGTATAGGAGTCGGCTGTTAGGAGTATTTATTAAGTATTCCTCTTTTGTAAATTGTATGGAAAACTCTTTTGTTAAACAAGGTTAATTAAGGTTTCTAATGTAATTGGTTAGATTTCGGTTTATTAAAGTTGTAGTTGGATTTCCTTTGAGTAGGGATATTATCAATTGATTTTTATTTGGAAGTTTGAAAAGTGGTTTTCTTTTAAAGGCAAATAAATGTTTTAAAATTTAGATGGAATTTCTCAGTTTGAGCTCCCTTAGCTCGGGACACGTGTTAGGTCCGGGTTGGGGTGCTCACGGTTAATATCGAGCTTAGTTTAGAGGTCAAGGGTAGTTGTCTAAACTAAGGGGGAATGTGTGGAAATTGACGCCGAGTGTTTAATGCAGGAGTTCGTTCTAATGGCCGGAAGCAAGGATGATCAGCGGAAGGTTCTAGAAATTGAAGAAGATTTGGGGATAGGTGGAATTCAGGATGAAGAGATGATGAAATTATTCGGGAAATTTGTACGGGATATGGAGACTAGAGGATCGGTTCCGAATCAACTTTGAGGGGGGTATCAAAGTGATGGATTAGAAAGGTTTGTGAAGATGAATCCACCGAGTTTTAATGGATATCCGGGTCCGTTAAGAGCAGAAAAATGGCTAGAGAGAATGAACAAAATCTTTGAGGTTATGGAAAGTCGCAACGAAGAGAAAGTTAGGTATGCCGTGTTCAAACTTGAAGGTCCAGCTGATCAGTGGTGGCAGATTGTGAAGGGAAGTTGGGAGCGGGATCATACGCCCCAGACTTGGGACAATTTCACTCAACAGTTTGAGGACTACTTCATTTCAATGGTTACAAGGGATAAGAAGGAGATTGAATTCTTAGGACTAAAACAAGGGAACATGACGATAGATCAGTATTCAGTCCGGTTTGAGGAATTAGCTAGGTGTTGCCCTCATTTGGTATCGCATGAAGTGAAAAGGGTTCAGAAGTTTGTAACAGGTTTGAGGAGTGAGTATAGGAAGGAATTATGGATTGATGGTTTCGCCGATTATCAGACAGTCATAGATAGAGCATATAAGGTCGAGAAGGACATTGAGGAAAATAGTGGAAGGTCCGGAAGTGGGATTAGAAATAAGCCAAAGTATCTAGGACAAGGATCCAAAGTCATTAGAGGACAGCCAAGTGCTTTAACTTCAGGAAGTATGAGAGAGGAACTTGTGGTAGCTTCTTCGTCTAGGCCAATACCCAAGCAGTATGGGATGATTTGTGGATTTTGCAAGAAGGTTGGACATACCGAAGATCGGTGTTGGAGTAAGCAAGGCAAGTGTTTAAAATGTGGAGCATCGGGACACTTTAAGAGGAATTTCCCAAGGATGACGAGGGGACGAGCTTCAAGCAGCGGTCGAGTGGGTGGACGACAAAGAGGTGGTACCAAAAGAGATAGCGAAGGAGAACCGAAAGAGAAGGTCTATGGTCGAGTACATGTTTCGAACCTAGGAGAGATAGTTTCCTCAGAGGTTACTAAAGGTATATTTCCTGTCTCAGAATTAGGGGTCATATTTTATGGATCATGTTGCATATCATTTATGCTTGGCATCACATTTTGCTTATATGTGACATATATTGTTTGAGATGTTATTTTATTGTTAGAGGATTCTGCTCTTATGAGAGGATACCTCGAACCTCCCTTGATTTACCACGATAGTGATGTGGTCATATGATCGAGTATGTATTGCCGATTGGATTGGTATAATTATTAATTTATGATTTTGAGATATACTTGACCGGGAGGGTTAAGTAGTTGTTGTATAATGGTAGACTATCATAATAAGTGAGTCTCCTTTTTCCATGCCTAGATTGCTTATATTGGTATTTGTTATAGGTAAACCTTAATGTGAAATTCTTGTTATATGTGAATATTTAAGGTGAAACATTTGAATTAAGATGTGAAGGGTAATTAGTATATGTTAGACTTGCATAAGAAGTCTTTTCAACAATTGTATGTGCTAATTGTGAGTAAATGGTAAATGTGCTCCCGCCGGTATATGTCATGTGTTGGTTCTGAGTATGATAAGCAAAATTTTTAAGCCTTATTTTGATGGCTTTATGGTAATTAGAATTGAGGGTCTCTTGTTAATTAAAGTTTCGAGAGGATCATAAAAATCATTGGAGGATAGGGTTAATAATCCTTGGTGAGAAGTACTTGTATGCAAAGTTTAGCTAGTGTGAGTTGGCTCGAGAAGTTTTCAACATTTTGGGTTCTATAGTCTTAAACGTGGATGTTACCATGGATCTTGTGAGGATTAAGTCAGTGATCCTTAAGTTGGCAAGTGTTACCTAAGAAATTTAAGGAATTCTTAAGAATTGTAGAGTCGTTGCTTTAGTTGACTTTAAAGGACGTATAAATGGTGCAGGATGTAACAAGGGTGAATCATATGGTTAGTAATGGAGAATAGGTTAGCTTTGAACCCGATCCTTACCTTACCTAGTGGATGTGAGGATCTTGTGAAGTTTTAAGTATGTATTACCGGAAGATCAGGGTGTTGTGTTATACTGAAAATGGGAAGGTGATAGCGTATGTTCAGGGAAGCTAACTTAGGTAAGCGGAATTTTCTTATCGTTTATCGAGAGTGGTTATAATTGTTTGTGTGGTTTAAGTGGAATCTTATCTTTTGAAGCTCCCTTCCGGGGTTAGTTACCGACCCTAAGAGTTGAAAGATTTAGTTAGTCGAAAGGAAGAGATTTGAAGACTACCCAAATTACGGAAGAATAGGTTATGTTTGTGTGACGATTTCCCTTCAACTTGAGAAGTTTAATTAACCTTAGCGAGTTTGCGTAAATAGCGGTATCATTCTAGCTTTGAGATAAAATCGTATGAGGCGTAGTTCGAGGGGAGATATTATCGATCTCCAATTTATTGGGATGGAATTAGTAAAGTTAGGCCTAAGGTAATTTAGCGCCAAAGTTTGTTAATTCATTGAAGTTCTAGAAAAGATTCACGATTTGACTTATAGACCGACTTGGATCAACTTATAGAATATTTGAAGTTTTAAATATAATATCGTGATATATTTGGTAACTTAAGTTGTAATACTTTTATTTAATGGTACTTTCTTGAGGTCGTGGAAATTCGGGTAGTAATAGTTGTATGGTATTCTTGGGATGTTGTGTCGTAGAATCGTATTATTAATGAAATTAGAAATCTTGGGAAGAATCATAGAAGTGAAGAGAATAATTGAGAAGTAAAGTTCTAGAGTACTCGGGTTGTGAGAATGTATAGTAGAATCTTGCCCTTGAAACGTCTAATTGAAAATATTAAGCTAGAATGTGTGAAAGGTAACCTTTGCTTTTTGAACCTTAGGGTAAGTGACAATCAAATTCGGGACGAATTTTCTTTAAGGGGGAGTGAGTGTAACGACCCCAACCCTAGGCATCAAATTTTAATATTATATTAAATGCTTTTAAAATTCATATTTATTTTATGTGTTTAATCATGTCTTTAAATTCTTAAATTAAGATAAATTGGGTGAGAAGTGAATTTGGAACCTCTTGAAAAATTATTGGTTGTTAAATAAAGAAAATTGGGGAAATAATAATAATGGAAATATGATAAATAGTATAGGGAGGTTAAATGAGTAGAATGAATTAATGGGATAAGGATTTATTTTAATTTAAAAAGGGATGGAAGCCTTAGGTTAATTTTGATGGGGGGCCAATTGTCTTACCTTCTCTAGGCTTGCCATGTGCCCTCCTCTAACTCCCTCCATGACCGGCCCCCTCCCTCTCCATTATCCTCCTTACACTCCTTCCTTCTCCTTCATTCATGCTTCTTCCTCCTAGAGAAAACCTTGAGAGCTCCATGGAAGCCCTCACCTCTTCTTCTTGAAGCCAAGCAAATCCTCCACCAAATTCAAGTCTAGGAGTATCATTGAAGTTGAATCATCTAGAGGAAATCAATCAAGCCTTGAAGATCATCTTTTTATCCTAAAATCCTAAGGTGAGTTATTATGACTTTTCTTCAAATAAATGTCCATGTTATAATTGATGTTAATATTGTTGTGATACATGTTGTTTGAGTGGTTAGAACACTTTCTTGAAGTAGAGAGATGGTTAATGATCTAGATATAAGAATGATGTTTATGGATGGTGTTAAAGAGGAAAGAAGTATGGTTTAAATGGAAGTAAAAAGGTTAAGTATGAAATTGATAGTTTAAGGAGTATATCAACTAAGCATTAAATGGATTGAATCTATCTTATGTGTTTAGGAATGACTTAGTATGAGATTGACAAAGTTAGAAATTTCCTTTAGGTTCATGAATTAGAAGGCACTTGGTTGGAATATTTGATTTTGGGGAATTTGTTGTTGTTGGCTGCTGCTGTACCTGTTTTTGGCCGTGGCACGAGTCGTGCCCTGGGGCACGAGTCGTGCCCATGGTCAACTCGTGACCACGAGTCGTGCCTAGGAGGCCAAGTCGTTCTGAGTAGCTTAAGGGAATGGGCACGAGTCGTGCCCTGGGGCACGAGTCGTGCCCTGGTCTGATTTCAATGTACCAACTTTGGAGCTGTTTAAACCTAATCGAACTAGAACCAAAATGAAATCTCTTTAACCTAGATTAAAGTAGAATACTTTGGCTACACAATGACATCTTAAGTGATCAAAATGGAATTGTGGAAGTAGTTTAAATATTGCCCCGAAAATGGTTGATAGGTTTGATTTGTGACTTCACCAAAATGGTCCCAATTTGAGAAATAGAACTTGAACTTTAATTAATGTTATTCGAGGTTGTATAATGACTATGTAAGAGTGGTTTATGATATATAGTAGCCTCACTCCCTATCTTTAGTAAATAGTTGCAATGGTGTAGAAGCCATAGGTTTCACTATTGAACTAATTGGTAATGGGTATGTATCACCTTGTGGCATTGTTATTCCGAGTTGTGGAATTATTGATTATATGGTTACCTTAATATCCTAAGTGTGGATTATTTGGCAAGTGTTATGTGGCTTCCCAAGTGTGGAATATTTGATACGTTGTTATGATTCCTAATGTGTGGATATGTTTACTATGTGGTTGTATGGTTATCCCCTTTGTGGATTATTTGGTATTGTTATATTGTATCCCGGTGTGGATTATGTGGTTATATGGATACCTTACTTGAATTTAAATTCGTTAATGGTATTATGCATAGTGTATTACATGAACTGTTGCACTATAGTATGGTTGTAACGTGAGTATATTTTACCATGTTACTATATGTTTATCCCTTTTGTGGATTATAATTCAAGTATCTGGTATGTGCTTGAATGTTCGGGTGGGTATGATGGAATTCAATCAATTATTGATTTGTTCTATAATTGATTGAAAGTTCATCATATCGGTGACCCCTCCCCCTCTGTGGCCACGGAGTGGGGCTGTGCTAACGACTGTATTGAGCATGAAGAAGCCTTTACAGACCTGTTGCGATTGTTGTACGGAGGGACGATATTATTATTGGATACTCTAATATAGGTATCCTTTCTTATATGGATCTCTGGGGTATGAGTCCTATAAGAGGTGAATGTGCTGGAGGCAATTCACCAAAGAGTGGAGTTTTACTCCCACGTTGTACGACTTATTGTTCAGACGGGAAAAAGGTAAAATGAGGTAACGTAAGGTGTTTACCGCTTTTATAATGTGTTATGTGCTACCATGCTATGTGTTGCACTTTGTTTGGCATCTTGCTGCATATCATAATAGCTCATTGAGATTTATTCTCACCCCTCTCCCTTTACTGTTTTAGATTCCGAGACAGGTGACCCGAACCCGTGAGGCCGGGGATTTCATTGTGGACTTTGCTTTTGGGGCTTGACAAGTTAAGTATAGGAGTCGGCTGTTAGGAGTATTTATTAAGTATTCCTCTTTTGTAAATTGTATGGAAAACTCTTTTGTTAAACAAGGTTAATTAAGGTTTCTAATGTAATTGGTTAGATTTCGGTTTATTAAAGTTGTAGTTGGATTTCCTTTGAGTAGGGATATTATCAATTGATTTTTATTTGGAAGTTTGAAAAGTGGTTTTCTTTTAAAGGCAAATAAATGTTTTAAAATTTAGATGGAATTTCTCAGTTTGAGCTCCCTTAGCTCGGGACACGTGTTAGGTCCCGGGTTGGGGTGCTCACATTTACGAACCAAATTTTTTGTTAGAAAATAGACTCACACATATTTCCAACCATGTACTCCACCCCTTCTAGATCCTTTCGTGTCGATACAGTTTATTCAGCTAAGTTGACTCAAATCCCAGCACTGCAAATTCTGTATTCAGCTTCTGTTTTTCTCGGTCTGTCTTTCCTCTTTTTTGTACTTGCACATTAATTTGATTACTATTTTAGGAGGCAATAGGAGGAATGGCAACAAACAGTCCGGTGATTACAATCAATTCAATCGAAAAGAACACTAAGCTTCGCAGTATAGTTGTGCATATTTTGAAAGTGTGGACAGCAAAAAATAAGCTTGAAAAACAATAACTTGAAATGATATTGATTAATGATGAGGTTAGTGCTTAAGATATATATTTCTTCTTTGTTTATATTTTTTCTTTAACTAACAATTTGCATTACTAACAGTTTAATGCAAGAAATAAATATTATATTTTAATTCTAATATCTTATCATTATTTTACTTAGGGGTCTAAAATTCAAGCTACCGTCTCAACAAGTTTGTTGGCAACAATGAAGGAAAAGTTTAGTGAAGGACAAATCAGGAAGATTTCTAATTTAGGTATGGAGCAAAACAATCCTATTATCAAAAGGCGAAAATTAATCATGCATGGAAGATAATCTTAAGTTTAGCGACGAAAGTTTCTGAAGTTGAGATTCCTACTCGGATCTCAGACAATGGTTTTCAATTCACTCCCTTTAATGATTTAAGTAACTACCTTGAGGAATTTGTTTTGGGTAAGAATATATCTTATTTTTTTTCAAAATCTTAATGCGATCATAAGATTCACAGTTATGCTATTTTCCTTGAAATATTACTAGATATTATTGGTAGGAGATTTCGAGGTTGTGGCTGTCTGCAATGCTAGGAAATGGATGTGAAATTGGTTGATAATGAGTACGTTAAACGAAATATCATCTTTTCATTAACATTTTTATTATAAGCAGGTTATTTTAGTATTGTATTTACATATAATTTTTTAATATATTAAAAGACAAACATTTAGAGCTCTCACATTAAGCCATGTCAATATTATGACATTGCATTATGTAATTCTCCCATTGGTCTTAGTTTCAAAGATTTTTCATTTGATAAATTGATTTTTCATTTAATAAAAGGTTAATGTTTATAAAGTATATATTTATACAGTAAATTATCCCGATTTAAGCTCAATCAACATTTGAATTTTGAAATCAAATTTTGAATTTTCAGAAAACGGGAAAGCAATTAGTAAATAAGAAAATGTAACTCTTCAAAACTGGATCGATTAATATTTTATTCAAATGCAGATTTTTTAAATTTTTTTTTATATATAATTCATTTTGAGACAGATGAAGTAGTACTATAATTATGATTCACATACATACAAATTTATTTTATAAATTGAAATATAGTTACAATAATGTAGTCTAATAAATGAATTTTTTTTTTTTATTTTAAGCAAAAATAAAGATTGATCAATTATTTTGATTTTGGGACGAAAAAAATATTAATGTAATGATCTATATATATGCAAGAGTCTAATAAATAGGAAATTAAAAATATAATCAAAGTGTAACGGTCCAAAAATAAATATTATTTTTTTATAATTCTTTTTTAGATGAAAGAAGTAGTACTATAATGATTCATATACATACACAAAGTTGTACCGAGAGAATGATTGTACCATTTTTTTTAATCTTCTATTTTTTTAAGAAAGTTGTTTATCTTAAAAAAAATAATAAAAAATGTGTGCATATCACGTTGATTATGCGTTAGTTACGATTAACCTCCAAGAAACACGTAATATTCCGTAACATTGAAAAAAAGATAACTCCAATATAATTAAATTGATCGCAATTACGTGTATTGTACCTGAAATTAATGCACATAAATCAACTACTAAATTTGATAAATCAAGCAAATTAATTGGAATATTTGAAAACATTAGTTTAAATCCAAATTTAAACTCAAATTAAAAATGCTTTGAAATTGAAACTCAATCTCATTTGAGATTCTCGTTAGGCTGTTGCACAATTCTGTAAAGATCACTAGTTAACTTGTCAAATGCCCTGTTGCACGAAAATTGATTAGTAAACATGTTGACAAGTTGAGCATAAGAAGAAATAGAGTTTAGAGGAAGCCCTGTTAGCCATTTTAAGGCTGGTCCTGACAAAGTTGAGCCAAAACCCCTGCAAAAACATGCTTCTTTAAAAACAGGGGGGATACTTATAATATCCATTGATTCTTGATACAGCAACACATGCTCTGCTGGATCGGTGCTCCTGTCATACTTCTTCATATGAGGGACCGAAAACTTCTTTGGGATCTCTACATTAGCTATTGCTGGAACAAAATGAGACTCATTATAGCAAGTTGGAGAAACTTGGTGATAAGGCAAGTTGACTCCAGGTACACTTCGAAGCAACTCTTTTATAGTCTGCATTTCCTTAACAAGTTGATTCTCTGCGAAAAGAGGATTATTGTTAAATTGAGATGCAGAAGTATCAAAAGCATTAAAGAAACACCATGTTTGCCCCATTGAAGGTGTGGCATAGGTATAGCAAGGTGACAACACAGGTTGGCTAGCTGTAAGGCTGAATCCTGGTTGCGTGATTGGAATGGATGTCACGATTGTGCTTTCTGCCGGCTGGGTATTGGACATAGGGATATCTCCAAAATGACTTGGCCCTGTACCTGCACCAAACAAGGATCTAGGATGCAAAGGTGAAAATGGAGTAGATACTTGAGTTTCAGTTTGCTTCCCTTTACGCATGGTATCGATGGCATTGAATATCATGGTGTTCGTGTGCTCCTGAGCATCCAACCGATCATTCACTTTCTTCAACATAGTGACCACGTTGGACATTAGCTCCAAATTGACAGCTTCTGAATTCAAACGTGGATTGCCTTGGGTGCCGGAACTAGGAAGCGGCTGACTCCTCTCACCTTGACTAACGGACGACGGATTGGTCATTTCTACGCAAATAATCAAAGTTTTCCACAGACGGCGCCAAATTGTTTTGGTCAAATTTCAACAAGCGTTTCCAATGGCAAGAAAAATGACAAAAGAGATATGAATCAGGGTACAATGATTATTGGATAGAATAGAAATGAACACAAGGAATTTGTTGACTAGGGAAAGCCCTTGAACAACTTGTTCGCCGGCACAAAAACCCCGGGAGGTTTAGGAACCTGCCTTGACCAAAAGGTATATTAAAGATCGAGTTTGAATACAGAGCTAAGAGCGTATGCAAGGGAGCTTAAGCTAGTGAAATCGTGTGTGCAAAAATACAGGTGTTTATCCCATTTTATACCTCAAATAACGGCTAAAATACAAGGAGAATAACAGGCCTATAATCTTGGAAAATAGGTTGATCTTGTTGAGATATTTTCGCCACTTTGTTGATGGAGGAGATAATGGTCCGTTGTTGAAGACTTTAATGAAGAAACGTCATTGAATTAGTCTTCTATTCCATTGACACGTTCCCTGAAAAGTAGGGATTAACGTAACAACAATTCAACCTGCAAGATGATCAAGATGTAGTAGGGCAACTCAAGTTGTTAGTACCAAGATGTTGTATGCAAGTTGAAAATAAGTTGACTGAAAACGTAGGGCCCAACAGTCACCTCTACTGTCAACAAAAAACTTGAGCTCATCTGCATATGACTCCCACAATATGCAACACAGTTGCAATCCCCTGTCATTATATTAAAAAATTATATGTAAATACAATACTAAAATAACCTGCTTATAATAAAAATGTTAATCAAATGATGATATTTTGATTAACGTACTCATTATCAACCAATGTCACATCCATTTTCCTAGCATTGCAGGAAGCCGCAACCTCGAAATCTCCTAGAGGCAGTATAACCTCGCCAATAACATCTAGTAATATTTCAAGGAAAATAGCATTACTGTGAATCTTTTGAACGCAATAAGATTTTGAATAAAAATAAGATATATTCTTACCCAAAACAAATTCCTCAGGGTAGTTACTTAAATCATTAAAGGGAGTGAATTGAAAACCATTGTCTGAGATTCGAGTAGGAATCTCAACTTCAGAAACTTTCGCCGCTAAACTTAAGATTATCTTCCATGCATGATTAATTTTCGCCTTTTGATTAATAGGATTGTTTTGGTCCACAGCGAAATTAGAAATCTTCCTGATTTGTCCTTCACTAAAATTTTCCTTCATTGTTTCCAACAAACTTGTTGGGAAGGTAGCTTGAATTTTAGATCCCTAAATAAAATAATGACAAGATATTAGAATTAAAATAGAATATTTATTTCTTGCATTAAACTGTTAGTAATGCAAATTGTTAGTTAAAGAAAAAATATAAACAAAGAAGAAATATATATCTTAAGCACTAACCTCATCATCAATCAATATCATTTCAAGCGATTGTTTTCCAAGCTTATTTTTTGTTGTCCATACTTTCAAAATACGCACAACTATACTTCGAAGCTTAGTGTTCTTTTCGATTGAATTGATTGTAATCACCGGACTATTTGTTGCCATTGCTCCTATTGTCTCCTAAAATAGTAATCAAATTAATGTGCAATTACAAAAAAAAGAGGAAAGACAGACCGAGAAAAACAGAAGCTGAATACAGAATTTGCAGTACTGGAATTTGAGTCAACTTGGCTGAATAAACTGTATCGATGCGAAAGGATCTAGAAGGGGTGGAGTACATGGTTGAAAATATGTGTGAGTCTATTTTCTAACAAAAATATCGGTTCGTAAAAATAGTGTTTGGGCACGGAGTTATTGCAGTTTTGGTCAAGGCACGCTTTGCTAACTGCACAACACTTCAGCACAACTATTAGAATTCTATCATCATTCTGGTGCTCTGTATCTAGGTCTAATGTTCTCTTAAGATCCTCTGTAGTGATTTCTTATACGGGACGGAGGGAGTAGTTAATATTCAGAATATTAACTACTCCCTTCGTCCCGTATAAGAAATATTTACAACAATCTACTCCTCTTGTGGAACTTCACATAATCAATCCAATTGACAATATTCTTTCTTTCAAAATGATTTTTTGAGATCGCACATTATTTAGCCGGAGCAAAAAATTATGATGATGTCATCTTTTCGTTTTTATTGGTAACATCTACAGCAAACATATTGTAAAAGCTTAATTTACTAAGTCAAACTGCTGAAGAACTTATATTGAAGAGGAGAAATCAAAAAATTCAATATTTCGAAAGCATTACCTTTCAATTAGTATCTTGAAACAATTTTACCTTGGCAATCAACTGAAAATGGCATAAACCATTACAACCCTTTAAAATGGGCAACATCAATATATATATATATATATATATATATATATATCAATGAAACGGAGTGCGGAGGAAATATATATATATATAAATATATATATAAAACGGAGGAAATATATATATATATATATATATATATATATCAATGAAACGGAGGAAAGATGGAGAGTTATTTAATTGAGGTGGTCTCCCATGAGAAAAAGAACAAGGAAATCCGTCTCATGTATGAGACGGGTCAACCCATCGTCTGTGTACGTACGTACAATACCAACTTAATTAGCTTTGGCTCTACTATTACTGCAAGCTATCTATCCTATGGCTGCTTGCCGACCACTTCACGTTTGTTGAACGGCTTTGACAGAGAAAAGATTTCATTTCCACTATCCTTTTCGGCTTAATCTTTACTGCATCCTTCCAACTTCATTCTCCTATTTTCAGCTACTTCCTGTTATATTCCCTCCGTTCCCTTAAAAAAAAATATAAATTTTGCACGAAAATTATAAAAAAATGTATGATAAAGGCCAAAATCTGAAAGTGTAATATACTCCCTCCGTCCCGGCTGACTTAGGATTTTTTGAAATGGCACGAGGATTAAGAAAAAGGTAAATGTTGTGAGTGTAATTTAAAAATAGGAGAGAGAATGAGTGGAGGGAATAGTAAATTATAATGGTGTTGTGAGTATTAAAATAATGTAGGAGAGAGAATGAGTGGAGAGAATAGTGATTTAAGGTTTCCATTTTGGACCGTCCTATGTCGGGTGGGACGCCCAAAATGGCAAAAAGTCCTAAGTCGGATGGGACAGAGGGAGTATGTACCCTTAGCCCAGCAAGGGAGTAGAGGCTTGACCGTATTTTTAACCGTCGCCTACTTATGATGGAGAATGTTAATGCTGAACTGTTGCTCTGGTTATGCTAATCAGCCTCATTCAATTTTTTAATTTAATTTTATTTTATTTTTTTTTGCTTTTTGCTTTTTTTTTTAGTTTTTATATTATTTTTTCGGCTTTTCAGTGGTTTAGAAAAAGTAATAGTTACCATCTCTTAATGTAATGACTGTATACATATAAAGTAACATTGTTCATAAGTAAACGTAATATCTGTTTTAAAAAAACAAAAGCTCGTTTTCACCCATTTTTTCAAATGTAATACAAACTATATATATTACATTTGAAATGTAATAACTTATGTATATGAATGTAATAGTTTATACAAGTAAATGTAACACTTTGATAGATGAAATTGTAATATATTTCTATAGATAATGTAATATTTTTACATATATCATGATAAATTTGAACTCATTGTAACTTATTGTTTGAAAACATATAGATATCTATACATATGTGTTACAATTATGTACAAATACTATTACATATAAATAACACGTTTCTTACATTTTAGTTATAATAAGTATTACTTTTGCCAAACGAAGAAAACATAGGGAAAAACACTATTACTTTTCTGTATATATGTATTACTTTAATGTATACAAACTATTACTTTATATGCATACAATCATTACATTATGTTATAGTAACTATTACTTTTCACAAACCGAAAAAAAAAACAAAATTTAAAAATTAAAAAAAAAAATTTGACAACAAAGCCGAACGTAGCAAAAATCAAACATTCGTAACCAAAGAATCCACCTTTAATTTTTACTTAAGTCAGGCATTTCATCGAACAAAAGGTGATCATCAAATTTACGTTTGACAAGACAAGACAAGATTAAAGAAAAGCAATTCTTTCCTCGTATCCCAAACTTAGAATAATAGGATTATAAGATTCAACGCAACATCAATTCATCAATTAATAACTCCATGTTTATAAAATACCTTCTGAGAAAATTATGAAAGATAATCTTCAAGATTGAGAGCACCCAGCTAGTTTTTCGCCAAACCCAGATGAAATTACGAAAGATATTCTCCAATGATTCAACTTGGGCGAAATTGGAGACAAAAATTAATTTAAAAAGAAGATATTGAATTATCGACAAATCAACAAAATCAGATGTCGTTAGTTACATACTGTAAAAGTCTTGGAGCTTAACGTGGTTGGAGCTGATTCAATGGGCTGGGTCATGGGTCAAAAATGACCCGTCTCATCCATGAGACGGGTCATAGTGTTTTCACGTAAGTTTTTGTCATTTCAATTTGTGCGGGTTAATAGAGTAGGAATTATAAACAAAATTTTTAAAATCAAAAAATGTGCATTTAAATAAAATATTAATCGATCCAATTTTGAAGAGTTACATTTCCTTATTTACTAATTGCTTTCCCGTTTTCTGAAAATTTAAAATTTGATTTCAAAATTCAAATGTTGATTGAGCTTAAATCGGGATAATTTACTATATAAATATTTACCTTTTAAACATTAACCTTTTATAGATTAGATTCTGCAGGTAGCTGACTAAATTAATCAATTCGCACAGGTTTAACAAGGAGGCAGTGACCATACCCAGCTTGGATATGTCCACAGCTACAGAAGCATTCCGTATAGGCTTGAGGAAGAACTCTCTATTTTATAATGAGTTGGTGATGACTCCCGCGAAACGACTTGAAGAAATTAGAACCAGAGCCTTGCCTTTCATCAGATTGGAAGATGACAGTCTGGCAATGGAGAAGTCAACTGGGATGACCCCTACTCCTCTATTTGAGCCCTCGGACAGAAAATCAGATTCCCATCATTATAAGTCTAACAGGGGCAAACCCCCTGCTAAATCTGAATCTTCTAAAGTTCATTTTGTAGATGATGATCAAGATGGAGATGATAATGATTATCCCAAAATTTCTGATTACTGCTTTTCTGTGGACGTTGCAGGAGTCCTTTGTGCTATGGGAAATCTGGGAGACAAAGCAAGATGGCCTAAGAAGAGTGACCAGCCCTCAACCTGGAAGGATAAGTCCAAGTGGTGCGCATTTCATGAAGATTTTGGGCATACCACTGAAAATTGCTTTGCCTTGAGGAAGGAGATTGCTCATCTACTGTCAAAGGGTCTCCTTAAGGATTTGTTGGGTAAGAAGAGGGTCAGAAATGAGTCCAAAGAGCCTGATTCTGGAGAGCAGTCCAGACCCGAGAAAGTTGCACCTCCTCCAACCACCAAGGTAGTAAATGTTATTTCAGGTGGATCCCATATTTGTGGCACGACTTATTCTGCAGCCAAGCGTCATGCCAAGAGTTCTAAGGAGGATCAATCAGAACTGCCCTCTAGGTGTCGCGACTTCACAGATGGTCAAGTTATTTCCTTCGAAGATGAGGATAAGGACAACACGTTGGACCCCCATCATGATGGTCTAGTTGTTCAGGTGCAGATTGCTAATTGTGTGGTCAAGAGAATTCTGATTGATGGCGGCAGCTCAGTTAATATAATCTTCACTCATGCTCTAGAAGAGATGGGCATTCCTTTGTCCGAAGTTGTGAAGAATTCGTCCGTACTGGTAGGGTTCAGTGGGGAAGTGAAGCAAACAGTCAGAGAAATCAAGTTGCCTATCTATTTGGAGGGTATGAATTCTATGGAGAGGTTCTGTGTGATCGAATGCTCATCCTCGTACAATGTCATTTTGGGAAGACCTTGGATCCACAACATGAAGGCCGTGCCGTCAACTTATCACCAGTGCGTCAAATTTCCAACACCTTGGGGTGTAGCCAAGTTGAAGGGAAATCAGCAGGTTTCTAAAGAATGCTATAAGGTTAATATGAAGGCAAGTTCGGTTCCTCGTCAAGCATAGCAATTAAAGAAAAAGGCCCAGAATGTTCTTGAAGCAGTGGAGCATGAGACGAAAAATATTTCTGTTGATGAATCGAAGCCTGAGGCCCAAGTGCGAGTTGGTATAGATCTTCCATCCGAAATTGAGGAGGAGCTGATTAAGTTCTTGAAGAGTCAGAAATATTGTTTTGCGTGGAAGCATGAGGACATGATATGAATAAGCAAGGACATCATTACTCACAAGTTGAACATTGATCCAACCATCCGTCCTGTCCACCAGAAAAGAAGAAAGTTTGCCCAGGAGCGGAACCAGATTATAAAGGATGAAGTTGAAAGGCTTTTGAAGTCCAAGATGATCAGGGAAGTTCAATATCCAAGGTGGTTAGCTAATGTTGTGGTGGTAGAGAAGAAGAACGGCAAGTGGCGAGTATGCGTGGACTTCACGGACTTGAACAAGGCTTGCCCGAAAGATCCATTCCCTCTTCCTCATATTGATTCTCTAGTTGATGAGACAGCTGGCCACGATATCTTGACGTTCATGGATGCGTCTTCAGGATATCAGCAAATTCAAATGGAGCCCTCAGACCAAGAGGATACGACATTCATGACTCCGGAAGGTATATATTGTTATATTTCTATGCCATTTGGTCTTAAAAATGCAGGGACAACTTATCAGAGGCTGGTGAACAAGATGTTCAAAGATCAACTTGGCAAGACAGTGGAGGTCTACATAGATGATATGGTAGTAAAATCCAAGCATATTGAAGATCACGCGGAACATCTTGCTGAGGCGTTCAACATCTTGAAAGCTTTCAACATGAAACTTAATCCAGCAAAGTGCAATTTCGATGTTAAAGCAGGAAAGTTCTTGGGTTATATGGTGACTAAGAGAGGAATTGAAGCCGGTCGAGCAACGGATCAAAGCCATTCTCAACTTGGAATCTCCCAAGAATATCAAAGACGTCCAAAGGTTAACGGGTAGAGTAGGCCCTTACTAAATAGATTTATATCTAAATCATCGATAAGTGCGGGTTATTCTACGAAGTGTTAAGAAAGAATAAACTCTTCGATGGGTGATCAACATGAGGCAGCTTTTAAACAACTTAAAGAATACTTGACGATGTCACCCCTACTTGCCAAACCAGAACGTGGTGAGCACCTTTATTTATATTTAGCTGTATCCGAGAATGCAGTTAGTGCAGTGTTGGTGAAAGAGATCCAAGGTGAACAGCATCCTGTTTATTATATAAGTAAGTCTTTACTAGATGCGGAAACAAGGTACTCTCATCTTGAAAAGTTAATTTTAGCCTTAACTACTGCTGCTACCAAACTACGTCATTATTTTGAAACACATTCTATAACTGTTAGAACTAACTATCCTATGAGAAATGTGTTAAGAACTCCAGAGATGTCAGGAAGATTGGCCAAGTGGTCGGTCAAGTTGAGCACGTATGACATTTCATATGAGTCAAGACCAGCCATAAAATCTCAGGCTCTAGCCGATTTTGTAGCAGACTTCAGTCCAAGTTTGCAGCCCGAGGTGGAACTGGAAGTACAACAGCTTGAAGGTAAAACAATTCCTAGATTCTGGACACTGTTTACAGATGGAGCTTCAAATTCCAAAGGAATTGGCTTGGGAATAGTTCTGAAATCCCCTCAAGGTGATATCATACCTCAAGCTGTATCTTGTGAATTTAATGCAACAAATAATGAAGCTGAGTACGAAGCTTTAATCATGGGTTTAACTACTGCTTTAAGTTTAAATATCACTCATATAAATGTATATGTCGATTCTCAATTGCTCGCTAACCATTTCAATGGCAGTTATATGGCGAAGCATTCCAAGATGACTCTATATCTCCAACATGTTAAAGCTTTAGCTTCAAAATTCCTGTCATTCTCTTTGGAACAGGTCCCTAGGGAAGAAAATACAGAAGCGGACGCATTGGCCAACTTGGGTTCAACTTGCAAGTCTATGTTGCATACTAATATTCCCATTATTTATGTTTAGTACCCAGCAACAGACCAAGTTGAGGAAACTCAAGAAGTTACTCAATCTAATGGGGCACAAGATACAATTTCATCTTGGACCCAACCCATAATTGAGTTCCTTCAACTTGGAACTATCCCACCTGATATTAAGAATGCTAGATCTTTTAAAATGCGTACTTCAACTTTTGTTTTAATAGATAATGTCTTGTTTAAGAAATCTTTTGCAGGACACTATTTGAGATGTATTGACAATAAACAAGTTGAGCTCGTACTAAGTGAAATCCATGAAGGAACTTGCGGAAATCATTCTGGTGGGAAAGCATTGGCGTCGAAGGCTCTCAAGACTGGTTATTACTGGCCAACCATACGTCAAGATGCCATGAGCTATGTGCAGAAGTGTGATGCCTGCCAGAGACACAGCAACATCTTACATCAACCTGCTGAACCTCTACATTCTATCCTTACATCTTGGCCTTTCATGCAGTGGGGAATGGATATTGTGGGTAAGTTGTCTAAGGCCCCCGAAGGCAAAGTGTTCGTGTTGGCAATGACTGATTATTTCTCCAAATGGATTGAGGCAGAGGCCTATGTGCAAGTGAGAAACAAGGAGGTAGTTGCATTTTTAAAGAAGAATATTATTAGCAGGTTTGGCGTACCATCAGAGATCATATGTGATAATGGATCCCAATTCATAAGTAAGAAGACTAGAGATTTTTGTGCTCGTTGGGGTATCAAGCTGATCATGTCTACACCTGTCCACCCTCAAGCCAATGGTCAAGCTGAATCAAGTAACAAGTTGATTGTGAACAACTTGAAGAAACGCCTAGATCAAAAGAAGGGAAAATGGGCTGAAGAATTACCACTTGTACTTTGGGCAGACAGGACCACTACAAAAGGGGCCACGGGTAGAACTCCATATTCTTTGGTATTTGGAGCAGAAGCTGTAATTCCAGTCGAGGTGACACTCCCAACAGCAAGGTATGGTTTATTAACTCAAGATGAAAATAATCTCTTGTTAACCCAAGATCTAGATACAATTGATGAGATCAGGGATCAAGCCAAGATAAGGATGGCAGCCTATCAACAACGGATTGCTAGATCTTACAACAAGAATGTCAGAATAAGAAGATTCCAGGTTGGTGATTTAGTTTTGAGAAAAGTATTTCAAAATACAAGAGAACTGAATGCAGGTAAACTAGCTCCCAAATGGGAAGGACCATATCTAATTGATGCTGAAGCAGGCAAAGGGGCATATTGGCTGTCAACCCCAAATGGAGATAGGGTTCCCAGGAGTTGGAATGCCATTCATTTAAAGCTCTATTTTATGTAAGTCAAGTTAGTAACAACTAGACTTCTCAGGTACGATTTAATTTATGTCAAGTTCATTCACGCATTTCAAATTCTCAATTTTGTTGGAAATCCTTACTAACTTAAGCATCGGAGGGGTGTTAGCTACGCTAAAACCCAATCCTAACGCGAATTTGTTTTGCAAGGTATACGACTTGAACAAGCGGAATAGGCTCAACATGTTAACACGCCAGTACGGCTCCGACATGTTGAGACCTAAATTGGAGCAGGTCGAACATGTTAACACGCTAGTACGGCTCCGACGTGTTTGGACCTGAGATAAAGAAGTTCAACATGTTAACACGCCAGTACGGCTCCAACATGTTGAAACTTTAGCTGGAGAGGGATAGAACATGTTGACACGCCAGGACAGCTGAGACTTGTTCTATTTCTTCAAACGATTTACCTCTGATCAAAGGTACATTTTACTTATGGTTAAAAGATTTACATATTTTCTAAAGAATTAAGGTTTTGACACCTTCGCCTGGACACACGATTTCACACTTATTCAAGTTGTGACTATTGGTTGTAACATTGACATGTTACCTACTGTTTATAACATCAACATTTTACCTATCAAACAGGCAAGTATTTTTGAAAAGCCTAAAGTACTTCTATAAACTTTGAAATGTTCCCATAAGATTTTGCAACTAAAGGACAAGTTGGATAAGCCAACAAATCCCTTAAAACCTACGAAAGCTTGGAGTACTAGACCAACCTAGTACCCCCAAATAAATTTTTTAGACTCTTATGAGCCATTACATACCCAAATAAACAGAAAAAGAAATTGTTTTTGTCCTTCCATCCAAACTACTCAAAACATTTAAATTGTTCAATCGTCCTGGCATGCTGCCGCTAGTGGTACCGATGTCTCCTTCCCTTGATTATTTTCTTCAACTTGAGCTACCACTATGGTACTCAAAGCTTTATTAGCATCATCAACCAATTTGTCAAGAGCTTCAAGGGCCGGTGAATTTACCTCCTCCCCATCCGCTGGTTCACCAATGAAATCTTCCAGAGTTCTTTTTTCTTCCTCCACATCCCAACTTGGAGCCAGCCCATTCTTGAACTCTTCCATGAGCTGAATCCTGGCTTCCAACAGTGTTTTGGTAGCATTAAACTTGAAGTCTCCCTTTGCTGCATCAAGCTCCTTCAAATGAGCTTCATTTTCCTTCACTTTCTCGGCACAAACAACTGCCAACTCCTCTCTTAAAGTCTCAATGACTTTCTTCAATTTCTCCACCTCACCAGCATGTGTTTTTGCTTCTTTCTTCAGTCTCTCTACTTCCCCAGCACTTATGTTGGCCAATTTCTTTGACTCCTCGGCTTCATAGCTACATCTAGTCGCCTTAACCTTCAAAGTATTGACTTGGTCCATAATAGGACTCATAATTTCCGAAACCTGCGTAAAAGGAGTAATAATACTCTATAAATTCTTTGGTATAAGATTCAAAATCTCCTCATTTTACCTTATCGACAAATTCTGTCATCACAGCACCAAACTTCTTTCTCGATTTCTCCATATCCAAAACATCACTTGCATCTGTGGCTTCAGCCTCCGCCAATTTCCTTTTCTTTGCTTCCTCCTTCTTCTTAGATACATTCGCCTCAGAGCTGGATACCATAGACTTGGGAGTTGGGGGCTTGCTATCTCTCTTTGCAGTTCTCTTTGCCTTGGCTTCAGCAAGTAGGTCCGCAGCACTCACGTTGGTCTTAGAACAAGTAGCTGCAATAAAGGATACATAATTAGAACAAATTGAAGGATTAGAACAGATTGAAGATAGGCAAAACTTTAAAGATGTTAGTCAAACCTGTGGACATCTTGATTGAACCTGGCAAGGACTCTTTTGGTTTAACTTCTTCCTCCACACCTTCAACCCTCTCTACAGAAAACAGGACTGGAAATGCTTTGAAAGACCTAACCAATGGATCCAACTCGTAAATCTTTTTCATGTTTTCTTCTGTCCCTTCTTGTTCTGGGAAAAGCACGCTCAATTTGGCAACTTCTGCAGAGGAACATTCAAGTTGGTTAAGACTAAGTGTGCAAAGATTTTAAAAGTGTGTGAAATTAAAGGAAATTTCCCTACCTTGAGACCTCCACTTCGAAATAACACCCGCCTCTTGACCTAAGCTATTCTTCCTAGCGAAGAAAAACTTGTTTCTCCATCCTCTATCAGCAAGATCATTTTTGGAATTCAAGATGGGATCATCACCACTCTTTACTCTAAAACAAAACCTCCTAAGACCAAATCCCCTTATATCAGTAGTATAGGCCAACTCTTCTAAACCCACATTCAACCCGGTCTCCTCCTTCAACCTAACTAGGGTTTGTAAGCACCTCCAACCTTGAGGCATCATTTGGGCATAATTAAGTTTGGCAGAGGTGAAGAACCTAGTGATTAAGTCAGGGAAGGGGAATTTTAGGCCAATGACGAAGGGATATTCTGGAAAGCACACCCATTCAGGGGAATAGCATTCAGAGGTTAAATCGTGGTGAGTAAAGAAAACAGTTTCGAGTGGTGTAAGTACCCAAATCCGGATCGTCAAAATCCGTTAAAAATTAACCGGAACCCGTTAAGTTCCCCATTCTCGAGTCAACGAGACATCCCGGGACTGCCCCGTGCATCCCGACATCAAAGCGTACTCAACACACGTTATCACACGTAAAAGTACCGCTTTCCCCGAAAAAACGTACTTTTCGGGGTCTTCCGGGATTCGATTTCCCGTTTTCGAGCATCTCGACCTTCCGGAGGTCATAAATCCCTCATACGAACTCCGTTTTGGGCCCACCACATATCAAATCGAACGCGAGAACAAGATCTACGCAGGTAACTTGTTCAAATCAGGAAATATAGCCAATTTCAGGAACAGTCCGGCCGGACTCTTTCTGCAGCTTAAATACGTGTCCAAGACGTGTCAAACTCAAGGCCAAATGACCAAAATATCCCCAAATTCAGTCCAAGTCCGGCCGGACTCTTTCTGCCGGACAGAAAACCATCAGGTTAAGCTTTCTTTCTTCCTCACTAAGAAAACTTTTCTTACTCCCCAAGTTCCTCCTCCCTCCTCCATGTTTTTTTACCTATAAATACTCCTCCCATCCTTCACATTTCAACACCTTTTCCTCCTCTCTCCACCCCAAGCTTCAAAGCTTTTCTTTCTTCCGCTCTTCGGGGGCCCTCGTGCTACTCGTCGGCGGAATTCTCTACTCTTCGGGGGCCCTCGTGCTACTCGTCGGTAGATTCTGATCGTAGGCTAAACCGACACAAGTCGAAACGATGCCCAAATCCCTAGGTTTCTAAACACCAAATAAAAGGGGAAACTCTGCCCAAACACTTCCGAAACACCTTTCAAACACCTTTCCGTATTCCGTATACGCCCACCGAGCCAAAGGAGCCGACCCTAGCCATAGGTAGCTCCCTCTCTCACTCTCAAAATGTAGACGCCTCCGTCTAACGGGGTCCGATACGTTTTAGCCCCTCGATCCTCTTCTTTTCCCGTAAGAGAAGTAATCACGGGTTAAAACGGCGTTCCGACCCCGTTCCGTTTACTTTTTATGTCATTTACCATTCCGGATCGATCAATCCGTTGATTGTCATTTACTTTCTGTCATTTACAATTCCGAGCCGATTGGCCTCGTTGATCGTCATTTACAATTCCGAGACGATTGGCCTCGTTGATCGTCATTTACAATTCCGAGCCGATTGGCCTCGTTGATCGTCATTTACGATTCCGGATCGTTTGATTCCGTTGATACCGCACTTTAAATACTGTCATTTACAAAGTCCGACCCGTTTGGATCGTGATAGTATTTACTTTTCAAAGTCCGAGTCGCAACCCGATTCGTTGATCGCATATCATTTAATACGCATTTTTCCCGTAAAAATCGTTAACAATGTAACGCCCGGTTTAAAAAATCGGAGTTCGACCTTCGAACTCCTTTTCAACTCAAAGTCGACGTTTGCCACGCAAACGCTCATTTCAAACTCAAAATCGACGTTTGCCACGCAAACGCCCATTTCAAACTCAAAATCGACGTTTGCCACGCAAACGCTCATTTCAAACTCAAAACCGACGTTTGTCATTCAAACGCTCGTCTTTTCAAACAAAGTCACCTAATCAACGTTTGACATTCAAACCAAGATTAAGCTTGTCATTCAAGCCCCCATTTCAAAAGACACACACACACACACAAACGATTTTGAGAAAGGTAGAAAGACTCGTCATGCGAGGCGTTTCGGGCGATCTCGTCATACTCTACCCGAAACGTAACTTGACCTCCGAACCTAACAATCTCTGGTACTAAAAGCTTTTTACTCGTTTTTGCTGCCAATAAAAATGATCCCCCTTTTCAAAGCCTTTTCCTAAGTTTTTGCTACCAATAAAAACGACACCATTTTCAATAAGCCGTTTCTCAACGTTTGGGCTCAAAATACAAAAACCGCGTGGCGACTCCTCATTTTTTCCTTCCCATGAAGCGAGGTCTCAGACACCAACCCCCCGCGAAAGACAACCGCCTCTCGCTCCGCGCGAGGATCGGGTAATTTCAGTTGGCGACTCGGCTGGGGAAAAGATACTTTTTTCAAAACTACCGTTGTTTTCTAAAAAGCCTTCCGTGGGTCAAACTTTCGTTTACCCTTCCTCGTTTTCGTGTGCGTGTGTTACTTTAAACCTCGAACGGTTTGTTTTTTCAAAGGCATTACATTGTCAACTTTTCAAAATCTTACCATGTTTGTGCATCCCCATTCATGTTTGATTTTCATGCTGTCTTTTGAACTGTGCATCATAAATGCTTTAAGACACATTCTGAAAAAAATCTCTGTTTTTACTTAGAAAAAAAGAATTTTAGTGACCGCACACTACGCGCACTTGCTGCCTCGGAACACCACACTTCACGTGCACTTGCTGCCTCGGTACACTTGTAAGTACCCCAATCTGGATCGCTCTCCATCCAAGCATACGACAAAATCAGGGCCAAACTTCCGGAGGTCATAACTCCTTCATACGAACTCCGATTGAGACGTGCCATATATGGTTGGAAAGCTCTCGACGAGAGCTAGCTTGCCATCACATTCACAAGAGCATGAAAAGTCCGTACGGACCTTTTTGCATGCCAAAAGGTCCGTACGGACCTCATTGCACCAGACATAATCATTACGAAAATCCCCTTAAAGTCCACGAGATTCCCTCAAATCCCGGAAATCTAAAATTTTGGATTACCTAAGAGGTCCGTACGGACCTCTTTACAGTTTTCCTACACTATAAATAGAGGGCTCCCCCTCCCTCATTTTACACACCTCCCACTTCTCTCTTCCTCCCTAAGCCTTCTGGCTTCCCCTCTAAGTCCTCTCGAGGCACTCCCGGCCCCTTTCGGATCCTTCCGAGGCCTTTCGAGCTCCCTTGTGGTGCTCCGAAGCCTCTCCGAGCGCTCCCGCGACGCTCCCGCGCTGCCCCGAGGCACTCTCGAGGTACTCTGAGGCCCCTCGTGGTACTCCGAGGCCTTACTGGTCTTTCCACGGTGTCCGGCTCTTTCCGAGTCAAGCCGGCGATCCCAAACCACGCCGAAACTACGCCCGAGTGACTCCCGCCACCCCAACGCACACCGAACCTCTCGCCCGAGTGATCCCGCGATCCCCACGCACGCCGAACCTCTCGCCCGAACGCAGCCTCTCGCAACATCAACTCACGCCGAAACTGCGTCCGAGACAACCGGTCCCTCCCGAAGCAATCCCGATCCGTACCGGAACGCTACTCCGACCTCAAACACTATTCCTCAGCGGAAGACAGACACGAACCAACATTGGTAAGGCTTCCTTCCATTACTATTTCAATACATTTCAATACGTAGTGTACAATGTAGACATCCGACACAGCATGCATTTTTAAAAAAAACACACACACACACACAACATTTTAAAGGATATTAGGGGTATCCGAAAGACTCGTTTTACGAGGCGACTCGGGTGAGCTCTAATATTCTAATATTCTCTTCCCGAGGAGTCATCTGACCTCCGAACTCAAAATCCCATCACACAAAAACAGTTTAAAATTATCTTTAAACTGATGCCCTTTTTCAATGTTTTGGGCTTAATAAAAACGGCGTGGCGACTCTACAAATGCGAAAACAAACGGCGAGACACCTCCAACCGAAAACGCTGCAAAGCGGGAAATGCCAGATGCCGGGGCGCGATTGCGCTGCCTCTCGGATCCGGGTAATTTCAGTTGGCGACTCTGCTGGGGAATTTTTTGTTTTAAAAACTTTTAAACAAAACAAAAGATTTTTAAAACGATGATGAGGGTCAAACTTTCATTTTACCCCTTCCTTTAACTGTTGTGTGTGTGTGCACGTGCTTCGTTTATATTTTACTAAAAAAAATAAAAATACAAAAAAAAATGCATCAATATACATCTGTGCATACATTTAAAATTCTTCAAAAACTTTTGTTTTACTCAGAAAAAGAATTTTAGAGACCGCACACTACGCGCACTGCATCCTCGGTTACACCGCACACTACTCACACTGCTGCCTCGGTTACACCGCACGCTACGCGCACGATGCCTCGGATACACACTACAACCCTTAACCCGGACTGGTCTCGGTTGCGATCCGTTTGGTCTTCCTAGGCCTCTCGGATGCGCACGGGATCATTCCAAACATCCCATCCTAGCCAAGCGTCAACCCCGCACGTTTGAGTCTTGAGTCACACTCTGTCCCGGACTCGGTTGGTTTTTACCCAGTCTGTGTCATACAGCCTGTATACATATTCCATGCCGGCCATTTTTCTGAGTCAAGGCTCGGAACTCAAGATCCCTTGCGCAAGCAAAGCGATGAAAGGTCATGCTAAAATCTTGACCTGATCTTGATTTCCGAAGCTACACCCAGACGATGTTCCGTCCCGGATATACATCCATGCTCACATGACACCATGTCATCACGCCTTTGATACGTTAGCCATGACAATATGACCCAGCTAACGCCTAACGTCACGGATCTCTTGCGCAAGCAAGGTAAAGAGAGGTCATGCCGAACTCTTGACCTGATCTTGACTAAGTGGCCGGCTCGGTTCACTATTCACATGGCTAACGCATTAAAACGAACATGACAGGCTCGGTCCTTAGGTTCGATTTTTCTTTTAGGCCGGTGGAAACCGCTTGCCCTATAGGACCCTCGCCCGGGGCATCCACCTGGGATGTCGAAATACGGGTGCAAAACGAGGGGCTTATAGCCGCACGAGATGGTCTCCGCGACCCGGGATCTAGCATAGTTGCGAAAAAGAAGAGCAATCTTTTCCAACCTACCTAGGACTCTGAGAAAACATGTTTTAAGTAAATTAAAACAACAAAAAATTCATAAATAAAAGAAACGGAAACCGCATGCCACGTGAGCTTTCCCCCTTTTATCCCGAGAGGCCATTCCTGTGTCTAAACCTTGCCCATCACCCCCTCTAGCTAACAGAGAGTGGTCGAGAGTACCCGGGAACCCGTCTCCCAGTGTCAAAACAGCAAGGTCCTACCTCCTTCCTGAGCTCTGTCACCGGGACGGTCCGTCAAATCTTCATGGCTAAGTCAGTGGATAACAACGATGAGAACGGGACCTTACCCCCAAGAAACTTCCCAACATTGGAAGAAGTTTGGCAAGTCCTCATGGCTATTGAGAAACGTCAAGGTGAGCAACAAGCCTGGATTGAAGGTGCTATGCACCACTTCGGAACATTAGCCACCCAACTACCTGGGGCTTCCCAAATCATGACTGCTCCTACAGCCTCTAACGTCTCTCATTGTCTCCCAGAAATCAACCTGTTACCCTCACACGAGCCATGCAGTTATGACGTAAGGCCACAAGACCTTCCATAGGAAAGCCTGCCCATTCAGCCTCCTGAGGTTCCGGTACCACCGCCGAACAACGAACACATCTGGTGGGACGTCTGCGATTGCAGTGCTTGTCTGGAAATGGAATTCCATGATGAAATGAACGAGGGCCGTCCTCGAAGAAAGAAGAAGCCATCTTCTCAACAAAAGCGAAGAAAGAGGTATGAATCCGGTGATCCCACGGTCGGAACCCTTGGAGAACCCTCGGGAAAGTTTGACTACTATGTCATCTACTCCAGCCAAGTCTAGCTCTGCACAAGGCCATGGCAATGTGCTCCATGATCAGTGGGACGAGCTCGCACTGCCACCGAGGGCCCGAAGGTCCGAGATAATCCAACCCCTATCTTGGGAAGATCTCAAAGCCACTATTGATGCTTCGTAAAAGCCATGACGGTGAACGAATTGAAATGCGCGATCGGCCTTACGCCAATCGGGGTCCTCCCACTACGTAAATAGGAGAGACAAGCAAAACCATAAGTCCAGAAGTGAACGTTCGACACGTTCCGGTCAAATCCCAGTGAATCCTCCACGGACGGACAAAAGGCCGGCCATACACGAGCAACGGGCGAAAAGGGGCCCTACGCCAAAGAAGGCTGAAACCTTGGACCCAAAGTGAAGATCCTGTCTTAACACGGCTCAAGCGCACTCAGGCTAACATCTCACTCTGGTCCTTACTCACTTCATCTTACCCGCACAAGCTCAAGTTGGAAGAAAGCACGGCCCGGACCATGGTTCCCATCACGGTGACACACGATGAAGCGGTTCGAGATGATTGGCAACGTTAATTACAGCAATATCATCACTTTCACTGAGCTCGACCTTCCAAAATTTGGGGGCCGACCACAATGAGCCTCTCTACATAACTTCAACCGGACGAGCGTCGTCTCCCACGGGTTTTGGTAGATGGGGGATCATCCAAGAATGTCCTTTCGGCCAAAATGATGGATTTGCTAGGGATCAAAGCAAGCGATCTAAAGCCCTCGACTCGAGGCAATCAAGGCATACGACTCAACATCCCGCCCAGTCTTGGGAATAGCCACCTTGAACTTGTGGTTCGGAAAACAAATGGTCCCGACAGATTTCCAAGTCATCGACATCCCGATCACCTTCACTTGCCATTTTGGGACGCCCTTGGCTACACCGGATCAATGGGGTGGCATCCACTCTCCATCGGTGCATAAAGTTCGTCCAAGGAACAGATCTAACCATCATCTACGGTGATAGCGTAGTCACCGAAAGGACCGAGCACAAACGGCGTCCCGGTCTTAGAGATCAAACACGACGATGATGGCATGATGCTAACGGGGTTCACCATCGAAAGCCCAAAGGCCCAGTGTATGCCACATAGACTTGCCTTTGATTTGGGACAAGATCCCTCCCCAGATGAAAATGATGAAGCACATGAACTACATCCTGGGCTCGGTTTGGGAAAACGCCATCGGGGCACCCAACGGATCATCAATATCAAAGAACGAGAATACCCTGCACGGCTGGGATACATTCCTACTCCCGAACACATTGCGGAGGACAAGCGAGCTGCACGGAAACGCTCCACGAGATAACAAAAGAGGCTTGCACGCCATCTCCGATCTTCGCCCTTACGGCTTCGACATGACCAAGTACTTCACAAAGAAGGCCGGCAACTTGGAAGAAGATCCAGAGAAAGGGAACGAGAGGCGATCGGCGCCAAACAAAGGCGGCCGACAAACATGGACAAGCTCCAGCAGAACTGGCAAGATTCGGAGGCCTCAAGCCAAATCCCGTCCGAAGAGCATTTCTCGACACACCGCCTCTGGGATCCATGACCACCACTATTCACAACGAATTTTGGTTTGGGAAAACCCCTCTTTGGCGTAAGAACTCGAAAAACTCTCTGTCAACACTCCTTCCTTCAACAAGCGGGACGAGTGCATTCGAGCTAGTAATGCCCAAGACAAAAGCAAAAGACTCCGCAGACGATGCTTGGAACGAGCTCTTGCTCCACTGCTCTTCAAAGAAGAAATCGAGATGCCGAGATCTAATCGATTTTGTTTCGATAACTCTGTGATAGCAATGATTGGGAATGGTGACATAAAGCCCTTCAAGCCCCATCTCCTATCAAGCTCATTGCCACTCAATAACCGGGCCACCTTCTCAGGACCCACTGCTAGGCAAAAAGGACATGATCGAACAACTTGGTCGACCCCTCGAATCCTAGAGTCTAGTGTCAAAACTCATCCCGAGTCCATTATCTTTGAATTTGAGTCTCTCGAGTCATCGATGGCCTCCCGCCGTAAGATTACGAACTCATTGCCAATAATGTATTCCCGTATGCTCTTAATGAATGCTTCGATCTTTTCCGAGTATCCTCTCATTGCATCTTTAACAACCGATAAATTAACTAACACACAAACAGTTAATAACGATTCACTTGATAAAGAAGCGAGACACATTAAACGAACAATACATTAAGCACATCTTTAAGCATGTTGTCAAACGAGAGAAAAACCGGGCCCAAGCTGCCGAGGAGGTTTTAACCAAAGTGAATTTGGGGAATCTTTGAAGAGCCAAAAAGAGACGCAAATCGGAAGTTTCTTCACCGGCACGAGCAAGACGCATTGGTTGCACTTTGCTCAAAGAGTTCGTGGACGTGTTCGCTTGGTCTTACCGAGACATGCCAGGATTAGATCCTAACATTGTAGAACACCGGATTCCCTTGAATCCCGAGGCTAAGCCCATCAAGCAAAAGCTACGCCGAATCAAGCCGAGAATGGTCTTTACAAGTCAAAAGAGGAGATCGAAAAATGCTCCGCGTCGGCTTCATCGGGGTGATCGAGTACCCCACATGGCTCTCCAATATCGTCACGGTCACCAAGGCCAATGGAAAACTACGTTTGTTGCGTGGACTTCCGAGATCTCAACAAAGCAAGTCCCAAGGACGATTTTCCACTACCCAACATCGACATGTTGGTAGACACTACTGACCAATTTCGAAGTCAAGTCCTTCGTGGACGGGTTTGCCGGCTACAATCAAATCAAGATGGCCGAAGAAGACCAAGAAAAGACGGCCTTCACAACCCTGGGGAACCTCTTGCTACGATGTAATGCCGTTCGGACTAAAGAACGGCGGGGCTACCTACCAACGGGCAGCAATCGCCCTCTTCCACGATATGATCCACAAAGAGATCGAAGTGTACATCGATGACATGATCATCCACTCAAAGGGATCGAGATGGACAACACCTCGCTGCACTGAGAAAATTCTTCAATCGCCTCAGAAAACACTCAATGAGGCTTAACCCTGCCAAATACACATTTGGGGGTTAGCCGAGGCAAGGTTTTGGGATACATGGTCACCGAGAGAGGCATCGAGGTTCGATCCTCAAAAGATCAAGGCCATCATCGAAATGAGACCACCGCAAACTCGGACGAGAGGTGAAAAGCTTCATGGGCCGCTGCAGTATATCGGCCGCTTCGTCAACCAATTGACCTCGTATGTGCGAGCCAATCTTCAAAGCGATGAAGAAGAACGCCGACATCGAATGGAACTCGAGAATGCCAAGATGCCTTTGAGAAAATAAAAGCATACCTTGTGAGTCCTCCGATTCTCTCGTCCTCCCCACGAGGAAAAGCCACTGTTGCTATACCTAGCGTGACCGACACCGCGGTTGGAGCCATGCTCTGTCAAGAAAAGAAGGAGTCACGAGTCGAAAACGCCATCTACTTCGTCGGTCGAAAGTTTCAAGGCGGCGAACTCAATTACTCGGCCCTCGAGAAAACTGCGCGGCTCTGGTATGGGTTGTCGGGAAACTACGGCACTACATGCGGTCGCACACGGTACACTTGGTTTCCAAAATGGACCCGGTCAAGTACCTCTTCGACAAACCATCTCTGCCAATGAGGCTCGCCAAATGGTCTTTCTTCCTAGCGGAATTTGACATCAAGTACGTGAACCAAAAGTCAATCAAGGGACGGGCCATGGGTGAACAAGCGGGTGATTTCCCAACCGACGAGGCTCGAGGCCTCGAACCACAATTTCCGGACGAGGGAATCTTCGCAATCGAAGGCGAAAATCGATGGCAAGCTTGTTCTTCGACGGAGCGGCCAACAAAAAGGAAACGGCATCGGTATGCTCTTGGTAGATCCCAGGACGAGCACACCCCAATTGCTATAAAGCTCAATTTCGAGGTAACCAACAATGCCGCGAATATGAAGCTGGCTTTGCCGGACTACAAAGCCGCACTCGAGAGGAATGTCCGAAACTCGAAGTTTATGGGGACTCGGCCTTGATCATCAACCAAGTCTCAACAAGTGGAAAACCGTAGACCCAGGCTTGCAAAAATACCATGCACTGCATGGAAGACCTCATCACACAATTCGAAGAGGTCACCTTCCACTACTTGCCAAGAGACCGAAACGGGTTTGCGGATGCCTTAGCCACCTTGGCTTCCCTTGTGGAAATCCACGAAGGAAAAGCAATCAAACCCTTCAAAGTCGGACGAAAGGAAATTCACGCCTCTTGTTGTGAGATCGAACCGAACCTAAGCCCATCAATGAGCCATGGTATAACCCGAGATCTTCCAATACCTCAAGAGCGGGGAAACCACCTTCATGAACAAGGAAGACCCACACACGAAGGGGTCAAAACCAAGAGCATCATGGCCCTAAAATGCCTCGCCTCTCACTTCGTCATCCTCGGGGACATGCTATACAAGAAACGCTACCATGGGCCACTCCTACGTTTGCATCGGCCAGGAAGAAGCAAACAAGTTCATGAGCACGAAGTCCACAATGGGGCTTGCGGTCCCCACATGAACGCCCGAGCCACGATGCAAATCATTCTCGGGATGGGCTACTCTTGGATCTCCATGGAGCGGATTGCATCCACTTTGTCCGAAGCTGCGACAAGTGCCAACGGTTCTCCAACCTCAATCATCTACCTCCCCACGATCTCTCTTGCATGACTACACCACGGCCATTTGCCACTTGGGAATTGACGTCATCGGGAAAATTGCTCCGCCGGGCGGCCAACGGTCACGAGTTCATCTTAGTAGCCATCGACTACTTCACCAAATGGGTCGAAGCCAAGTCCTACAAGGTACTCACCTCCAAGAAGGTCGCGCATTTCCTCAAGGAAAACATCATCTGCCGATACGGCATCCCAAATGAGGTCATATCGAGACAATGGTTCACACTTCGAAGGGGAATTCGACGAGCTCACCTGGCTGAATTCAAGATCACACGCCACAAATCTTCTCCCTACCGGCCACAAACAAACGGCGCCGTGGAAGCGACAAACAAAACCCTCGAACGGATCATCCGAAAAATGACCACCCGAGGACGAGATTGGCCGAGAAGGCTGCACCTTGCACTTTGGGGCTACCGCACATCGGTCAGAACGACCACGGGAGAAACCCCATTCGCCACGACATACGGGATGGAAGCAGTCCTTCCCATTGAATTGGAAATTCCCTCGCTCAGAGTCTTTGCTGGAAAATGACATCAACGAAGTCGAATGGCTCGAAGCCGACATGACGAATTGGCTCTGCTAGACGAGCGACGACTAAAGGCCATGGAACACGTCCGAGCCTATCAAAGCGGGATGGCTAGAGCTTTCGACAAGAAAGTCAAATCCCAGAGACATCGGGGAAGGCGACCTTGTACTCAAAGAAAAGCCTCCCACTCGAACCAACCCCTTTGGGAAAATGGGAACCCACATGGATCGGCCCTTTCGTGGTTCAAAAGATCTTCTCCGGAGCGCCATGAAGGCTGACGGACCTAGACGGCAATCCCTTCTTGAATCCGGTCAACGGAAGCAAGCTTCGCGGATACTTCGCCTAAAGAAGAACAAGCTGTGCATCTCTTGGCACTCCATGTAGTGTCGAACTACGCGGAACTGAGCCCTCTAGTCCGGGAACGTAGGCAACCTTAATTGGTCCGGTCTAAAAATACACAAAAAGTCAAAAGTTTGAATGTCAATCAAGACCTCCATCAAGCTACGCACTTTTCAAGAACACGCCCCAACGTCACCTTAACCAAGTCAAACGACGGCGGCAACATCAAAGGACATCCGAGGGTCACTCGGCATCAAACAGCGACTCATGTCCGCTTCCAAGCCGGGGGCTTGTCTTCGCCCTCACACGCTTCGAAAAAAAAAAAGAGCTCGAGCAAGGGCTCACAAAAAAAAAAAAACAACAAAAAATAAAAGAAGCTCAAGCGAAGGCGCAAAAAAGAGGTCAAGAGCCCGACGCCAACAAGAGGCAAGGAAGCTACGAAAAAGACCGTCAAAGCGACTTGTCGGGGATCATTCAACCTCTCGGCCAAGCACAAAGCCTAAGCAAAGGGATTGCCGTCATGGCCCAGTCCGCTTCAGCCCACAAATGCAACAGAAAAGTCCAAAGATGGACGCCGACAAGGTGCACAAAAGAAATAAAGGCAAACAAGAGATCTTGCGTCTCGACAAAGCTTTAAAAGTAAATCACAAATCACTAACGGTTACAACATTTCTTGATGAGTTCAAGCACGGTCTACTCTCAAGTTCACAACATGCTAAAAGACTGACTTAATACAATTAACAAATAATGTGTTTGCAAATGCAATGAATGGATACCTAGGAGGTCATTCCGCGCCATCTGCGCTTGTCCCCTCGCCATTCTTTCCTTTCTTCCCTCGTCCCCGGCGAGTCTTCTTTCGCTCCACGTGAACCAACTCTGCGTCTCTCAGTCCGAGATCAGGGGTCCTCCCCGTAGAGTCAAACAATCCGGTAGCTCTCGGGGCTTCATTCGCCCGTGCTTCGGCTCGGATCTCCTCCTGCGAGTCGCAAAAGAGGACCTCTCCCTGTCGGTCGGTCAACTCTAGTCTCGTAGTCAAACAAAGTGTCTCCGTCACATCATGAGGGTCGGACCAGGCCGGCACTCTAAGGCAATAGCTACTACGGCAGCCGGGTCCCAGAGAATCGCTACACGCTTGCTCTCAATGCCACTTGGGACTGCCCTGACACTGCTCATACCCGGGCCGGAGTGCGGAGTCGTCAATACGACACTCTCCCAGACGTCTAAGGAGCACCACGGGAGGGAAGCGGAATACTTCCATACCCTCGGAAAATACAAGAAGGCACAAGGCGCCATACAAAGAGGAGCTATCTCCGCAGTAGCAAGGTCATCCCGGCCCAACAAAGGCTCTGCCTCATCCCAAGCTGCCAGGAAACAAGCGACGGAATATAGAAGGAGGACCAAGACAAACACGGAACTCGAACAACGTAGGACCCTTCTGCAAGACCCTCCTAGTCTCAATCCTCCATTGAGGAACCCACCAACGGATCGATGCGTATCAAGTTGTGCCATCCATCTCTCCCGGGCGGAGTGATCCATATCCAACACAAGAGGTCGGCGAGCAAATGACCACGGACTAAACGACGTCGGAGCCTCGGGCATGGCTCGAAGTCTCTCTCGCGGCCACAAGGTGAGCAAAGCGGGGCTTCCCTCTCATGAAACGATCCCCGGTCGCCGGACGGTCGATACGATGAAGAGTCTCCCCCGGCACCAACGGGACAATATCCTCTCCGGCTGCGGTGCCCTACCACATCTAGCAAAGCGCTATCGCAAATGCCAAGGGAGGCGACCATGAAAAGCGTCGCCATCACGCACAAGGCAAATGCGTCCCAAGAGATATCACTCTCATCATCAACCATGAACCGCTCAGGCGGCTCGAAATGTCAATATGACCCGAATCGAGGATCATGCCCTGCACTTCTTCCAACGAAGTACGAAGAAAGCATGCAAGCTTCACGCTCACGCGGCACCACCAATCAAAGGAAGCGAGATGGCCTCCACCTCCGGTCCCCCATCAAAGCCCGAAAATCCTCAAAAGTGGGCACCATTTCATTGTAGGAGAAACAATACACATGCCTCCTAACATCCCGAACTTCGCGGCAGCCCGCAACAAATCCCAATCGGGAACCAACTCCTTAAAAGACCAAATCGAGCAAAGACGAAACCTTACCTCAAAAGTCCGTCTACGATGCCTCATACGGCGCCGCATCCACGTTTTGTTGCTCAAGGAAGTGTGCTTGCCTCTCCTGCGAAAGCCTCGACAAAATTCTAGGAACGTACGAAGAATCCATGGCAAAAATGGAGGTTCCTAGAGAAAATGGGGGAGAAAGCTCGAAAATGGCTGCAAATGGGGAAATGGGGAAGAACCGGACTTGGAAAGCATTTATCTCCTTCCCAAAAGCAAGGTTGGTCCGTACGGACCTCTTTGCATGCTAAGTATGTCCATACGGACCTCCTTGCAACCATGACCCATTTCCCCGACAAACGGTACAACAACCACTTGTCCTCGGCGGGACCTTGCTCCAAACTGCCCAAACACTGGCCAAAGCCATTCCCGGCAAACATACACTACCCACAAACGCACTCTCAGCTCACGTGGCATGCACAAAATAAAAAAATACTAGCAACAATTTCTAGGACAATTCCCGGGAATCACAAAAATGACATTACATCTTAAAATAAAATCTTTGTTTGCCATGCAAATACAAGTGTTTTATTACGGTACCCATAAATGTACGTTTGCTAAACAAAAAAAAAAAAAGAGATGATATGAAAAGAGGGAAAGCAAATGAATACTAATCGAGACTCCTCGGCATCATCATCCTCGCCAAGGTCCTCGAGAGAGAAGTCGGGCATCCGGTGAACTCGCCCGTCACGTCCTCGTCGTGAGTGCAGAGCCCCTCGGAGGCTGGTACTCAAAGTACTCGAAGGATCAAATCCGGCGAAAGGATCAAAGAAAGAAGGCTCGACGAACCCTCACCACTGTGCATCTGGCGAGGAAGAGCGATAAAGGGTGTTGCCTCGGAGCTCCCGAAGATGTCCCGGCATCCATGCTATGCCGCCCCCTCGAAGGTCCCTCCTGCTGTGGCTCCGGCTCGGCTCTCGGTGGAGGAACATCTACAGAATGCCTCGAAGGCATCGGCTGGTACGCCGGCACGCGTCGGGAAGACCGGCAAGACAGCTTCGACGCCATCTTCTTCGCAAACGACCTCATCGCCACATAACGGCGAGTCGGCCATATCATAGGCTCTCCCGGGACTGCACAAGCAAGCGACCAAGGAAACGCTCGGCAATACGGTTATACTCAACAATAAAAAGAGAAAATACGGAAAGGATGCCAAGATGGAAAAGAGTCGGCACACTCACCGATCTATCGGGATCCAGCTCGGTGCACGCGGCAGAACTGCTCGGAAATGGGTACGAGACACCCTCCTCCTCGATCCGTCCCCACGGACATACGTGAAATCCAGCCCCGGCATCGGAACCTGCAGGGGAACTGCGGGCCGGCCTCTCTCTCCCTCGCCAATACCTGCGGCGTCCTCAACTTCCTCCTCACGAAGGCCCCATACTCCTCTCCATACAAAATAAACTCCTCGGCACCCACACCGCCAAGGTACCTCTCAAAATCCAGCACATCCATGTCCCGGGAATCAAGCATCCCAAAAGGAGGGTCCCTCGGAGCCACGGGAAGCACACCTGGGCCATGCTGCCAGAAGACCCGCTCCCCCAGGTACATGACGTCGCAAGTCAGGCCCCGCAGCATCTTTGTAAGTGCTCCAATTTGAGCTTGTTAGCATTTTCGTTAGAAAATTAACGAAAGTTATAACATTACTAACATTCCTAACTTTTCTAACAAAGTAAGGGTAAAATGGGCATTGCCACTTTAAGTTAAACCAAGAAAATAATCTCAAAAAGCAAAAGAAATTAGAAAAATCCGAATTAAGAAAGTTGAAAAACTGACTTCGGTTTGAATTTTAAAAAGATTATTCTTCCTGTCCAAAAGCCGATCAGAAAGCGGATGAACGGTGCACGCGTCGATCCTTGTCCGCGCGGATACGTTTGATTCTCACAGTGTCCTATAAATTGAACCCTCCTCTCTCGGTTTAGACAACACATTTTGATCACAACGAAGTTACGGCGAAATATAGAGAGAAAACGGTGGGAATCTCTAGATTGCCACCATTTTCTCTTGAATCTTTCCCAATCTCACTCCAAACACAAATCCAAACACCAAACATTGATACTCCTCAAGCCAAACACCAAATCTTGATACTCCTCAAGTCAAATTCCAAGCCTAGGAAGATAGGGTGTCACCATTGGTAAAGCCCTCCTTCTCAAAACCCTAAAATTCTCTTTTGATTTCTTGATCATTTTGTTCTTCTTACTTTGACTTATTTTATGTCTAGTTTAACTTGAGTTTTGACCTAAGATGGTCATCTTGAAGTTCATCTTCATGAATGACCATCTCAAGTGGTCCACATTTTAGATCTTTAGTCAATTCTTTCTCTTTGGTTTCATCTTTACAAAACCCCCTTTCCCTTTGCAAAGGACATGTTTAAACCCCATGAATTCCCCAAGGATGACTTGAATATGATAACCACTTAATAAAAAGTAGTGGTATCAAGTCTAGGGATGAAAATGGGGTGAACATAGATGCAAATCCCCCAAAAATCACATTTTCCCTCAAGAACATCTTGCTGTCCAGTAGCATTGTTCTGAGACCTCCGTCCATTTTCCTATTTTTTGGACCCAGTAAAACTTGGAATTGGATGTTGACTACAAAACACTTTTTGTAGCCAACATCCAGAGCTTTCCAGACATAATTTTATTTTATTTTTTAAGTAAGTAAAACTCCTTTTTTCAATTTTTCTTTTAGAGGCCAGTTCATCAGCTTCTGGAAATCCAGATTTCACATCTGAGATTTCTAGAAGGTTTTGACCCCTCAAATTACTTCCAAAATGGAAAGTTCCTTTGCAGAAACCCTATTTAGGGTGTTTTAAGAAACTTTCATTCTCGGACTTTCCCCAGATTCTGAGGTTTTGAAGCCTTTAAGTCCATTTCAAAGTCAAGGGTCAACTGCCTTCTTTCATTCTGGCAGAATTGCTTTTCAAATCCAAAAATCTTTTGAGTGCCAAGACTCGATCCAAAAATCATACCAAAAATCTTGGGGATTGTTCAAAGTCTTATAAAGAGTTCCCTATTTTTGTTTTTCTCAGTTTCAACTCGTTTTGGTCAAAACACACACACACACCCACACAACAAAGGATTTCAAATGTTTGGAAGACTCGTTTTACGAGGCGCGTCGGGTGCACACTAACGTCCTTCCCGACGCGTAACATGACCTCCGAACCTAAATCTCTGATCTCGGGCTTTTTTCAAAGTTTTGGCCCTCAAAATAAAAATGGCGTGGCGACTCCGTTTGATTTCAAAAATCGGGTACATCACAGTGGCGACTCCGCTGGGGACATAAGCTTTTTCTAAAAAAAATGATATTTGGTATATTGGTGGAAACCATTAAACTTTCCGTTATCGCCTCCTAACACGAGTCGGGGATAAATTGTGGTCTAACAATCCCACGTACCGGTATCATTATTTTCAAAAAAAAAGGAAAAGCTTTTGAGGGTCAAGCTTCCGTCTCAACATTTGAAAATCCTTTGCTTTGTGTGTGTTGATTTTTGCACAGTTTTCGTGTTTGTTTTTGGCCGCCTCGGAAAAGTCAAAATTTTGACTGTCGGAATAATGTCCCTAACTGTCGGAATTTTTGTGCTTATGTGTTCATAAAATTTTCAAAAAAAAATTTTCAAAAAAAAAAATTCAAAAAAAAATCATGCATCATGCCTTTTTAAGACACATAAAAAAATTTCTATTTTTCTCAGAAAAAGAAGATAGACTGCTTGCACACTACGCGCACGTGACCTTACACTGCACACTACGTCCCTAACCCGGGGAAATCCTTGTCGCGGTCCGTTTGGTCTTATTATGCCTCTCGGATGAGCACAGGACTACCCAAACATCCCATGGAGCCTCGTGTCGACCATGCACTTGTCCGTGACACACTTTGTCCGAGACCCGGTTGGTTTTTAGTCAGTGCGTGTCATGCCACATGTACGTGTATAGACCTTTCCTTTCAAGCCTTTGTCGGCATACCGACTCAATATCTTTCGGGGACCCTAATCGGTCGAAGTTCTGCCGGTTTTCCGCCGCAGACTTTGACCAAGATATTGACCGGCGCCTGGACTTCGGCTCGGCGCACAAATTATACACGACTCCGGCATTGACGAGTCATCAAGGATTAATGAATATTCCATGCCTAATTACGGCTTAAATGACGACAAGTCAAGATCAATTGTGGACGCTTATCGGTCCAAATCATGCCGACTTTTCGTCGAGCCCCTGGACATGATCTTGACTTTTGACGTCGCCTTTGTCCGTAATTTACATCGAATGCTCGTTAAGACTCGATTACCCGCCGACTTTTAGGATCGTTTTCTTTCGGTCGGTGGGACCCGCTTGCCCTATAGGACCCTCGCCCGGGCCGTCCACCCCGGGAGGTCGAAATACAGGTGGAATACGAGGGGCTTATAGACGTAGTGACGGGGCCCACCGATCCAGGAATCGAGTAGTTTGCGAAAAAGAAGAGCAATCTTTTCCAACCGATTAGGTTAATAAAACATGTTTTAAGTAAACATGAACAAATAATCGCATGTTGCATGAGCCAAAAGCCCAAACACCTACCCTCCTTCCATTCCCGGACATCCGAACCCTCGTGTCTTTCCCCATGACTCCCCGCACAAAGGTTGGTTTCGGGCACCGGGTCACCGTTTAATCGAGTTGGGAAGAGTCAAGCGCATCATCGCCTTCACCGTCTTCGTTCCGACTCCGAATCTTAGAATGTCCGCATCAACCGGTAACGATGGGGACAACGTCACTCCGCCTCCCGGACTCCTCGAGACAGAACAACAGTGGAATCGGCTAGCCAGAACAAATGAGAGTGCGCCGGGAAGCACGGTTGAATGCCCTTATGGAGGCTATCAAAAGCCATGGATTGGCCGCGCCTCAACCGGGATGGCACCTTTCACCGTGGAAGAAGAGGAAGACCACAATCCCGCTCTTGGTCAACCCGACTACTCCAGGATGCCACCACCGGCCTCCCACGGTACTACCACCGAGCCCATGCTCCTCGATCCCTAGGTCGGCCCGGCTCCCCAACCGTGCAGACCACCGGATCCATGCAGCCTCGACGGACGAGCCGGTTCGCAATGCCTCGGTGGGACAAAGTCGCACGGAATGCCTTCCCATGGTTGGGGATACCCCGGAATGCCACAAAGAAATTGGGATCCCGCCTCGGTTTGGGACCAATCAATCCGGACTTTCGCAGAATCGGTTTGGAGTGCCACCACGCTTGGTTCGGGGCAACGGTCGGGAGCCCTCCTCGTAATGATGCTAGCTCGCTTGTTCCTCATACAGCTTCCGCAAACCCATTTCTCACTCGGGGTTCAACGGGTTACCAAGCCCCCATCCCCGTTTCATCGAATCACCAGACCACAAGATCCTCTCGGCTATGCATCCTTGCCACAACCAGCCATGCAATTCAACAACCGGGGACGGCGGCCCGCACTTAAGCTTACTTATGGGCCTCACTCCGGAAATCCAAGCCATCGGCTACCTCAGATCCGCCTCCATCTTCTCTGCCGATTGGAAGCCAACAAAGCAAGTGGCTGGGTTCTATCCCTTTGCCCAAGCTCCTACCTACACTCCCTGTGGTAATTTGGGCCAAGGACATGTTTTCACCTATGCCCCTGAGTATGGTATTCCTTCCACCAATGCACCACCAATGCCTAGTCCTCTTCTGGCTCAAATATCGGCTCAGGAATTCCCGCTCCACCTTTGGATCCCCAATTGGCTTGGTTTATGGAGCAACACAAGGAAATGAAAGCACATTGCCGAATTGATCGCCAAAAAGAACACTACTCTTCGGCCTACGTATCCCGACTCGATTGTCCCCCGCCTCACAAGTTTGTGATGCCCGCTCTGGAATTGTTTGACGGGAGTGCATGCCCTAAAACTCACTTGGACACCTATACTTTGGCAATGAAGGCTAAGGGATGCACAAACCAAATAGCTGGCCGATTACTTTAGTCTCTCTTTGAAGTCGGGGGCTTTGAAATGGTTTTTCCGATTGCACTGAAGCTAGGGCTACTTGGGGAACGTATCACCGGTACATTTCACGGATAAGTATAAAGCCAACTTGGAATGGGAGACAAACGAGTTGACACGCAAACAACGATGCAACGCCCTAATGAGAATATTGGGGATTTCTATAAGAGGTGGAACTTAAAGCTCGGTGAAATGGCCATTCCTCCCTCCGACGAGGAGCGGTTAGACATCTTTCGTCATGCTTGAAGCCGCATTTGAGAGCTTCCTCGGTCACTTCCCCTACGGCCGACTTGCGTGCAATGGTTAATTCGGGGCTAAGTTCGAAAAGGCTTACAATCGGCGGCCCATTGCGCACCTTCTGAATATACCGGGTTTCTTCCACCTCCAACACGGCTCCGCCCAACCAAAAGGTAAAGAAGTGATTAGCTATGCGGGACAGGGCGTAACAATGCCACTTCCTTTGTTCCCAAGAAACTGATCCATCCAGATCCAGGCTCCAAAACTTGGGAAACTTTGGGATGCCTTTGAGCGATATCTTCGGAGGTTTGGTGAGAGAAGGTTTGCTCCGGCCTTTGGAAAATTATCGGCCTAGAAACCCCAATGCTCCTTTGGATACCTCCAAGCATTGTGCCTTTCATCGATACCATGGGCACCTGACGGATGATTGCGTCCCCTGAAAAAGGCCATCCAAGGTTTGATTGAGCAAGGGAGGTTAGAGATGCACGAAGGGCCTAACACTATCAATAACCCGCTCCCTAACAACATGAGTGTCAACATGATCGAGTTTGGTGGTTCAAGCCTTGTGGGCATAATGGAATTTGACACGCCCCTTGTGAGGTCGGTGAATCGGCCATCGCGGGCGATGAAAGTGTTTGGATTAAGAAAGAGATTGCCAAGGAAATCCTGATGGAAAGATGCAATAGCTCCGTCTCCGGCGTCGAAGAATAGATGCATGGTTCAACGAAAGAGCGGCTAGGGGGGGGCTACCTATCTTTAAAATAGTCTTTTGAGTCAACCTTCGTAGGGTCTAGTACTTTTCTTTCACCTAAGTCCTTCCTGGACATTTGTCGTTGTAGTCCATTTTGGACATAGTGGTTAAATGCCTAACTTTTAAATATAAGTCTTTTTTCTCTTCTTGCTAGACTCGAGACATCACTTGCGCACCCACGTTACACTTAATTGAAATGGTTTTATCCAAAATGATCACTTGTGCTGCTCAACCACTAATTCTTTGAAATGATTAATATTTAAATTAATCGGAGTGAGAAAATCAATTGATATCCTTCCCAAATTGGGGCTTACCAACTCCCCGTCTTGCATCTCATATGCTCACATCCCTTTCATCATCATCCCCTCGTTGCTCGATGAATTTGCATGGATCTTTTCTCATTTAAAGCTTAAGCAAGCAATGAAGACTTAATCTCGTTTAGGTCATCCGGTAGGGATTGCGGTTGAAGCCTTTCACCCATAGGAAAGCCATTATCTCACCCTCACTAAACACTACCCTTTCATTTCAAGATCGGCATGTTTTGAAACCTTATTTAGCCATCACCTTTGATCCTTATTGAGAGAAGTCCAAGCAAGACCAAGAAGTTAGCTTCGAGAGTCGGCGATGCGCAAAATATCTCAAGCCATGAGGGAAGGACAAAGATAATCCTCAACTTCTCAGGAGGCCTTCCAAGTTATCAAAAGAAGGATTTTAAATCCTCACAATTCGACAAGAATCCTCAACGTCTCGGGAGGCCTTAAAAAAAAAAAAGGAAAGAGAAAAGTTCAAGCAAAAAAAAGAAAGAAATAGAAAAGTTCAAGCAAGAGCTTAAAAAAAAAAAAAAAAAAAAAAAAGAGAAGGGACTGTCGATCCTCACAATTCAACAAGAGTCCCCGACTTCTCAAGAAGCTCTCCAATGATCAAAAAGGAGCCCAAATTCTCGCAAGTTCGCAAAAGGTTCTCGATAGCTTGGACTTCCTCTCACCATTACCATAAATCAATCCCAAGCCATCCTCTCGATTTTAGAGGATATTCCCATTACCATAAATCAATCCCAAGCCATCCTCTCTATTTTAGAGGATATTCCCATTTCCGCGACCAATCCCAAGCCATCCTCTCGCTTTTAGAGGATATTCCCATTACCATCGCCTTCGGCCAAAGTCAAAATTTGACCTCTCACTCTTAGAGGCAATCAATCTTCCCCGCCATAGATTTCCCAAACACATCCATGCAAGCCAACCTCTCATCTTTAGAGGTTCGGTCGGCAAAAGGCCCGGTAGGCCTCTCACTTTAAGAGGTCATAACTTCCAAAATTACCCGATGGCCGATCGAAGCCCGGAAACCCAGTGCAATTCCTATCGGATAGCAATTTCATCGTAAAATATAAATCAAATTAATGCTTCATTGCTTGCTTAAATTGGAGCCAAATCCATCTCGGCTCAAATGATCAAAGATTGTGCAAATTCAAGTCGATTCATTCGACATTTCATGTGAGCATATTTCATTTCTCCTCCACAAACACTTGCCGTGGATGTCCCACTGGGGCTTCGCATCCGTGTCTTTCATGAACACTCTAAGGGGATATGTTATTCGAATCTCCAATCCTCAAATTCCCAAAAGAACCTCAAAGTCTTGAATTTTCACACTCATTCTCTCTTCATTCGGGATAAGCCCGAACTACGGCGACCTGAGCTCTTCATGATGGAGGGAACGTAGGCAACAGAAATGGTCGGTCGAAATCACAAACAAATCTCAAAAAAAAAGAAAAAAAAATTCGGTCTCATCAGGGATCGTCCCTATACACTTTCCGAGCTTGATCCTCGATATCAGTTGGTTTTCTCCTTGTGATTAATCAAAATATTTGTTCATATCAGATTTAGGAGTTGAATAACCCGAACATTAACAAAGGGTTTTAAGCGGCCTTGTGATCATCATGAATAAGACAATTTTCAAGTGTCTCGACAAGTCTTCTCTCTACATCATAGGAAAATAGAGCCAAACATTGTCTTTTACGTCGGCGGGGGCTTCCATACACTTTTCCACACCTTGTAATGCTTATACTCTCTCAAAAGAGTCAAACCTAAAGCGAGTGTGTATACACAAAATCGGGATTCATTCCCACTTTTCGAAAAGATGTGCCCTTGCACGTAAACATTCTGAGTCTTGTCCGTTGGTTGGTTGACTAAGATGCGAAAAGATGGGTGCCTCCTTGGTCACATGATGACTGCATGCAATAGGGCTGCTCTGTGTTTCTTCACGGCTGGGGCTTGCTAAGCGGTCCTCCCGGGTTCTCTGTATCGGCTCTTTAAGATGGGACTTCTATAGTCATCCTTGGGTCCACATTGCGTTCTTCACTACGAGATAGATTCGCCAAGTCACTTCTTCAAAATCCAGGCTTTGCCTACTCGGGATCAGGGGCTTTGTCAAGACGGTCTTTTGGACCCGAATTTTATCAAGAAAGAATTTCGGCTTGAACTTGGTACACGGCGGCCTCCGTAGCATCGGAATTCAAGATCGGGGTTTCTCCCGGCATTAGCAATTCCATCAAATCATTCTCCGGATAAGGTTTCGGCCGAGGTCACGGCTCACCCAAATGAAAGAAGCTTCACTCATATCAACGTGCCCTAGAGCACATCGGCATCGGCTTCAAATGACCAAGATTGAGAGAGAAAATTCCAATCAAGACCCGGGATCCGAATCCAATCTCATCAAAATTGAGGTCCATGTGATACTGTGACAAAACCTCACCAACAACCATTTGTTTAAATCACGATCAAGGGTTCTCATCCCCCACATGCTCAAAATCTGTTCCAAACGGTCTCCAGACACATACATAACCATGCATCCCCACAAAAATCTCCCGAAGGGCTCATGTAGCATGCACAAAACTTGAATCAATAGGAAAAATCCTAAGTGAATTGAAGATCATAAATCATAATTTCCTGTCAAAAGCTTAGGCTAGGTGCATCTTCGAAAGCAAGTAAATGCATCATCTCGCAAACATATGCGGTGATACTCTCACAATCATTTTTGGCTCTATGCATGCATCTGTCATCATGAATGTCATATATGCATCTTCCTCTTCACTAACGAATGCGGGAATTCAAACGTGAAATCAAATCCCCCTTTTCGGCAAGGATGATCTTCACCAAAGTCGACCTCCAATGTCCACAAACGGATGAAGACGGCCTCCGGCATCTACGGTTTGGCAAAGACAAGCTCCGGCGTGCGCAACTTGCTAAAGACGACCCCAATGTCCACAAATGGATGAAAACAACCCCCAACGAAGACCACCTCCGAGTGTCTAACAAATCGGTCGAGACGCCAAGTTCTCAAATACAAATCGGTCGAGACGCCAAGTTCTCCAATACAAATCGGTCGGGGACGCCAAGCTCTCCAATACAAATCGGTCGGGGACGCCAAGTTCTCCAATACAAATCGGTCGGGGACGCCAAGCTCTCAATACAAATCGGTCGGGACGCCAAGCTCTCAATACAAATCGGTCGGGGACGCCAAGCTCTCAATACAAATCGGTCGGGGACGCCAAGTTCTCCAATACAAATCGGTCGGGGACGCCAAGTTCTCAAATACGAATCGGTCGGGGACGCCAAGTTCTCAAATACGAATCGGTCGGGGACGCCAAGTTCTCAAATATAATGCGGTCGAGAGACACCAAGTTCTCAAAAGCAAGAAGTCCCAATGTGAAGACAAGTTCAACAACTTCTACAAGGTTAACGATCACCGGCAAGATGCGAGACTCAACCAAATTCCTCCTTCGAGGTCAAAATGCCTCCAAACACGGCAAATCGTCGGCGAAACCGTCCCACGAACGGCAACCCAACAACTCTTCATCAACATCGGCCGTAGCCTCGGTCCTTTCGGCGGCTACGGGTAAGCACGGCACGGTATGAAAGCATCTCTTAGTCAACTACTTTTCTAAAAGAACATTATCATCAAATCTTAGGGTGACTTCCCAAAAACAGTCAGATTACAGGGCGACTTCCCAAAAATAGTCAAACCATAGGGTGACTTCCCAAAAATAGTCAGATCTTAGGGTGACTTCCCAAAAATAGTCAGATCTTAGGGCGACTTTCCCAAAACAGTCAAAACCTTAGGGTGACTTCCCAAAAATAGTCAAACCGTAGGGTGACTTCCCAAAAATAGTCAAACCATAGGGTGACTTCCCAAAAACGATCGGATTAGGGCGACTTCCCCAAAATAGTCAAACCATAGGGTGACTTCCCAAAATAGTCAGATTACGGGCGACTTCCCAAAAATAGTCAAACCATAGGGCGACTTCCCCAAAATAGTCAAACCGTAGGGTGACTTCCCAAAAACGATCGGATTACGGGCGACTTCCCAAAAATAGTCAAACCATAGGGCGACTTCCCCAAAATAGTCAAACCATAGGGTGACTTCCCAAAAACAGACAGTTACGGGCGACTTCCCAAAAATAGTCAAACCGTAGGGCGACTTCCCAAAATAGTCAAACCATAGGGTGACTTCCCAAAAACGATCAGATTACGGGCGACTTCCCAAAAATAGTCAAACCATAGGGTGACTTCCCAAAAATAGTCGAGATCTTAGGGTGACTTCCCAAAAATAGTCGAGATCTTAGGGCGACTTCCCAAAATAGTCAAAACCTTAGGGTGACTTCCCAAAAATCGGATTACAGGGTGACTTCCCAAAAATAGTCAAACCATAGGGTGACTTCCCAAAAACGATCAGTTACGGGCGACTTCCCAAAAATAGTCAAACCATAGGGCGACTTCCCCAAAATAGTCAAACCATAGGGTGACTTCCCAAAAGTCAGATTACGGGTGACTTCCCAAAAATAGTCAAACCACAGGGCGAATTCTCAAAAATAGCCAAACCATTGGGCGACTTCCCAAAAATAGTCAAACCATAGGGCGACTTCCCCAAAATAGTCAAACCATAGGGCGACTTCCCAAAATAGTCAGATCATAGGGTGACTTCCCAAAAATAGTCAAACAATAGGGTGACTTCCCGAAAATAGTCAAATCTTAGGGCGACCTTCCTAAAGCAGTAGGGTCGACGACTAAAGATAGTCGAAAGACCCGAACTACGACTGGCTTGATTCCTCTTAAGGATACGTAGGTAGCCTTATTAAATAGGTTCGGCCACTCGATCACTTGATCATCTGCCAAATATGGAGCCTTACTCTTATCGACGACCCGCTTCCTTCGAAAGCGCCGTCGCCAGAGGAGCTCTTTGTAAGTGCTCCAATTTGAGCTTGTTAGCATTTTCGTTAGAAAATTAACGAAAGTTATAACATTACTAACATTCCTAACTTTTCTAACAAAGTAAGGGTAAAATGGGCATTGCCACTTTAAGTTAAACCAAGAAAAGAATCTCAAAAATCAAAAGAAATTAGAAAAATCCGAATTAAGAAAGTTGAAAAACGACTTCGGTTTGAATTTTAAAAAGATTATTCTTCTGTCCAAAAGCCGGCCTTGTAGCGGATGAACGGTGCACGCGTCGATCCTTGTCCGCGCGGATACGTTTGATTCTCACGGTGTCCTATAAATTGAACCCTCCTCTCTCGGTTTAGACAACACATTTTGATCACGGCAACGAAGTTACGGCGAAATATAGAGAAAACGGTGGGAATCTCTAGATTGCCACCATTTTCTCTTGAATCTTTCCCAATCTCACTCCAAACACAAATCCAAACACCAAACATTGATACTCCTCAAGCCAAACACCAAATCTTGATACTCCTCAAGTCAAATTCCAAGCCTAGGAAGATAGGGTGTCACCATTGGTAAAGCCCTCCTTCTCAACACCCTAAAATTCTCTTTTGATTTCTTGATCATTTTGTTCTTCTTACTTTGACTTATTTTATGTCTAGTTTAACTTGAGTTTTGACCTAAGATGGTCATCTTGAAGTTCATCTTCATGAATGACCATCTCAAGTGGTCCACATTTTAGATCTTTAGTCAATTCTTTCTCTTTGGTTTCATCTTTACAAAACCCCTTTCCCTTTGCAAAGGACATGTTTAAACCCCATGAATTCCCCAAGGATGACTTGAATATGATAACCACTTAATAAAAAGTAGTGGTATCAAGTCTAGGGATGAAAATGGGGTGAACATAGATGCAAATCCCCCAAAAATCACATTTTCCCTCAAGAACATCTTGCTGTCCAGTAGCATTGTTCTGAGACCTCCGTCCATTTTCCTATTTTTTGGACCCAGTAAAACTTGGAATTGGATGTTGACTACAAAACACTTTTTGTAGCCAACATCCAGAGCTTTCCAGACATAATTTTATTTTATTTTTTAAGTAAGTAAAACTCCTTTTTCAATTTTTCTTTTAGAGGCCAGTTCATCAGCTTCTGGAAATCCAGATTTCACATCTGAGATTTCTAGAAGGTTTTGACCCCTCAAATTACTTCCAAAATGGAAAGTTCCTTTGCAGAAACCCTATTTAGGGTGTTTTAAGAAACTTTCATTCTCGGACTTTCCCCAGATTCTGAGGTTTTGAAGCCTTTAAGTCCATTTCAAAGTCAAGGGTCAACTGCCTTCTTTCATTCTGGCAGAATTGCTTTTCAAATCCAAAAATCTTTTGAGTGCCAAGACTCGATCCAAAAATCATACCAAAAATCTTGGGGATTGTTCAAAGTCTTATAAAGAGTTCCCTATTTTTGTTTTTCTCAGTTTCAACTCGTTTTGGTCAAAACACACACACACACACACACACAACAAAGGATTTCAAATGTTTGGAAGACTCGTTTTACGAGGCGCGTCGGGTGCACACTAACGTCCTTCCCGACGCGTAACATGACCTCCGAACCTAAATCTCTGATCTCGGGCTTTTTTCAAAGTTTTGGCCCTCAAAATAAAAATGGCGTGGCGACTCCGTTTGATTTCAAAAATCGGGTACATCACAATCTTCCGCTGCGCTGTCACCTCAGGAGCCCCCTCGAACTCATCAGCCTCATACCGAGCCCACGGGAACAAAATAAACCCCTCCGGGCTACCTCTCTCCAGACGCTCCTGCACATCCCCGTAGGGCGATGGTGAGCTTCCCTCTGCTGGTCCTCCTCTTCCTCGCCGTACGAGCCCAGCCCAAAGATAGCGGGATAGATACGCAGCTACGGCCCCAGATCTCTATCCCACGGGAAGCACCGAAAATCTCGTAAAACCACACCTGTGACAAAAACAGTAAAAGGCTCGGTGCAAAAGAAAACGGAGAAACGACAAGTTGCTAAATCAAAAACAAAGCAATAAACTCATACCTCCAAAGCAAAGTCAAAACAAAGCCAAAGAAGCTCACACTCCTAGCTAAACCGGTCCAAAGAAAAGTAGAGCTCGGCCAAGCCCGCTCGCCCCAAGCGATATCACAAACCCTCTCCAGATCAATCAAGCTCTCCAACAGAGCAAAAGGAGCCGCAGCCGCGTGGTTCGAGAACAAAGTCTCGGAAAGTGCAAAGCACAAAAAGGAGCGCGCCCGCTCCGCCGTCACCCGGCCGTACCGAACATAGGCCCCGATGCCGGCCGTAATCCTCGGCTCCACATCGCTATACAAAGATCCCTGCACCCTGCGAGGACGCAGGCTCAAAGCCCGGCAGCTCGTCAACACATCATCGGCTATCATATCCCTCCACCGCACCGGCCCTCCTTTGAAGGAAAGCCGTGTCGCAAAGAAAGTCGGTAGGCGTCACTGTCACCTCTCCCCTCGGATGGAAGGTGTGGGTGGTATCCCACCAATACTCGAAAGGCGAGGAAGACGCTCTTGTTCTTCCTCGTGTCGAGACCCCGGCCGGGTTCTCTACGAACACCCCCAAGCCGAAGCGTAGACCCGGCCTCCACGGGACTCGGCACTACCATCCACGAAATATCAGTGCATCCGATGCCACAACTTCAACAACGGCCTCGAGCGACCCCCGAGTCTTCATCCTCTTGGCCTTCCCAGCCATGAGCCCCACATCCTCGCAGTAAACACAAAGAAAGGTACGTCATTCGCAGTACTTAATGCAAAAGAAAATCAAAGCATACATATAACCCGTCACGAAACACGGCACACATTGCACATACTTTTTACATGCAACTCAAAACAATGACATGCATTATACATAATTTTTTCCATGCAGTCCGTCACAAAACACGGCACACACTGTACAGATTTTCTCAACAGAGGGATCAAGCACTACACGACACATTTTCAAAAAATAAACCGTCACAAAACACGGCACATATTGCACATATTTTCCCCACAAAGTCCGTCACCCAAAAACACGGCACACACTGCATAACAAAAATCCGTCCCTACACGGCACACACTTTCAGACAAAACCCGTCACAAAATACGGCACATGTCACATTTTTTTTCACAAAATTTGTCACTACACGACAAACTTTTCTCATAATGTACATACATAAATAGCATTAGGTACAAAACACCAAAGCATGCATTTCATTAGAGAGGCACTTTATTTTCACAAATAAAAGCTAATCTACACATTTCTGCACAAAATACACATATCCACAATTTTTACATGTCCATTTTCAACAATTCATCAAGAATTTCACAAAAGGCATAAAAAATAACAAAAATTCAAAAATGCGAAAAACTAAAACCTAGTTCTAGCATTCAAAAAATTCGAGCAGGGAATCAAAACGGAACGGATTTCTTACCTCCCCGACGTTCCTAGAACGACGATTGTGCACCTCCGGATTTGGATACAAGACATCCGGATTCTTCGAAGATGGAACAAACGAGATCCAATTTCTTTGGAGCTCCATCCGTTGCTCGACCACTTCTTGACTACGTTGTCGACGATTCCTTCGAGATCCTTCCGCCATGACAAGTAATTCAAAGCAAAAATGAAGGATTTTTGTTAACAATGGAGGTTTTTCTCTCCCTCTCTCTCTCGGTTTCACGCACTGAAGAAGAAGGAATGGGGAAGGGCTCGGCTTTTTAACCCGGTCAAAACCTGGGAACTGTAAAAAATCAAAGTGGTCCGTACGGACCTCTTTGCATCCCAGGTTGGTCCGTACGGACCTTCTTGCAAGGGAGGGCCAAATTACTTTCCTGCCCTTATAATCTTTGCCCCTGGCTGTCCTAAGGCCTTTTTCAGCAAATCCAAGTGCAGAATGGTCCCTAACCCTTCAACGCAACCACCGGCAGTCAGTGTAAGCCCGAATCTCGCCCACTCCAACGGCAATTCAACCACCGGCGATCGGTGAAGCCCGAACCTCGCCCACTCCAACGGCAATTCAACCACCGGCGGTCAGAAGCCCGAACCTCGCCTACTCAACGGCAATTCAGGCCGCGGATCGGTGTAAGCTCCGAACCTCGCCCACTCCAAGGGCAATTCGGCCCACCTGCAGCCGATCAGTGTAAGCCCGAACCTCGCCCACTCCAACGGCAATTCAGCCGCGGCCGTCGGTAAGCCCGAACCTCGCCACTCCAACGGCAATTCAAGCACCGGCGGTCGGTGTAAGCCCGACCCGCCCACTCCAACGGCAATTCAACCACGGCGGTCGGTGTAAGCCCGAACCTCGCCCACTCCAACGGCAATTCAAGCACGGCGGTCGGTGTAAGCCCGAACCTCGCCCACTCCAACGGCAATTCAACCACCGGGCGGTGTAAGCCCGAACCTCGCCCACTCCAACGGTAATTCAACCACCGGCAGTCAGTGTAAGCCCGAACCTCGCCCACTCCAACGGCAATTCAACCACCGGCAGTCAGTGTAAGCCCGAACCTCGCCCACTCCAACGGCAATTCAACCACCGGCAATTAGTGTAAGCCCGAACCTCGCCCACTCCAACGGCAATTCAACCACCGGCAGTCAGTGTAAGCCCGAACCTCACCCACTCCAACGGCAATTCAACCACCGGCAGTCAGTGTAAGCCCGAACCTCGCCCACTCCAACGGCAACTCAAGCACCGGCCCTCAAAACAGGTCCGAAGACACTTTCCCAGCAGAAAAAGGTCCCTACAAGGTCATGCATGCCCAGCAACTCAAACACCGGCCATCAAAGTAAGCCCGAGCTCCTCCCCAACAAGTCAAAGGGAAGTCGTACGAGACTACATATCCCCAAAGACGGGCAGGGCCGCTGTAAGCCCGAACTTCGCCCACTCAACGGCAAAACAAGCGCAAGAAGGAGCCAACACCTCCGAGTACAAATCCCAAGGCACGAAACGCCTCCAAAACGCTAAATGGTGAAGCAATCACCGGCCATCATCTCGCCCACTCCAACGCAACGCAAGCACCGGCCATCAACCGACGAAGCACGAGGCGCCTAGGCCTCTCGCAATCAGCTCAAGGCTCAGCCTCCACAACCGCCGCCAAGACGATTCAAAGTCCTCCGCGTGGCACCAACCGCCGCGAAGACGATTCAAAGTCCTCCCGCGTGGCACCGGCCGCCGCGAAGACGATTCAAAGTCCTCGCGTGGCACCAACCGCCAAGACGATTCAAAGTCCTCCCGCGTGGCACCAACCGCCGCCAGAAGACGATTCAAAGTCCTCCCGCGTGGCACCAAAACCGCCGCCAGAAGACGATTCAAAGTCCTCACGCGTGGCACAACCACATCCAGAAGACGATTCAAAGTCCTCCCGCGTGGCACCAACCGCCGCCAGAATACGATTCAAAGTCCTCCCGCGTGGCACCAAAACCGCCGCCAGAAGACGATTCAAAGTCCTCACGCGTGGCGCAACCACATTCAGAAGACGATTCAAATCCTCACACTATCCCCGGCTCGGAAGGCCTTAAACCACCCGATTAGGAAAATCGTAAAATTTCCATCCCAGGACCAATTTGACCTCGGCGGTCACCACATCTTAGGACACCACCACGTCCTTACCATTGACCTCGGCGGTCACACAACACTTCAGGACACCACCACGCCCGCACTCACAATTTCACGACCTCTGAACTACGACCAGGCTTGATTCTCGCCAGGGATACGTAGGAATCCTATCACAGGGTCCAGCCATCGACCTATACGGTCACCCAGGACACCACCACGTCCTTACCACTGACCTCGGCGGTCACACGACACTTCAGGGCACCACCATGCCCGCATTCACAAAACACTCACCCCACACCCGAACTACGACCAGGCTTGATTCCCGCCAGGGATACGTAGAATCCCATCACGGGTCCGGCCCTTTACCGACCTAAACGGCCACACACAGGACACCACCACGTCCTCACACCGACCTCCCTGGCCACTTTATCTCCCAAAGACGCGATCCAGATTAGGACCCTTATCTTATCGGCGACCCCACTTCTTTCATAAGTGACGTCGTCGAGGGCTTACGTAAGTACCCCAACTGGATCACCCCTTCAAGCACACGGGAAGCACCGCACTCATCAACGCAGCCTCGACGACCCCTGGCACTCAAAACCCTCTCAAAACCCCCAGCCAAACCAAGGGAGGAGCCTTCCTGGGATAAAAAGGGACAAAAGGACCTTTTGGGAATTTTTAGGAAATTGGAAAAGCACACATGGTCCGTACGGACCTCTTTGCTTTAATAATTACTGAATCCTCTTAAAGTCCACAATATTCCCTCAAATGCCGGGGAAAATGATTACCCGCCTGCAGAGTTGGTCCGTACGGACCTCTTTGCATGTCAACTTGGTCCGTACGGACCTTATTACACAGGGGACATCATAATTGCAGAATATTCACCATCATCACAGATTCCCTCAAATCGAGGAAAACCAAAAGTCTGGATTACCAGGGAGGTCCGTACGGACCTTCTTGCACCAAATCTGGCACTATAAATAGAGGGCTCCCCCTCCTCATTTCAACACACCTCCCACTTCTCTCTTCCTCCCTAAGCCTTCAGGCTTCCCCTCTAAGTCCTCTCGAGGCACTCCCAGCCCCTTTCGGATCCTTCCGAGGCCTTCCGAGCCCCCTCGTGGTGCTCCGAAGCCTCCCCGAGCGCTCCCGCGATGCTCCCGCGCTGCCCCGAGGCACTCTCGAGGTACTCTGAGGCCCCTCGTGGTACTCCGAGGCCTTGCCTCGGTCTTTCCACCTGTCCCGCTCTTTCCGAGTCAAACCGGTAATCCCAAACCACGCCGAACCTGCGCCCGAATCCAGCCAACGATTCCAACGCACGCCGAACCTCTCGCCCGAGTGATCCTTAACGATCCCCACGCTCGCCGAACCTCTGCCCGAACGCAGCCTGCAACCTCAACTCACGCCGAAACTCTGTCCGCAGACAACCGGCATCTCCAGAAGCAATCCCGATCCGTACCGGAACGCTACTCCGACCTCAAACACTATTCCCCAGCGGAAGACAGACACGAACCAACATTGGTAAGGCTTCCTTCCTACACTATTTCAATACATTTCAATACATAGTGTACAATGTAGACATCCGACATAGCATGCATTTTTAAAAGCGCACACACACACACACACAACATTTTAAAGGATATTAGGGGTATCCGAAAGACTCGTTTTACGAGGCGACTCGGGTGAGCTCTAATATTCTCTTCCCGAGGAGTCATCTGACCATCGAACTCAAAATCTCATCACACAAAAAACAGTTTAAAATTATCTTTAAACTGATGCCCTTTTTCAATGTTTTGGGCTTAATAAAAACGGCGTGGCGACTCTACAAATGCGAAAACAAACGGCGAGACATCCTCCAACTGGAAAAAACCCGCTGCAAAGCGGGGGGAAATGCCAGATGCCGGGGCGCGAACGCGCTGCCTCTCGGATCCGGGTGATTTCAGGGACGTCGCGGTTTGCGACTTGCAACATGCGTGCTGTTTTCAAACAATGTTTCCTTCTTATTTTTTAGTTTAATTAACTTTACGTCTTCGTTTATATTTTATGAAATTTCCCAATCTGTTTATCTCTTTTGTTATTTTGTTACAGTGAGTGCTAAAAATGTTAGCAAATCTGTTTAGCCTTTTTGAGGGTGTGTACCCCTTATTCCCCTTTCAAAGAGTAAGGCTTGTCTTTAGGAAGTCTTGCTAAAAAATTGTATATGTACTTAACCATTTTTCTTGTTTCCTTTTACTCAATGTGCGAGTTGTTTGAGTGACATCTCGCCTTATTTTTCCTTAGAAAATATGGCATTTCGCCTAAATCTCCCCTTTCAAAATGTGGCATTTCGCCAATTTTTCCATTTAAAATATGGTATTTCGCCAAGCTTCATTCATCTCGCGTGGAGATATTACTTGGCATTTTCCAAGTATTCCATTTCCATTTCCACATGTCGGCATTTCGCCTTAATACCTGATGCCTTTAACCAGGTTTTTAATTTTTCCTATGAGTTTATTGTTTGAATAGCAACTAGCCATGCATCTTGCTCATGACCTACCCGAGCTCAACATGTTACCCACCAAGGCAGATAGTTCAACATATGAATTGCTATTTAAGGCATATCATCATGAGCTTGATTACCTGATACCTTGAAACCAGGGTTTTTGCTCTTTTCTTACGAGTTGCATTTTGTATTTCATCTCGCCATGAATCTTGCTAAGGCCCTACCAGAGCTTATCATGTTAGCTTACTCAACTCACGTTCTACTAATAAAGGCATTTCGCGGAGAATGGGATCCTGGTTTTGACACCAGGTTTCTATTATTTTTTCCCGAGTTGCTTTTTGAATAGCTACTCGTCATGAGCCCATTTCGACCTTGCCTCGGAGAGGTCATGTTCTTATGACATTATGGTGATCCGCTAATAAAGGTGTTTTACCATTGGTGGGTTACCTGGTACCTTGGAATTTTTCCAGGTCCTTCATGTTCTTTTTCTCATACTTATTACTGATTCCAATTTGTTTGTTAAAAACGAAATAAACTAGATGAAGCGCTTTCATTGAATTGATCAAAACATACATAACAACTTTCCGCCTTACATTTCTCTACTTATAATAAAGCTTTAAATGATTCACATTCCAAGGGTTTCTCAGCTCCATTCCATATGGCCTTTTCAGCATCTAGGTTCCCTCCCTGATAATTATGGAGATCTGGAAAGGACCCTCCCAATTTGGATTGAGCTTGTTGTACCCAGCTTTGTTTCTCGTGACTTCAGCCTTCCTTAACACCCAATCCCCCAAGTTGAAGGAGCGCGAATTGACCTTCTTGTCATGTTAGGCCTTCATCTGCTGCTTGTAGTTTACTGCTCTGAGCTTGACCTCCATTCTCAGTTCATCACTTAAATTCAAATCGCCTTTCCTTCCTTCATCATTTTCCTTCTCGCCTTAGCAAGTAACCCTATGAGAAGGAAGATCCATTTCCACTGGAGCCATGGCTTCTGATCCATAAGTAAGAGCGAAAGGAGTCTCTCTAGTTGGTCCTTTCACCATTGTCCGCACGTACCATAATGCTATTTGGAGCTCATCTACCCACTTCGCAGTTTTACCATCCAATATCCTTTTCAAACCACCCAACACTTGCTTGTTTGCAGCCTCTGCTTACCCATTTCCTTTTGGCTATGCAACTGAAGACATCCAATGCTTTACGTTGAACCTTTTACATTCAGCTATAAACTTTCTAGAGAATTGCGTTCCATGGTCTGAAATAATCATCCGCAGCAGGCCGAATGGACACCAAACATAATCATAAACAAACTTAACAATACTGTGTTCTGAGATAGTTTCCAGAGCTTTAGCCTCAATCCATTTTGGTGAAGTAGTCAATAGTTACCACCACATATTGGCATCCACCTCTCCCCTTTGCAAAAAACACAATAAGATCAATCCCCCACATATCGAACGACCAAGCCGCCACCACTCTAGTTTGTAAGGTTGTTGGAAGCCTTGGAATATCTGCAAACCGCTGGCACTTGTCACATCTTTTCACGTACTTCTCAGTATCTCGCCTAAGAGTAGGCAGTAGTATCCATGAAACAAAATTTTATCTGCTAATGTCCTTGCACCTGGATGTTTGCCACATACGCCTTCATGAATCTCGAACAAAGCTCTTTAAACCATGTTTTCTTTGATGCATCTGAGAAGAGGCCTGGTAAATGACCTTCTATAGAGGATGCCATTCTGAATCAAGAATCTCGCGAGATCCTTTTGACAACCTTTTCTCTATCTTGGTCCTGAGGAAGAACTTCCTTCTCTAAGTACTCCTTCATCTCATCAACCTGTAGCGATGCGTGAATTTTTAACATCTCGGAGTCGCCACTTATTATTTATTTAGGAAAACAATAAGAAAAACCTATTTATGTTTGAAGAGATTTTGAGGGTTCGGGGGTTAAGTTATGGAATGGGAAGGTCGAGGAGCACCCATTCCTTCCAATCCGGAGATTGATCTTGCCAATTGAGTATTATCAATCTAATTAATTAAATGAGAACAAGCAAACCCTAATCAATTTCTTAATTAGAAATGTCGGATTGTATGCTTCGAGATCGCCTTCATGGATTGAAGGGACTCTAGGCTAATCCTTTTGATAGGATTACACCACTCTAAAAGTCAATAGAGAGTGATTGAGAAGAAGAAAGTAAAAATATAGGAGTTTACCTTGTTTAGGGAGTATTTGATTTAGAACGTGGTTCTAAGATGGATTCTCGGTCGAGAAGTGATTCGGGCAGAGTTTCGACTCAATATGAGAGTCAAATCTTGATGCGGACATAGCTTCGCCTCAATCCTTGATTCGGGCTTTAATGTTTGTTGATCAACAAGGTTGATAAATAAACTTTAGGTGATTTTAGGGTGATTTTGTAGGAATCTTTCAGGGAGAGAAACCAACAAAATGTGTGTGTTGTGTGTTTTCGATCATGGATCGGGGACCTCTGAAATACTAAAATCCATCAAGTATTTATAGGGGTTAAGAGGTGGATGGATGACTTGGTCACCAAGTTTAGGAGACTCAAGGAAGGTTTTGGAACTCAATTATCATTGGATGACCGGATGGGATAAGTTTTATCAAGAAAAGAGGTTGAAACGGAGAAGAAAAGTAATTCTGCATATCCTGCAGAGGGCTTATCTCGCGCGTGACACGTATGTCTCATGCGAGACAACTAGTCGGTTCACTATTTTGTCCTCTTCAGTTATTCCGTTAGTCAGTTAGGTCCAAAACTAACGAGGTTATTTATAAACTTAACGAAACATGACGAAACTGATATGCTTTCATCAAAACACAAAAGAGAGACAAAGAGTAGTGTAATCATGAATTATTGGTTCAGAATGGGGTGTCTACAGAGCCCCTCGGCGACAAGACTTATGGAAGAAGTCATGTCGTTGATAGAAAAGATATCATTCTGAACGCTGGGATGGTCGTGCCGCACGGCTGCCTACGTATCTCTAAGAGAGAATCAAACCAAACGTAGTTCGACTCCAAAACACTGAAAAGGCTATTTTAGGTATTTTGAAAAGCATTTTTGAAAATCGAAGAGGAATATTTTTTTTTTGAAAAGGTAAAATCATACTGAGGAATCAGGGACTTGACCCAATTCTGATGATACCCGATTTGTTGATGAAGTTGCTGAAGTGTGCCGCTTGAGGTTACTTACGTTGTTGTTGCTGCCGAGGTCACAGACTTTGTTGTCCTTGCTGCCATCACAGACTTTGAAGTCGTTGCCGAGGCCACGGACTTGAAGTTTGCTGCCGTCACAGAATTTGTAGTTGTTGTCGAGGTCACGGACTTGAAGTTTGCTGTCGTCACAGACTTTGTTGATGTTGCCGAGGTTATGGACTTGAAGTTTGCTGCCGTCACAGACTTTGAAGTTGCTGCCGAGGTCACGTACTTTGTTGTGATTGTCGAGGTCACGGACTTGAAGGTTGCTGCCGTAACAGACTTTGTTGATGTTGTCGAGGTCACGGACTTGAAGGTTGCTGACGTCACAGACTTTGTTGATGTTGTCGAGGTCACGGACTTGAATTTTGCTGCCGTTACAGACTTTGTAGGTGTTGCCGAGGTCACGGACTTGAAGTTTGCTGCCGTCACAGACTTTGAATTGTCGGTTGAGGTGGAGGTTCTGTCGGCTCCTATAATGCAAGGATATATGCATGCTGGTCTCGGATGGACCCGAATGATTCTTACCTTTCTGCACCTGTTAGCACATAAAGATTCAAAGTAGATTTTTTCAAATTTTAGTTGTTTAACTGGACTTATGTGGTGGTGTCCACGTCTGTTCATGTAAATGGTCGGTTGGTCATTTTGGTGGTGAGTTTATGTATGAGTATATGGTATATCGATATGCAGGGACATTTGTATGGATTTGTATTTGAGAGGGGTGAGCTATATGAGTGAACTTGTGTTTGACAAGTTGGGACCAAATTAGGTTTATGCAAAATCTGTTGCTAGTCAGCGAGGCTGTACTGTTTCTTTATTGTTGTAGAGTTTTGATGAGTAACCTTGTGTGAACACATCTAGGCCTGTTATGAATCTTCATTCTTAATTCTCCCTTGATTCGTGTATCTAGGAGGCAAATGACTACGAATCTGTCAACTGTCGTAATGGCTCTATGTCTAAAGCCCTTTGCTGTCTCAAGCCCCAAGTTGCTTGCAAGTGGTAGATGACTTTGTGAACATGCTTCTGAGGCTGCTCTCTTGATTTGAAGATGATCGATGAATAAGGTTGAATAATACTCTCCCTTTGTCCTTGATTTTTTTTCTTAGTGACGCACCCTGGTTTTTGCCTAGACCGCCCTTTCGGATTTTCAATCTAGCGGGCATCTCTTTTGCGTCTTTATTTTTTTTCTCTTTTTTTTTTCTTTTGAAAATAGTATGTTAGCTCGAAGAGAACTCAGAGGAGAGAATTTTATTGAGGAGAGAGAGATGAGATCTCAAGTTAGTTGAGGAGAGACGGACTCTATTCTTTGGAAGGTGATCCAAGCATTGACTTTTTGGAGAAGTGTATTTTCTAATGATAAGAGTGAGAAGCAAAGAGGAAAGGTCCTAATGCAGAATTGATTATTTTGAAGAGTTGAAGTAGAGATTGACTGGGGGATGAAAGGTTAGGAAGCCCCAATTTTGATGTTTGGATTTCAAGAGTGTGTATGAGAGTGACTAACAGGAAGCCCCTAGACTTAACAAGAAACGCTACTTGGCTCAAGGATCTAGAAAATTTGTTCTACCTTTAATGGACCGTGCATCATCTAGAAGTTTCTAAATAAGTTTGAGGAAAAAGCCAATCATTAGTATGACTTAAGGGTAAACATTATTCTAGATACTGAAAGTCTTCTTCACTTGATGTAAGAGGATGCTGAGTAATCTTCATTTCTTTTGTTGGTATCACTTGACTCTTCTTCTTTGTGGGAGAGTCCTTCATGCATTTGAAGTTTCACCTTTTGTTGTGGGGCGATGAAAGCTTGAGAGTTTTTTTTTTTTTGTACTCTCAAAGCTTTGAATTGAGTAGCCCCACTCTTCTTGGGATGAAGATTGACAGCAGCACCTTTGGCTTTCTTCGTTTGTTGTCTTTTGACTTTCATTAGGGGTAATGTTTAGCCCTTAAGCTTTCTAAGGATAACTTTCTTCTTAAACTCGCTTAGAAGTCTCTATTTTTGCGATGATTTAGGGAATGGAGGGTCCATTATTTTGTATGAATTAAATGATACCCATGAGATAGAACAACCTTAGGGAAAGTGTTTAGGAAAAATGACTTTGATTAATTGAGAAATTTAAGAACAGACTCGATAGTTTAGATGACACAAACTAGAGGAGGTGAGAAGTACTAGAAAGACAGAACGACTCTTCGAGTTCATACTTGGAAATTTAAAACCTAATCTACTTCTATCAAAGGAGAAAGGGAGAGGATAGTTGTAGCCCCAAAGTGGTAAGTGCAGCTTTTCTTCTCGGAGCTTCATCTCCTTCATGGATTACGAGGGAGAGGATTGGTGATGACGTTGGGACGTTCTAACTCTCCATTGTCAAAGAGGTCTTGAATGATGTCCTTCAAGTGATGGCAGGTGTTGGTGTCATGGCCGGTGAAGTTGTGGTACTTGCAGAATAAGCGATGAGTATGATTAGGACCCATATCCTTAGGAGGACCACCTTCCCTTGGTTTGATCTTTTCATTCTTGACGAGCACATCGAAGAGTTCTTCTTGAGTGATTCCTTAAATTTTTTCATAGTGCCTATTTTTCTTTTCGGGAGGAGGAACAGCAGAATACTTGCCGGTGTTGGAGCGGTTGAATGCAATAGCGTTGACTGAAGCTTCCTTACTTGTGGTGGGTTTGTTGTAGCGGAAAGTACTTTCCTTCTTTTTACTTTTTAGGAAGTCATCAATCCTAATTCCGGACTCGTGGAGTTCATTGAAACTAGGAAAGTAGTTGTCGGCGAGCTTCTCTTGAAATTCATCACGGAGGCATTGGAGGAAGATGTGGATTTGCTCTTTGAGAGTAGGTATTTCGACAATTTTAGTAAGTTTGAGTCTCCATCTTCTAGCAAATTCATCAAAAGACTCATTTGCATGTTGCTTGGTTTGTTCAAGATCCTCCTAGTGGGGCGGTAAGTGGAGTTGTCTTCAAATTGCCTTTGGAAGACTAAACATGCAGACGAGCAGTCAAGTCTTGTAGTCGTAGGAAGAGACATGTACCAATCCCTTGCAGCACCTTCTAAAGTCTGAGGAAAGCATTGGGCCAAGATTGTGTTATCAACGCCCATTGGAAGCATAGCCCAAGTGTAGGTCTCAACATGAGCTCGAGGACAAGTAGTACCATTGAACTTGGCGATGTCGGGTGTCTTGTACTTGCAAGGAAACTTGGTGATGGATTGTTGAAGAGCATCGGGATCAAATGGACGAATGATCCTTTCGAAGTGTCAAGGGTTGCAAGTTTCTTTTCAAGATAGTTCTTAGTAACATGGTCACCAAGTTTAGTAGTTTCACCACTGCCTTCTTTCTTGGTTTTAGTACCCTTGGAGATATGTCCCTCATCATCGGAGGAGGATGAGGAAGAGGAGGAATCGGATTCTTCCTTTTTATTGTTTGACTTCTTGGGTATCTTATTCTTTTTGATATAGGATTCCTCTTCATCGGAGGAGGATTCCTCTTTCTGCTTTTGTTTTCTTCCTTTCTTGACTTTCATGTCATGGAGCTCTTGCATGAGGGCGGCCATTTGGGCAATTTGCTCATCAATTTTCTTACTTTGTTCATCCAACCTAAGCATGGCTTTGATGAGTTGGGCCTTAGCTTCGTTGATTTCGGCCTCGATGGTAGAAGGAGAAGCAGACATTGCGTCGAGCTTTGGCGAATAACCTAGACGTGTAGCAACCGTGTTAAACCATGATCGAATCCCAACAAGTCGGATGAATAGGGTGAATGAAGGCTTGAAGGTTTGAAGGTTTTGGCCAAAACACGAAAAGACTGAATGCTTGTCTCGCACCGGACAATTAGTTTCGTGCGAGACAACACTACGGCAAGTCACATTTTTCCTGATTTTAATCTTAATTTTGGTCGGACGGAAAATCCGTTTTGGGGGTTTCTAACATTCAGAATTTAAACCCAGGGACCTAGGGATCGAAGTTATCTCAAGTAACATCGAGTTTCGTGCAATAATTTGGTAAGAAAATTTTCTCTTTTAGGAGCAAATCCGAAGGGATAATCATAGGGACGTTTTCGTATGGACAATTCTGAAGCGACAATTTTTTAATTTCTTTTCCATAGATTACTGTACAAAACAAGATCTTGACAAGGGATTACAAGGACTCCAAGATCAAACCGATCGGTCACGGAGTGTCTTAAAAATTCAATCTACATGATATGTGGCGATGCAGGGCTGGAAGGCTAGGCTCCCGCGATATGACAATCTAGGTGGATTGAATACGCGGAGTGGGATGATCTAACTTCGGAGAGACCGGCGACTAGATGGTTACCGTCATCCGTCCTTAGTGTGGGTCCCGGGTTAATCAGGGTATGTAGTGCAATGACAGATATAATATGAGTGTGTGTGTGTGTGTGTGTGTGTGTGTGTGTGAGAGTCAATCAAGGTGATAGAGTAAAATAGAGATTTTTTTTTTGAAAATAAAAGACAAACAGATAATGGCCGCACCAAGTGGTTGCCTACGTTTCTCCCAAATTAGGAAGACTCAGGCCATTGTAGTTCCACTTAAAGAGAGAGAGAGAGAGAGAGCGAGAGAATAAATAAATTCATTTATTACAAAGCCCGAGTCAACCGATGACCGGTAAAAAATTAAAATAATTTAATCTCACGCAATTATATAGTTCAAGTATAAATAATTACTCTACCCTTGCAAAATAAAGTTAGTACAAACAAAATAGAAATAATAATTTATTTTGACTTTTATGTAAGTTTTTGTTTTTTTTTTCTTTCTTTCTTCATGCGCCGCCAAACAGGGAAGGAACTTTTGTTTTTTCAAAACCGTATATTAATCTCGCGCGAGATAAGTTTTTCCCCCGCTGGACAAGTATTCGGACAGTAAATTTTTTTTGACGAAAATAGTACAGAAAAATTCCAAAAAATCCAGAAAAATCAAATTTTTGCAGAAAAATAAAAAGATTGATAATATTCAATTGTGTGCAAGTCAAACCCTCTTAATTAATTGTCTCCAGCGGAGTCGCCACTGTAGCGATGTGTGAATTTGTAACATCTCAGAGTCGTCACTTATTATTTATTTAGGAAAACAATAAGAAAAACCTTTTTATATTTGAAGAGATTTTGAGGGTTCGGGGGTTAAGTTATGGAATGGAAAGGTCGAGGAGCATCCATTCCACCCAATCTGGAAATCGATCTTGCCAATTGAGTATTATCAATCTAATTAATTAAATGAGAATAAGCAAACCCTAATCAATTTCTTGATTAGGAATGTTGGATTGTATGCTTCGAGATCGCCTTCATGGATTGAAGGGACTCTAGGCTAATCCTTTTGATAGTACACCACTCTAAAAGTCAATAGAGAGAGATTGAATAGAAGAGAGTAAAAATATAGGAGTTTACCTTGTTTAGGGAGTATTTGATTTAGAACGTGGTTCTAAGATTGATTCTCGGTCGAGAAGTGATTCGGACAGAGTTTCGACTCAATATGAGAGTCAAATCTTGATCCGGACAGAGCTTCGCCTCAATCCTTGATTCGGGCTTTGATGTTTGTTGATCAACAAGGTTGATCAACAAACTTTAGGTCATTTTAGGGTGATTTTGTAGGAATCTTTCAGGGAGAGAAACCAACAAAATGTGTGTGTTGTGTGTTTTCGATCGTGGATCTGACCTCTGAAATACTGAAAGCCATCAAGTATTTATAGGGGTTTAAGAGGTGGATGCATGACTTGGTCACCAAGTTTAGGAGACTCAAGGAAGGTTCTGGAACTCAATTATCATTGGATGACCGGATGGGATAAGTTTTATCAAGAAAAGAGTTTGAAACGGAGAAGGAAAGTGATTCTGCATATCCTGCAGAGGGCTTGTTTCGCACGAGACACATATGTCTCGTGCGAGACAACTAGTCGGTTGACTATTTTGTCCTCTTCAGTTATTCCGTTAGTCAGTTAGGTCCAGAACTAACGAGGTTAGTTAGAAACTTAACGAAACATGACGAAACTGATATGCTTTCATCAAAACACAAAAGAGAGACAAAGAGTAGCGTAATCATGAATTATTGGTTCAGAATGGGGTGTCTACACAACCCAATCTTTTTCTCCCTCTTCAATCTCTAAAATTTTTTGACTGCTGAAAGCATGCTCGCTCAAAAACTCCACCTTGATCTCGCCACTTAAATTTTTGACCTCTTTCCTTGCAATCTTGCTCAAATGATCAGCTCGCTCATTGTCTGTCCTATCCACTTGGATCAGATCCCAAAACTTGGACTTTTTCAACATGCCTCTGGCCATGTCACAATACTTTATGAGGATTGGATTCACCACCCCATATTTACCCTTAAATTGTTTAACCACTAACTGAGAATCTGAGTAAACTCTCAATTCGCCAACACCCAACTCGCCTGCCAGCCTCAATCCCACTATCAACGCTTCGTATTCTACTTGGTTGTTTGATGCTGAAAACTTGAATCTTAATGCCTTTTCAAACGTAACATCTTCTGGCGAGATCAACGAAATTTCCGCTCCAATTCCTCCTTTTGCTGACGAGCCATCCACATGCGAGCTCCAGCAATCCGCTAACTCTACATGGAACTCGAAATTAACCAACTCTCTTTCCTTAGGGGGCCTCTGCACTGTCTTTGATCTCGCCATTTCCGCAACGTCCTTGGTAAACGAAGCTTCCAAAACAAAATCCACTAGGGCTTGAGCTTTTATAGCCCTTCTAGCTTAATATTTGATATCAAACTCCGTGAGCTCAATGGACCATGTCAATAATCTCCCTGAAGACTCTAGTTGCTGGAAGATTTTTCTCAAGGGGGCATCAGTTAGCACCGTGATGGAGTGGGCTAAGAAGTAAGCCATCAACTTGCGAACTGCTACCACTAAGGCGTAAGCAACCTTTTTCGTGTTAAAATACCTTGTCTTCATATCACTTAGTGCCTTTGACATGTAATACACTGGCTTCTGACTTGATCCATCTTCCTTTATCAAGACTGTCGCCACTGCTCGATCTGAAGCCGCTAAATAGATACCCAAATCATCTCCGATCATAGGACTGCACAAGAGTGGTGGTTTCCCCAGATACTCCTTTAATTGCTTGAACGACTTGTCACACTCTTCATCCCAAGCAAACTTTTTGGCTCCCTTAAGAATTTTAAAGAAAGGTAAACACCTCTCTGTTGAGCGTGAAATGAACCTCCCCAGTGCAGTGATTCTCTAATTAAGTTTTTGAACTCCATTGATTGTTTTTTGCGGCTTCATTTCTAGTAAAACCTTGATCTTCTTCGGATTTGCTTTAATTCCCCTTCTATTGACAATGAATCCCAAAAACTTTCATGTTGTCACCCCAAAGGTACACTTGCTAGGATTTAGCTTCACCCGGTTCTTCCTGAGGTTTCCAAATTTTTCTGCGAGATCATTGACATGATCATCATCTCGCGACTTGATAACCATATCGTCAATATAAGCTTCCACATTTATGCCCAACTGGGGACCAAAAACTTCATTAACCATTCTTTGATACTTCGCTCCCACGTTCTTCAATCCAAACGGCATCATTTTGTAACAAAAGTTTCCCAACGATCCCGCCATAAATGATGTTAGCGGTTTGTCCTCCTCTGCCAACTTGATTTGATGATACCTAGAGTAGGCATCAACAAAACTCAAAACTTTGTGACCCGCTATTGAATCCACCAATCTATCTATCCTTGTAAGCGGAAAACTATCTTTTGACCATGCTTCGTTTAGATATGAAAAATCAATACACATTCTCCATTTCCCGTTAGCTTTTAAAATCATTACCACATTCGCCAGCCATTTCGGATATATGTGATTTTCTCAATTATTCCCGCTTTGAGAAGCTTTTCGACCTCTTCTTGCATGGCCTTTTCCCTTTCTGGTGCTAAGTATCTTGTCTTCTGTTTGATTGGCTTTGCCTCTGTATCCACACACAAGTGATGAACTGCCACCTCTTCTCTGATCCCGCACATATCTTCCACCTGCACTACCAGAAAAAGGTCATTTAGCGACGGAATTAACAGCGACGGACATATTCCGTCGCTAAATAGCGGCGGAATATAGACTTTAGCGTCGGAATTATTTTGGCGTCAAATTTAGCGACGGAATTTAATTCCGCCGCTAAATTCCGCCGCTAAAACGAATATTCCTCGAATATTCGTTTATTTCCGTCGCTAATTTGGCGGTTGATTTACCGGCGGAATATTCCGCCGCTAAATCTTTATCAGCGACGGAATTATTCTGCCGGTGAAAATATATCATTTTTTTATTTTTTTATTTATCAGCGTCGGAAATATTCCGACGGTGAAATTAAAATATTTTTTATTTTTCTTTTTGAAATATTACACCGACGGAATATTTCCGACGGTGAAATTAAATGTTTTTTTTTTATTAAACACCGACGGAATATTTCCGCCGCTGATAATTTAATATTTTTTTATTTATCAGCGACGGAAATATTCCGTCGATAATAAAATGTAATTTTTGTTTATTTTTAGAACTAATTAACAAAATAACAAACTAAAAAACATTAAAATATCATAAATATTTATGATATTTTTGAAAAAATAAATAAATCATAAATATTTATTAATTTTAATTTTATAATGCCATTATTTTTATTTATATAAAATATGAAAGTTATTTTAAATTACTCTCAAAAAAATAAATATGAGTCAATAAATATTATTTTTGAAAAAATAAATAAATTATAAACCCTAAACCTAATACCCTATATACTATACACTATACCCTACACCCTATACCCTATACCCTACACCCTATACCCTATACCCTATACCCTATACCCCTGTACCCTGTACCCTGTACCCTGTACCCTGTACCCTATACCCTATACCCTATACCCTATACCCTATACCCTATACCCTATACCCTATACACTATACCCTATACCATATACCATATACCCTATACCCTATACCATATACCCTATCAATGACAAGGACCGCTGCCCACAATGCAAGGGCGAAAAGGTTGTACAGGAGAAGAAGGTCTTGGAAGTGGTTGTGGAGAAGGGTATGCAAAATGGACAGAAAATTACATTCCTGTGGAGAAGCCGAGTGAAGCTCCTGACACTCTTACTGGAGACATAGTCTTTGTACTACAACAGAAAGAGCACCCAAAGTTCAAGCGAAAGGGTGATGACATATATTTGTTAGGGGCTAAATATCGTTTACCTAAATTCCAAGGGAGTCAAATGTAAAATCTCTCCTTTTCAATTTCAGATCTACAAAAAGCTGGACCGGATCGGATGGATTAATTTCACAATAAACAGCGCGCCAAGTTGGCGCTCATTTAAAATTTCAAAATTTCCGAACGAACAACAAGCAGATAATCCAATTCAAACTTTCAAATCAAATTAATCAGACACCTCTAAATCCCTCTCTCCCATCCTCTCTCTCTCTCTCTCTCCAGCAATTGAATTTGAAAAAAACAAATATCGAGCCGCTCTTACCCTGGTGCTATTTCATCTTTAATTTCAGGTAATTCCACATTTCAATTCTCTCCCTTCCTGTCTGGGTCCGAATCTGGGTTCGACTTCCCAGATTCCTTGACTTCCGAACAATGCAAGGCCCTAGAGGGTGTGCTGCCTCCTAAGCCTTCATCGCAGATGACAGATATGGAGCTTGATGATGAGTGCGAGGAGACAACCCTTCACGATGTCAACATTGAAGCTTACGATGTAGATGATGACATGCACGGTGGTGGGGGCCAGAGAGTGCAGTGTGCTCAGCAGTAATGATGTGGGTCTTTGTTTTCTGGATATCTTAGTTATGACTTATGAGACAATAATCTCCAGAGTGTTGTCTAATAGTTGGTTAGTTCCTTGTTTTGGACTAATCTTGTTTTTGTTTTATTTTGGATAAAAAATTTAAAATTGTATGCAATTTACCAATTTGGGAATAGCTACAAGAACCCTTGCAATTCTTATATCCCCTAACCCCTATCCCTAAACCCTAAACCCTAAACCCTAAACCCTAAACCCTAACCCCTATCCCTAAACCCTAAACCCTAACCCCTAACCCCTAACCCCTAAACCCTAAACCCTAAACCCTAAACCCTAAACCCTAAACCCTAACCCCTAACCCCTAACCCCTAAACCCTAAACCCTAAACCCTAAACCCTAAACCCTAAACCCTAAACCCTAAACCCTAACCCTAAACCCTAAACCCTAAACCCTAAACCCTAAACCCTAAACCCTAAACCCTAAACCCTAAACCCTAAACCCTAAACCCTAACCCCTAACCCCTAACCCCTAAACCCTAAACCCTAACCCCTAACCCCTAAACCCTATAGTGTATAGGGTATAGGGTATAGGGTATAGGGTATAGGGTATAGGGTATAGGGGTATAGGGTATAGGGTATAGGGTATAGGGTATAGGGTATAGGGTATAGGGTATAGGGGTATTTGGATGACCCGACGGATGGTGGGCTGTTTGGATGACCAAGGCTAGGAGCATGATTGACAACCTACCCTCGTCGACAACTACAGAGTCGTCATTAGAAACACCCTATCAAGAGGATGAAATGCCAGTGCCACCTAACGTTTCATCAGCTAATCATCCATTAGATGATGTCACTCATATTCCTCAAAATGTTGATGAACCCGAGGAGGATATCTTACCAGTGAATTTGCCAACTCCCCCGCCTCGTTCAGGTCATCTCGCACACATTGATATTGATGAATCAGAGGAAGAGGAAGAGGAAGAGGAAGAGGAAGAGGAAGAGGAAGAGGAACCAGAGTTTGATTCATCAGAGTCCGAAGACGAAGATGAAGAACTCGAGTTTTGTAGTAATTCATAGTCCAGTGATGATGATGGGGACGAAGATTAATAATAGTTTAAAGTTTAAAATTGTATTGTGAATGCTTTAGATTATTAGAACTTTAAAGTTTTATATGTATTGTGAATGCTTTAGATTATTAGAACTTTAAAGTTTCATATGTATTGTGAATGCTTTAGATTATTTTTAATATCCGTCGTTTTATATATATTATGAATGCTTTAGATTATTAGAACTTTAAAGTTTTATATGTATTGTGAATGCTTTATATTATTAATAGTTTAAAGTTTTATATGTATTGTGAATGCTTTAGATTATTAGAACTTTAAAGTTTTAGATGTATTGTGATTATATTGTTTCCTATTGTTCAAGTTGTATATTTTAATATTTTTACCGTAATACGTATATGAGTTCTAGTAGAAAGGGCAAGGGTAAGAAGACTAAGCCTATTTACACATTGATTATCGGGACGCAACCGTCCCGATCCGGTAGCGATGATGTCGACCCTTCACGCAGTAGTACTAGCTCCACCTCTGGGGCCGGTACTCACTACCGTCGATTCTCGAGGGAGGATATTTGTCAGATATCATCACTTTATGACCGAGTAAGTAACTCTTCATTAATTTGATATAAGTTGGTTCCTTTTTGCTTTATATATAATTCATTATTTAAGTTAAAATGTTATTGTATAAATATACTTGGCAGGTTTGTAGGTGGATACCCCACCCCAGGGACTAAGATCGGGCACATGCGGCGGTCTCGAAAAATGACCGAGTTTTGGCCCAACTGGAAAAAATTGCCACAGAGGCGTAAGGACGATGCGTGGGATGAGTTTAAGGTAATGTGTTAATGGTTTTTATTTAAAACTTAAATGTTAGTTTGTTATTAAAATGTTATAATTAATAATGATTATACTCTTTTAGTTTTGTAATGTTATCATTATATGTTGTAGGCTAAATATTATTGGGCGCCGTACATCAGCGAGGCGACGGCTAGATATGTTTTCGATCAGCAGGCTCACAAGCTATTTACGGATTTTATTTGTAACATATTTATCTATCCTTAATTAGTTTAATTAACAATGATTATACTCTTTTAATTTTATAATGTCATCATTATATGTTTACGAGATATTCATATTTTTTATAGGTACCACGAAGAAAAATTATTATACTACTCGGCTCGCGGCGGGAGAACAGCCCTTGTGTCCTACTTTTATGACCGATGAGGTGTTTGGTCAATTTTGCGAATATTGGGGGTCGGCTGCGGCGAAGGCTATATCCGAACAGGCCAAGGCCAATAGAGCAGGCTCCTCGGGGTCGGCGGCGTTGCATACCGGGGGGACGCTCACGATCGCCGAGCATCACGACCGCATGGTATGTATGTTAATTTAAATGTAGTAGTGTATGGATGCTTTTAAATAGGTTTATGTACGTATGTTAGCTGGGAGCCAATGTTGATGCTATGAAATCCATAGTTTTAGTGTAAATGTAGTGTATGCATGCTTTTAAATCGCTTTAAATGTTGCATTTATATATACAATTTCAAAGTAATAATCTCGCTTATTTTATTTATAGGAAAGGGAGTATGGTCCGAATATCGCTTTGTGGATGTTTACGCTAGCACCCATATTCGGAATTCTACGGCGCCCGATCAACCTCCGCATTGGGTTGACGATCGATCTGCTACTGCCTTTGTAAGTAAACTATCATTAAATGACTTGATTTTGAATATGTATATTTATTTATGTACCTTACATTGTGTATATGATTATAATTGTTTGTTTTATTTTTCAGCCGCATATCAAGCCGCCGTTGTTCCCGAAGGAACGCCTCCCGCGAGCCCGTCCCCTTCGTGCTCGATGTTTGGCACGAGGTCACCTCTCGGGGACATCCAAGGAGAGGAGCCCGAGTGTTAGGGATGGGGATTACGGGCGGCAATGCCCGTCGACGTCGACCGGCCGTCGGCGAAATGTAGCCCAAACCCCACGTTTCATGATCCGAGGGTCGACACTCTGGAGGCTGCAAGGCTGGAGGAGGAGAAACGCGAGCGGGCAAAGCTTGCGGATGCTTTGGCGGTTCGACGCAGATGCGGGAGGAGAACGATCGACGTCATGCAGAGATTCAAAGACAACATGCAGACTCAAAGACAATTGGCGCTGTTGATGGCTCATCTCGGCCAGACTCCCGGGGTAATTTCCAGCGTCCCCGGGTTGATTGCGGATTTTTTTAGACATTTTTGTATTAAATTATACTTGTTTGTAAACATTTGAGACATTTGGTACCCGTGGGAGCCCCTCCCGCCTCTCCCCCGCTCCACCCCTCTCCCCCTCCCCCTCTCCCCCTCCCCCTCTCCCCCTCTCCCCCTCCCGAATTGGTACGGTGGTATTTAGTTTTTATTTGGTACACTCGATATTTGAATTTTAGTTTTTATAGTTTTAGTTTTATAAATTGAAATGTTATATCGTGTACAAAAAATTTTGGTTTATTGATATTTTAAATTATTTTTTTTAAATTTATTTCGAGAATCGGCGACGGAATTTTCCGTCGCCGAAATTAATCTTTGAAATAAAAATTAATTAAATAAATTAATTTCAGCGACGGAATTTCCGCCGCTATAATCATTTAATTTTTATTTAATTTTTGATTTCAGCGGCGGAAATTTCCGTCATTTGTAATAAAATTTAAATTAAAAATTAAATAATTTCAGCGACGGTAATTTCCGCCGAAATAATTTAATTTTAATTTAAATTTTATTACAATGACGGAAATTTCATGAAATTAATTTAATTAAATTAATTTTTATTACAATGACGGAAATTTCCCCATTGAAATGAAAATTTAATTAAATTAAATTAATATGGCAGCGGAATTTTCCGTCGCTGAAATCATTAATTCACCGGCGGAATTAAATTCCGTCGGTAAAAGAAAAAAATAGCGGCGGAAATTGACCCGTCGGAGCACTGCGACGAGCTGGTAGCGGCGGACCACCGACGGAATTTTTCCGTCGGTGATTTATTTTAGCGACGGAAATTTAATTTTAGCGGCGGAAATTTCCGTCGCTAAATGACCTTTTTCTGGTAGTGCTGCCAAGCAAACACGTCTAAATTCTGCTCAAGTAATTCCACTAACCGCTTCCGATTTTCAGGAGACAAACTTTTTCCAATCTTTATCTTTTGCTCTGGGAACTTTGGGTTGACTATGATTTATTTCAACTCTTCTTGAGCCTATATCTCCATCTCATCATGCACCTTCAAAGATTCAATTTCAATCTCGCTGTTTGGGACTTTGATCTCCATTTGGACTGGCTCATCTCGCCTAGCTATATCGGCGGCTTCTGCTTCCATTGAACTCGCCTTAGGGTCTTGCTCGCAAATTATTTCCTCGTCCGCTTTTTCCTCTGCTTCAACTTCCATTTCCATATTATTTCTTCCATCTCCTCTACCAACACTAACATAGGCTCAACGTGGGCATTCTCACTTTCATCCTCTACATCTTTAACCTCCATACATTCCCATCTCGCTTGTATCTGACCTGGCCAGCATATGATTGCCGACCCGTCCTTCATACTTTCAGTTTCCTCCCATTCTTCCCCACCTTCAAAGGCGTTGGAAATCATATGAATCCGCGGTCCTCCTATTACTATCCCATTAGCCATAGCGACTATCTTCTTTGATTTCTGCATCTCTATCTTCTTTCTGATTGCTGTCAACGGCTGACTTCAGATGCAAGCAATCCCCTTTGGAGTTGGGTATTTCACCCTATGATGTGGTATGGAAGCCACTTTTTCAAAATTTTGCATGAACGGAACCCCAACTATTGCATTATACAGCGAGACGAGGTCGATCACCATGAATTCAATGCTTCTTGCTCTCCTTTTATCAACATACGGGTCCTCATCTCGTATTTCCACATTTGAAGTAATGGTTCCCTTTACCCGGACTGTGTGATTGGTAAACCCTTTAAGAACTCCCTCATATGGAGTGAGATGTGCCTCCGCCAAATCCATCCTCCTGAACACTTCAAAATAAAGAATATTCCGACTGGCTCCCGTATCAACCAACACTCTCTGAAGGATGTTATTGGGAGGGAAAATTGAAATAACCAAGGGCTGATTCGCATGGATCGTTGAAGTCGCCAACTTCCTCCTTGTAAAACTTATGATCCTTTCTTCTCCTGGTGGGTACGTGGGGACATGAAAGGTATGAGAGAGGCTCATTACCTGGTTGTTAAGTTGGGTAATGCTGGGAATAGCATCGCTGATTACATCTATCACATTTCTCATTTCTTCATCCCGCCTTGCACCTCCATCCCGCCTAGCTTCATCTCGCTCAACATATTCATTCAACTCGCCTCTGTCTACCTTAGCTTAAAGCACCCTCTTGAGGTTGAGGAAGTCATTTGTAACGTGCCCAACGTCATTATGATATTCACAATATTTGCTCTTATCTCTCCTCTCAAGGGTCTCCTTATTCATCTCGCAGGCTGGGGGCATGTTAACCACTTTCATCAACTCGCTTGGAGTAAGTCTTAATTTGGTAAAGACTTGCTCCTTGAAAGCTTCCCTTCCTTTTCCTTTACTCCACTCTCTTCTCCCTTCTTTTGGTGATTCTCTTCCTTCTGCCCTAACTGTCTCAATTCGCTCCTTAGCAGCTTTCCTCGGAGTTGCGGCCTGGGCGACCGCGACTTACGGCTCACCACCTCCTGTAAATTCCCGTACCCGCTCAAACATCTCGCCCAAGGTCTTTGGGGTTCTCATCCCCACTTCTCTCTTGAAATTTCCTGGTGCCAAACCAGCGGAGAAGAGCATAACCAGTGACTCATGGCTTGTATCTGGGATCTGCTCTGATAGGGCTTTAAATCTGTCTATGTAACTCAACAACGATTTTGTGTCCCTCTGCCTAATGTTGCACAGATCTTGCTTCTTGACTGGGCAAGCTCTCGAATGACTGAAGCGAGACAAAAACTTTGATCTGAAATCGCCATAGTTCATGATGGACCCAATAGGTTGGGATAAAAGCCACTCTAGTGCATGTGAAGTTAAAGTGCTAGCCAAAGCCTTGCACCTAGTTGCATCATCGTTGGTCAGGAGCGACATTGTCACCTCAAAATTTGTGATATGATTCCTTGCCCTGGTGTTCCCCGCATACTCCGGCAGATCTGGCTTCCTGAATGCGGGATCAGGCTCCGATTTCCTTATCCTATGAGCAAAAGGATACAAGTATGAATCCTTCTCTTCGGTTGCTTCATCAGTGGTCCTCTTCAAATCTGCGATCTGTTTCGCGATTTCTGCTTTCTAATTTGTTTCTTCTTTTAGTTCATCTTTCTTTGGAAACCGCGACTTGCTTGGTGTTTTTCTCTCCGCGACTTGCCCGGAGTATATGTGCTGTCATATTTGGATCCAGAGTCCAACTCCGAATCTGAGTAATGATAGTAATAATAATCTTCTCCCTCTCCTGGTACATAGTGAACCCTTCTCCTTTTTCTTTTCTCTTCTCTTTCCTTGTCATGTCGCGACCTCAATTTCTCCTTGAGATTGCTCTCTTTCTCCCTTACATTCTCAACTCGCATTCCTCAACTTCCTTCCTTTTCGCAGTCACTCCTTCTCCTGGATGGAGATGGAGCTTTCCGCCCCCTTGACTTTCCCTATATCACCTCCTCGCTTCGCTCTGCTCTACCACCTCTACTAGGCTCTGGCACTTTTTATGGTGTTAGCAACATGTCACCTATTATCTCCTTGGGGAGCAACGAAGGCATCTCGCCTAACTCCTCCAGCTTTCGATTGTTTTTCAGCACTTGGAGCAGCAAATCATTATGTTGCTTTATATAGAGTGCCTCTTGAGCCCTAGCCGCCTTTTCTGCTGCAACGGCATCCTTCTCTTTCTCTGTTCTCCCCTCACCTCTCCTTGGCCCAGAAGGAGTTTGATGTCTCCTTCTTGATGTTCCCTTATGGGAGGTATCCCTAGAATTCTAAGGTTGGTCTTCTTGATTCTTGTGGGAAGTGGGAATCTCCACAGCCGACTTGAGGGCTCTCAGTTTTGAGGTCCCAACGGGCTCCATTGGAACTGTTTGAACACAACAACAAATGCTTATCTTTTAGTGATTTCGAACCTAGACTTCTTTGAGATGAGAAAGGCCTTTGGTGGAGAAGAACTCATTCCCATCAATGGAACCAAACTGATGCTGCAAGTAAATGAGCTTGGCTGAATGCACCACATGTGGACTCCATGTAAGGAAATCTGGCACGATCGTCCCCCTCAGACCTGTACCACGAACACCGTAAGCTAAACCGGGGGCTTCTCCGGCTAAAGCCCCTCCGGTGTGAGAGTAAGTATTGGTTTATGAAGAAAGCTCAAAAGTGAATTGAAGAGAGGCTAAGGATAGTAAAATATGGCTTACTTGACTTCCAAGGGTAAGGTTGTATATATACCTTGATAAGGTGATAAGGTGATAGGGTGATATGATGTTATCACAGTTATCCTGGACCACGCGACACCTGTCTCCTCCTGATTTGCCCCCACCTACTTTAGCCGACCTTTCCACCTTTAATGGGATTTCGGGGGGCCCAACAGTAGGAGCTCTCTTATCTCATTTAATGCCAACCTTTATGTGTCAGAGATGGTCGGTCCTTTGTCTGGAACCGTTAGGGAAGATCCAGATACTTATTAGGCGGGACGACCATCTAGCCTGAATTGGTGAGTTCGCCTGAATTGTCTTATGCCGAAATGGTGATTTAGGAGAGTGGACGAGATCATCATTTCGCTAGAGTCAATGATCTCGCTCAACCCCCTTTGTCCCTTTTTATCAACTTGACCGGAGCGAGATCGCCTTCTCGCCAAGTTAGTGATCTCGCTCATATTCTCTTAGACTTGTCCACATGATCTCGTTCCAATATGGCGGTTTGACTATCGAAGTTGATAGGAAGATGCAAGTGCTACTCCTCCGTTGCAAAAATGAATTCCCGAAAATATTTCAAATTTACTTTTGATTTGAAGCAAATTTTAAAATAAAAGATAGACATTCATTTTAGAAAAAGTAGTAAATTCTCTAGTACGGGGTAGGACAACAGACCAACAGATGGTACACATTCAAAAGGTTATTTAACGATATTTTGGACATTTTATGCATCTCTTCTATTCAATTAGCTTTTGCATAATATCAATCCTTGATTTCGTGCACTGACTACAAATCCGTAAATTTTACCTACCACTTGTCATTATTGAAAATGACAGTAAGAAGTAGGTAAGTTAAATGCTCTTACTGCGTATAGGTTTTTAAAATTTTAAATATCAAAATAATTTTCACCAAAACTTATTTACTATAATAACACTTTTTTGAATAGCTGGTTTTGGCAATACCGGAATTAAGTTTGAATTCGGTATTGTCACTACCGGGTTTAATTTTTTATTTTATTTTTTTAAACTGATTATTTGATTTTTTTAAATAAAAATTGTGAAGCCGGTATTGACAAAACCGGGATTAAATGTAAAGTTAAATCCGGGTTTATCAATGCCGGATTTAAGCTTTTTTTCATTTTTTTTAAAAAAAGATTAATGGTTATTTTTAAAAATAAAAAATTGTGGAGCCGGTAGTGGCAATACCGGCTTTAATTTAAATTCAAAGCCGGTACTACCACTACCGGCTTTAACTTAAATTTTTTTTTCTTAAACTGAGAGTCACGTGGGTGAGAGAGAAAAGGTGAGAAGGAGAAAGAGAAAGAGAAAGAGAAAGAGAAAGAAGAAATAGAGAAGAAGAAGGAGATGAAGAGGAAGAAATATCTTCTCAATTGTAAGTTAATTTTTTTTTCTTTGCTTGTATACATTTTTTTGCCCATTGAGTACTTACGCTTTCATGTCGACAACTCAATTCATATGATTACTACAGGGATGAACCCAATCCAAAATAGGAACTAGAAAAGAAAATACCTAGTAAACCGATCACAAGAATACCAGTTACAGTACCTATTATCTAAAGAGGAATCCTTCCAGTAGTATTGGCCATTTCCCACACTTCCCTCTATATTTCATAAAGTGGTTATGCTAGCGACATAAAGAGTTATGGATAAGTATGAGATGAGATCCTTCCGAGTAGGGTAAGAGAGATCCATATTCTTTACAAACTCCACCAACTCTTGATAAAAAGTTTTCATAAAACTCAAAGTAAAAAACCTCTCGAGTTGTTGCAGAGTTTTGAAGTAAGGTATAGATCTCATCTGGGACTATGAATTGAATGAATAAACGAGTTGTCGACATGAAAGTGTAAGAACTAATAAGGGTTCGAATTGGAGAGAAATTTGATTTTAGAAAAACGAGAAAACCCTTCTTACGTTTCCACATCAAAGTGCGGAAGAGATATTATAGTTCAGGGATAGTGTACCTTTTTGGCTTTACACGCTCGACAATAGCCTTCGGGTATTCTTTCGGGAGTAGTATGGGCTAATGAAGCATGGGGCTCCTATTGGAGTTGGGACCCAAAAGAGACTTGGGCTTTTATTACTTGGATCATCTTCGCTATTTATTTACATACTAGAACAAATAAAAATTTATGGGGTGCAAATTCCGCAATTGTGGCAGTTATAGGCTTTATGATAATTTGGATATGCTATTTTGGAGTCAATCTATTAGGCATAGGACTACATAGTTATGGTTCATTTTAAGGGAATGTCTAGTTAAATGAAAGAAATTTTTTTACGAATAATTTATTGTTAAAATTATTATGATTTGTTGTTAAAAACTATTATGAAGAAATAGGGAAGAACAAAGAGAGTTGTTAATATAAATATTTAAGGATTGCTTGTATATATTTTTATGATATGAAGAAATAGGGAAGAACATAGAGTTCTTATTATAAATATTTAAGGATTGCTTGTATATTTTTATGATTTATTGTTAAAATTATTATTATTTATGAGTTCAATTGTTCAATATTAAGAAATTAATCATTATAAATAGTATTCGTGTGTTTCAATTGATTTTGTTTTTGTTTTTTAGAAATATGACAATAGGATTTGTGTGTTTCAGATGAATCAACAAGAAGTCGGTATGTTTGTTCATCCCTGACCAATAGACCCGTCTGTATTAACCAGACAGTCATCACATCGATCAGAAAATATTTGAAATTGAGAAGAATTTTCCAAATTTCGATGTAGACGTGGTATACAACTTCCTGAAAAATTGGATTTTAGGATTGAAACGAAACTTAATAATCAAGGCTTTTTTGGGTATATAAATTAGGTCATATTAAACACAACTGGTGTTTGATTAAGGCTTTGATTGAGAGATGGCGTCCGGAGACGCATACTTTTCATTTATCTGTAGGAGAGATGACAATCACCCTTCAGGATGTTGCTAGCTTATGTGGCCTTCCCGTAGAAGGACATCCTGTGATTGGCACAGAAACTCATATGACACATGGGCAATGGAAAGAATTATGCGTAGAATTACTTAATTTTGAACCATCTGACTCGGACCTTAAAGGTGGGAGTATAAAAGTGAAATCGATTTTTGAAAATTTCACTTATAATGACTTTGAGAATCTCCCCGGGAACGCCACTGATGAGCTGGTTACCTTGTACACTCGAGCATATATTTTTCTATGTTTGGGGTCATATCTTTTAGTTGATTCGAGTGATAGCAAGATTAAGTTGATATACCTCCCACTGCTCAGGGACGTTAACTCCATTGGTTCATACAGTTGGGGCAGTGCAACATTGGCCTTTTTGTATAGAGAATTATGTCAAGCAATGAACCCCAAATCATGTGGGTGTGCTGGGTTTTTGACTCTTGTGCAGGCATGTGAATTATATTTGTTTACATTATCTAGTATAGTAAAAATGTTATTTTCTACGGGACGCTAATTTTTTTAATTTTTTTTTTAGCTTTGGGCATGGGAGAGGTTGTTATGTACACAACCTACTAGGCTGAGGGATAACATACTCTGGTTGGACGGATCATTGCCATATGGTTGCATGTATATTTTTTAAATTACTCCCCAAAACTTATTTTCTGATTAGTTTTTCTTCACTATTTTATTAAGTACTTTTTATGTAAATTTCAACCTATGTAGGTGGATGAGTCCCTTATCATACACAACCATTACCGCCTACAACCTTCGTGCTTATAGAGACCAGCTCTCATTTTTGACCGAGGAACAGGTTAGGTGGCAACCATATTTAGGTGCCCGTCTTCCATATCATTGCTTGCAGGGGCAAAATATATGGAGAGAAAAGGTGCCCCTCATCTGTTTTGACAGGATTGAGTGGCACTTTCCAGATCGTGTCATGAGGCAGTTTGGGATGTTGCAAACTATACCTGCTGACTGTGACACTGAGTAAGAATTGCACGATATGAATAGACGAGGTCGGGCAAAGGCCAACTTGGTCAAATCCACATGAAGTACATAGAAATGTGGAACTCACGAGATGATATGGTTGTGGATGGGCAGTTTGGTGTAGAGGATATGGATTACACCCATACCTATATGATATGGTATAGATATATTACTCGGTCTTTGATCCAGAATCCGTCTCATTTTGAGGATGTGGGGTTTAGGTTCTAGTTGTTATGAGGGCTTGGTAAGATAAATACTATATATTATGCTTTTACCATTTTTTAATTGCTTTATTTCATAATAATTTTTTTCCTTAATTTTTTTCAACAGATTCGAAACATGCAAAACATGTATCTATCCAACGAGGATGCCTTGGAGAAAGAAATAGTGCAAGGTTGCCGACCTTCACCAGATCGAGTTTTCAATCGTTAGGTTATTACACAATCTCTGGCATCTATTAGGCAGGCTCAACGACTAGAGGCCCGAACTTGGCATAAAGGGGGAGCACAAACTGCCTTCTAGGAGCCCACCCGACCCTAATCCAGACGCCCGCCTCTTCTGAAAAAGAAAAAAAATCAAAATAACTGGCCTCGAGGCGCCAGCCACATGGAATCCCAGGCGGTCACCTCGCTGAAGAACGAATCCAATCCAAATCAACTGCAGCCCAGGCGTCCGCCTCAGGTTGGTCAAAACCAAACCCAAGTTTCTGTCTCCCATAATCAACAACACACCAGTGCAAGTTTCTCTCACCTCTCTCTAACCTCTCTCTAAAATCCGGCCAACCCTCCATTACTTTCGGCGATTTCATCCACTTCCACCCTTTTTCTCACCAAACCTCCTTCACAAAACATATTCCCCTCACTCCAAGCTTTCAGATCCACCTATTTTTATTCAATTCCGGGCGATTTATTCTCCAAGATTTGAATTTTCCGGTGGGTTCTTGAAGATTCCGGCTAGCCTTTGAATTTTTCTGCAAATTTTTTAATTTTCGTCGACATTTTTCCAGAAATTCAAAAGAGGTTTGAAGCTACTTTCTCGCAATATTCTATTTGTGGTTTCAATTTTTGTTGAGAATTTGGGTATTTTTTTGGGGGTATACTTTGCTTGAATATGGGAAAATCGAAAGAGCAAATTAAAAAGGGAGGGTTAAAGCTAAAGAATCCCGTAAGAAGTAAATACATGATGTGAGTACTTTCCATGTGCCTCTCCCTCCCCCTGAACCCTTTTACGTTGTGAGGACCCCTATGATGCTTCGAGGTTTAATTACTACAAGTCCCACAATTACTTCTATTTTCATACAGATCGGCCCATTCATGCGGAAAGAAAATTTTTATATGAAACTTTTAGGCTTGCTTCGAATTTTGTGGGAAGAAAGTGGAAACGGTTTTGTGCCGAGCCAATGGAGGAAGGGAATGGTTTGATTGTTAGGGAATTTTATTCCAATATGCAAAAAATTCCCATGAGTTGGGGGTATTCTTATGTGAGGGGGGAGACTATAAACTTCAATAGTGATGATATCAACAAATTTTATGGGATCCCAAAGGTCAAAGAAACGGAATGTGAATTTGAGAAAGCTTTAAATAATGATTGGCAACTTTATTTTGGTGATGTTGTGAGGAAGTTAGAGGGGAATCAACTTCGGTAGATTAACAATCCGGATGGGTCGCCCAAGTATGTTTATGAGTCTCAGTTTAACATTTTGGCCAAGGGGGTCAACAAGTTTGTGTGTTCAAGGGCGTTTCCTACGTCTCAGCACGTGAAAGTTCCATGGAGTCATGCGTTGTTAATTCACTTAATTATATCTAGAGGAAAAATATCATTGGGTCATATTATCTCCAATCAGATGCAAGAAGCGGGGGCGAGTAAGAGGAATGGATTTCCATACCCGGCGCTTGTTACCGCGTTAGTGAAATTACCCGGATTCGAGAGGCAGCGCGATCGCGCCCCGGCATCTGGTATTTTCGCTTTGTTGGAGGTGTCTCGCTGTGTTTTGCTTGTAGAGTCGCCACGCCATTTTGATTAAGCCCAAAACATTGAGAAAAGGCATCAGTTTAAAAATATAAACTGTTTTTGTGTGATGAGATTTTTGAGTTCGGAGGTCGGGTTACTCCTCGGGAAGAGAATATTAGAATATTAGAGCTCACCCGAGTTGCTTCGTTAAAAAATGAGTCTTTCGGTACCCCTTCTTTCTTTAAATGTTGGGTGTGTGTGTGTGTGTGTGCTTTTAAAAATGCATGCGATATCGGATTTCTACATTGTACACTACGTATTGAAATGTATTGAAATAGTAATGGAAGGAAGCCTTACCAATGTTGGTTCATGTCTGTCTTCCGCTGGGGAATAATGTTTGAGGAAGGAATAGTGTTCTGGGACGGACCGGGATTACTTCGGGATGTGTCGGTTGTCTGCGGACAGAGCTTCGGCGTGCCTCGGGATTGTCAAGTGTGCACTCGGGCAGAGTTTCGGCGTGCGTTGGGATCGCAGGGATTGTTGGTTGGATTTGGGCAGAGGTTCGGCGTGCGTCGGGATCGTCGGTTGCGTTCGGGCAGAGTTCCGGCGTGCGTCCGAATTGCCGGTTTGACTCGGAAAGAGCCGGGACGCCTCGGGAAAGACCAGGCAAGGCCTCGGAGTACCACGAGGGGCCTCAGAGTACCTCGAGAATGCCTCGGGTCAGCGCGGGAGCATCTAGGGAGCGCTCGAAAGGGCTTCGGAGCACCACAAGGGAGCTCGAAAGGCCTCGGAAGGAACCGAAAGGGACCGGGAGTGCCTCGGAAGGACTTAGAGGGGGAGCCAGAAGGCTTAGGGAGAGAGTAGAAGAGGGAGGTGTGAAAAATGAGGGAGGGGAACCCTCTATTTATAGTTTTCAGATTTGAGCAAGAAGGTCCATACGGACCTTTGTGCAAAACCAAAATTTTAGTTTTCCCGGATTTGAGGAAATAATGTGGACTTTAAGAGGAGTTTTGTAATAATTATGTCTGGTTACAAAGAGGTCTGTACGGACCTTTTTAGCATGCAAAGAGGTCTGTATGGACCTCCCATGCTTTTGTAATTATTACGGCAAGCTAGTTCTCGTCGAGAGCTTTCCAACCATATATGGCACGTCTCAATCGGAGTTCGTATGAAGGAGTTATGACCTCCGGAAGTTTACCCTTGGTTTTGTCGTATTCTTGGATGGAGAGCGATCCAGATTGGGGTACTTACAGAAGCCCCTCGGCGACGTCACTTATGAAGGAAGTGGGGTCGTCGATAAGATAAGGGTCCTGATCTGGATCGCGTGCTGAGAGAGGAGGTGACCGTGTAGGTCGGTTTGTGAGGACGTGGCAGTGTCCTTTTGTGTGACCATTTAGGTCAGTTGGCTGGACCCTGTGATAGGATTCCTACGTATCCCTAAACGGGAATCAAGCCTGATCATAGTTCGGGTGTGGGGTGAGTGTGGTAGTGCACGAGGACGTGTGATATCCTCTGATTGAGACTCTGTGCGTGGATGTGGTGGTATCCTATGGGTGACCATTTAGGTCGGTTGGCTGGACTCTGTGATAGGATTCCTACGTATCCCTAGCGGGAATCAAGCCTGATCGTAGTTCGGAGTCGTGACTGTTTGAAGGGGTCTACCTGATTATGACTGTTTGAAGGGGTCTACCTAATTGTGACTGTTTAAAGGGGTCTACCTAAATGTGACTGTTTGAAGGGGTCTACCTAATTGTGACTGTTTGAAGGGGTCTACCTAATTGTGACTGTTTGAAGGGGTCTACCTAATTGTGAAAATGTTTTGGGACATTTATGCGGTCTTCCGGATCGGGTATTTTAAAGCCTTCCGGGCTATGGATGATGATTTGGGAGGTTTATACGGTCTTTCGGACCGAGTGATTTAAAGCCTTCCGGGCTGCGGATAGTGATTTGACTGATTTATGCGGTCTCCCGGACCGAGTGATTTAAAGCCTTTCGGGCTGGGGATAATGATTTGGGATGTTTATACGGTCTTTTGGACCGAGTGGTTTAAAGCTTATGGGCTGCGGATAATGATTTGGGAGGTTTATACGGTCTTTCGGACCGAGTGGTTTAGAGCCTTTCGGGCTGCGGATAGTGATTCGACTGATTTATGCGGTCTCCCTGACCGAGTGATTTAAAGCCTTTCGGGCTGGGGATAATGATTTGGGAGGTTTATACGGTCTTCCGGGCCGAGTGATTTAAAGCCTTCCGGGCTGCGGATAGTGATTTACGCCTGAGGACGTGTTATGTCCTCTGACTGAGGTTGTGTCGTTATGTGGACGTGTGATGTCCTCTAAACGAGGTTGGTGTCATCTTAAGGACGTGTTACGTCCTCTGACCGATGTTTCGGGCGTGGACACGTCGGTGCCCCAAGTCGGGATGTAAGTGTTTGCGCCATGGGGAGGCAAGCACTCGTGCTTTAAGTGTTTTGATCTTGGAAGGCGTGTTTGTGTTTTGTCCGCTGGGGAAGAGTTTGGGCTTAAAATGGCTGTTGGGGGGATGAATTGTTTGTTGTGAAGGTATTTGTGCCTTAGGATGTGTGTTTGTAGGCGTTTGCGCCTTGGAGTTTGTTTGTGGAGGCGTTTGCGCCTTGGGATTCGTGTTTTGGGGGCATTTGTGCCTTGGGGTTTGGGCTTATGATGACGGCCGGTGTTTTATCTGTTGGGGATATGTAGTCTTGTACGGGTTTGCAAGAATTCCCGCTTGACTTTTGTCTGCTAGGGAAGGGGTTCGGGCTTACTTTGATGGCCGGGAAAGGCGAGGAGTATCTTTGAAGGTGTATACCCTATGTGAGACTGTTTAGGGGTATCTACCCTATGTTGAGGCTATTCTAAGGCGTCTGGACCTAAGTTGAGTTTGATGGCGCATTTTGTGGATCCTGTATGGAACTTCGTTTGTGGGAATTTGTAGAAAGGCATCATGTCGTGCTAGGATTCTTCTTTTATATAGCGTTTATTACTTCTATGTCTTATATTTAAAGTTTATTGACGTACCTTCACTGTGTTTACTTGCAGGAGGAGGTGCCAAAGTCGCTGAAATACTGAGGACGCGCCGGCGTTTTTGAACGAAGTCGCTGAAATGATGAGGACGCGATGGCGCCTTTATGCAGGAACTTGCGGTGAGGGCGGTGGCGCCTCTGCGAACTTGCGGTGAGGGCGAGGTGGCGCCTCTGTCTGAACTTGCGGTGAGGGCGAGGTAGCGCCTCTGTCTGAACTTGCGGTAAGGGCGAGGTGGCGCCTCGTCTGAACTTGTGGCGAGGGCGAGGTGACGCCTCTGTCTGGACTTGCGGTGAGGGCGAGTGGCGCCTCTCGATCTTGGTGTGAGGCGAGGTGATGCCTCTCGATCTTGGTGTGAGGCGAGTGACGCCCGTCCGAACTTGCGGTGAGGGCGAGGTGGCGCCTCTGTCTGAACTTGCGGTATGGGCGAGGTGGCACCTCTGTCTGAACTTGCGGTGAGGGCGAGATGGCGCCTCTGTCTGCGAACATGCGGTGAGGCGAGGTGGCACCTCACGAACTAGCGGTGAAGGCGAGGTGGCGCTCTCTGCCCAACTTGCGGTGAGGGCGAGGTGGCGCCTCTGTCTGAACTTGTGGTGAGGGTGAGGTGGCACCTCTGTCTGAACTTGCGGTGAAGGCGAGGTGGCGCCTTTGTCTGAACTTGTGGTGAGGGTGAGGTGGCGCCTCTGTTTGAACTGGTTGTGAGGACGTGGTGCCGCCTCTAGCTGAACTTACGGTGAGGGCAAGATGGCGCCTCTGTCTGAACTTGCGGTGAGGGCAAGATGGCGCCTTTGTCTGAACTTGCGGTGAGGGCGAGGTGGCGCCTCTGTCTGAACTTGTTATGAGGACGTGGTGCCGCCTCTAGCTGAGATAATGAGGACGTGGGGCACCTCTGACCGAGTTGTTGAAATATTGAGGATGTGGGGCGCTTCAGGTGCTGGATAAGGAGAAGAGGGATGGCTCGTCTTCTCTTTCCTTCTTCGTTCTTACTTCTACGAACTTCTTGGACTATCTGGTCGAGGGAGGTGCTGGGTTCACCGAGGATGATGAGGTGGCTGGCGGAGGCGCCGAGATGCAGGAGTCTTTACCAGGTGGTGGTGCCGATGACTTAGAGTAGGACTCCCCCTTTTTTTCTGTTCTGTGCACTATCTGCTTTTTCATTGCAGGCGGGGTGCTATGAGATCTTCCGGTGCCAGCCGTGGGACTGGGAGGATGAGGCCATGTTCGGTTATCCCGCCATGCTGTGCTGGGTTCGTTCTTTGAGGAAGAGGAGGATGAGCAGGGGAAAGGTCACTGTTACATATAAGGATGTGCAGCAATACCTGGAGAGGGACAATCTGGAAAGGTTTTCGCTGTACCCTTGGACTCGGTATGATGAGGATAAGCTGGAGGGAGCCCCCTGGGTGAAATGGCAGTGGAAGTTTCTGCGGGGTCTTACTTGTGACTCCATGTTCTTGGGGGGGAGGGTATTCTACAAGCTTGGCGCAGGTGTGCCTCCTATGGCTCCGAGGGATCCGTCCTTCCATATGATGAGTCCTCTTGATATGGACGTGCTGGGGTATGAGAGGTACCGGTTCATGCGGGGGAAGCCCCTGCTTTGCTTGCATTATGGTCGCGAGAGAGGCTTCAAACCATGCCTGAGTCTCCGGCGTCTATTAGTCCGTGGAAGTTTGCTCGGCGACCCCTTGTCTTGGACATGGATCAGTCTGCTTGGGAGAGAAGGATGGCACATCTTGGTATGCATCGGAATGCGATGTAGGAGGAGCGAGGAAGGAATGCACGAGGAAAGGATATTTGACGAAGTCAAATATATTAATTATTTTTGTATTTTAATTAATATCTTAGGATTTAATTTGTTTTAGTTTATATTTTATTTCTTATTTTCGTCATTAAATTTAATAGGTTGATTAGAGATGATTTTAGAGTAGATTTTGAGGAGATTTACTAGTTTTTGAGTCCTATTTAGTTACCATATAGGTTAGGAGTAATTCTAGAAGGTTTAGGATTATTTTTCAAATTTTATGGGCACTATAAAATAGGCCTAGTGGTGTAATCCGAAAATTAGCTTTTGATTAATTGAATTTCAAAGAGTTTTCTCTTTATTCCTGGTGGATTCCAGATTATCGCTGGTGGATTCCAGTATTGTGTTTGAGGATCCTTCGCTTGAAGGGTTCTTGTGATTAGTGCGCTAATCACGAAACTTATCGGCTTCAAGCGAAGGATCCTCAAACACAATACTGAAATCCACCAGTGATAATCTGGAATCCACCAGGAATAAAGAGAAAACTCTTTGAAATTCAATTAATCAAAAGCTAATTTTCGGATTACACCACTAGGCCTATTTTATAGTGCCCATAAAACTTGAAAAACAATCATAAACCTTCTAAAATTACTCATAACCTATATGGTAACTAAATAGGACTCAAAAACTAGTAAATCTCCTAAAAATCTACTCTAAAATCATCTCTAAACAACCTATAAAATTTAATGACGAAAATAAGAAATAAAATATAAACTAAAACAAATTAAATCCTAAGATATTAATTAAAATACAAAAATAATTAATATATTAGACTTCGTCAAATATCCTTCCTTGGTGCAGATTCCTTCCTCAGTTCCTCCTACATCAGATCCGTTGGTGGGTTTCTCTTTGGGGGATTGAGACTAGGAGGACCTGTCAGGAAGGTTCCTATGTTGTCAGAATTTCGGGTTTGTCATGGTCCTCTTTCATAGCTTGTTTCCAGGCAGTTCGGGATGAGGCAGGTGTTGGTGTAATGCCCTAGGCTTTAGTTATGTTTAACTTAAAACCGTTATGTATCATCTTTATCGTTTATGTTTATTATTTGATTATTATATAGTTTGCATATTTATTGTAATAATCTCCGTCCCTGATTATTAAGAGAATAATTAGTATAATTGTCAATGGATAATCATATGATGATTATATGCATAGAGATGCACATTGAAATTATGGGTACTTGTTAGAGAACAAGTGACTGGACTTGACCCGTATGAGATTTATGTCATGGTCAAATGTCATAATTAAATCTCATATGGTCACTTCATTTAGTCCCTAGACCTGAGATTATCATGACCTTACATATGATGAAAGTCATGTTTGATTTTAGTCAAACGATATCTTAACACGATATTTATAAAGGCTATCTTTGGCATGATCGGATTCATGATGGGAAGGATGATAAGTCAAGATGGAATTTACCCCTCGAAAGAGAGATATTTTGCTTGGGCCCCTCGATGAGTGATAATGATGGAAAGTGTGTGGCCACACCCCAATGCGATTGGAATATCATTATACTCAAGATCGAGAAAGCATTGAACAAATACAAGTTGACGTGGACCATGACTTGTGTTCAATATAACATCGTGAGACAAAAGGAGAAATGGAAGTGTACCATTAGAAACGTAAAACTCTTAAGTTATATTATTTAGGTAGACATAATGGCTTGCTAGAGTCCGCTTATGTCTTATGAGAGTCGATATGATCGAACTCATTGCCAACATAATATAATTCTATTGGGTCACACACAACTAGAATGAATTGGTTAAACCAAAGGAAGAATGATTGAGAGTTCCTGCATATGGCAACGTTTGTCACGCAACATACCTAGCCACATGGCAACGTTTGTCACGCGACATACCTAGCCACATGGCAACCTTTGTCACGCGACATAACTAGCCACAGAGGAGGTTTACACTTGTTTCCTAATTTGATTAGGGCACAAACTCTAAATACTAAAGTAGTATAAATATGAGTCTGTAAACAGCCAAAATTGAGCCGAATTTTCAAGAGAGAAAATCACCAAAAAGGTTTCTCAATATTCTTCCATAGGTTTAAGAATCTAGCAATTCTCAAGAACGGTTCTTGGTTCATTCTTACGTGTGGATACAACAATAGAGGGTCTTCGCTCGTTTGACGATCAAGGCCTAGAGTTCCAATCTGAAGATTGAAAGGTTCTTGAAGATTGAAGATTGTGATTCAAAATCACACCAATAAATTGTTCGATAGCTCAAGACCGGAAAGCAATTAAGGTTGGTAAATTCTATCTCATAGGAATTCAATTTAATTGTATAGAACGGATCTTAGGGCTTGGGTTTTGTGTTAATTTGATGCTTAATTCCGCTGCGCATGAATCCATAAAACCCAACAGTGGTATCAGAGCCCCGTTCGTATGATTAATTTTGAATTAACATGCTAGAATCAGGATATAAATCGTTTATATGCTTATTGCATGTTTTTGTATGCGATAGAATTTTGATTGTTTATGTGAAACAATGTGAAAATAGTTTTCTGATTATGATGAATTAAATCTGTAAAAGGGTTGTTTTATATGATTTAATTGCCTTATGATTAGAATTGATTGAATCTGAAAAATCTGCGAACTGGCAACCTATGTCGTGCGACATAGTTAGCCACGAGTGAAAATCTGGTAGTTGGGCAAGGTGTGCCACGCGACATACTTTGCCATATGGCAACGTTTGTCACGCGACATACTTAGCCAACTGGCTGAGTTTGTCACGCGACATACTTTGCCAATCTGGGCAGAATCAGTTTGATAATTTTTCTGCTAATCTGTGATTATGTTGATAATCTGAGATGTTTTATGTCTTAATTTGGATGCTATAAATTTCTGGAAATAAAATTTATAGGGCTATGCTAGATTAATTCATTGTTTATGCATGCTTAATTAATTTAAATGTGTTTTTATTAATTGTTGTGATGCATGAATTATGTGTGTTCTTATGTGATAAGAATTTTATTAGATTTTTAGTTGAAACATTGAATAATAATATGTTAAATGTTTAGTTGAAACGTTAAATTTTGGTTTTCTGATTGTTTATGAGAAACAAGTCATTTTACGCAAAATTTGAAGGATTCTGATTGTTTATGAGTAACAAGTCAGTTTATGAGTCTGATTGTTTGTGAGAAACAAGTCAGTATACAAAGTATTGATTATGTTGCATTCAAACTGATATTATAATTGTGCATGACTAGGAGAGTTCTGTCGAAGGAAAATTTGGTACTTAAGCAGTCCTTGTGGCTCACCTATTTTCTTGGGAACTTACCTGGTGCACAGTTATGATTATCTTTGTTGATATACTTATAATCTACTTTAAAGAACCTTCATTTAACTTTTAAGTTCTTTATGCCAATCCATGATTAAAACACTTGAGACCACTCGGATAGTTTTGGGTGGACTTGCCATAGCAAGGTGCTTTGATTCTATTCCGTTTGCGAGCAAGATGAGGAAATGGTGGTTCCTATACGTTTAAAGTGGATGAACTCAATTGGGTTATCAAAATGGTTTTGGACCCAAGGCATAAGATGATATTAAAATATGCTTAGACATATGATGTCTTAAATAGATCTCATAAAAGATCTAAGAGTCATATACGATATGATTGATGTTTTCTACCTAATTAGTTTAATCTTGAGCGGTGCGCCATAGCGTACTTGAGATTAAATTAAAGTTGGATCTTAGCCCATTAAATGCATATTATGCTTATTTGCATTGGAAGGTGTATGATTTAGTGGGAGTATTTGTAAAATACATTATTTGCTCTTAAATGATAAATGTATTGATATTGATATGTGTTCATATAATTTGTATATTTTGTTGTAGAAATAGCATTACATAATGATAATTGCGATTCGTCCTTATGAAGGACAAAGTTCAAAAGGAACGATACAAATAATTCTGATTAGATCAGAAGCCTAAAGAATGGTTCTTAGGTAAATGTGTACGTTCTTGACGAATCCGTTCCTATTGAACCTAGTGCAAATGTTGCATATGGAAAATAAGGAAGCAACATTAGAAACATGCTGATGATTCTGACAATATTGCTTGCCTTGTAATTGCCACCATGTTCAAAGGCTCTTATGAAGAACCTTGTGCACATGATAACTACTTTTGTTCTAGCACACCGCACAAAGGAAATGTTCCAAATGCAAGCTAGGCAAAAGATGTATGTTGTGGTGAAGGCTCTTAATTCATGAGATGAAAGAAGGAGCAATCCGCAAATTGTGTTAATGGTTGACACAAGAAAAAGGGTTCATAAAGGAAGGAAAAGTAGGTAAAGCAAAGGTTGCTAAACCTAGGACAAATGTTGTCATAGCCGAAGAGGCTAAACCCAAAGTGTCTCAAAAGGATGCATTTTGCTGTCATTACAATAAGATTGTCATTGGAAGCAAAGTTGCAAGGCTTATTAGGAAGGCCTAAAAGGTGAAGAAGGGCAATATGATTGCTACTACTTCAAATATCTATATGATAGATATTTTCTTTTCGACTTCTTGTTCTTGGGTATATGATACCGGATTGGATCCCACATTTGTTTAAATGTGCAAGGAATAAAGAATAGAAAGCTACTCAAAGAAGGTAAATTAAACCTATGTGTGGGAATGAAGCAAGAGTTGCTACATTAACCATAGGGACTTATGAAGTCACTTTACCTTGTGAAGTAGTACTTGTTTTGAACAAGTATGACTACGTTCCGAATTTGAGGAGGAGTATTATTTCCGTTTCTTATATGGATGATGAAGGGTATAATTTTCTTATTTTCAATAAGAAGTTTTATATTTATTTAATGATATGCCTTATTGTAATGCATATATCATTGAATGGTCTTCATATCCTTGATGATGAGAAACAAAATAATATTGAGGATATCTATAATATAAATGGGAAATCTAAACTGAATAATATGAACAACGCGTTCATATGGCATTGCCGGCTTGGTCAAATAAATAAGAAACATATATCTGAACTCCATTAACATGGACTTTTAGACTCATATGATTCTGAATCATTTGAGGAATGTGGATCTTGTTTATTGGGATTATTGACCAAACCACCCTACACTAAGAGTAGTGGGAGGACTAGTGACTTATCGGTCATTATACATGAGATGTATGTGGACCATTAAGTAGCATTGCTAGGGGTAGACTTCGGTATTTCATCAAATTTCACTAAAAGACTTATCTAGATATGACTATGTCTATCTGATGAAGTCCAAAGGTGAATCGTTTGAGATGTTTTGAACATTTCAAAGATGAAGTACAAAACAACTTGGTAAAACTGTTAAGTACTTCGATTAGATCGAGGTGGTGAATATTTGAGCCAAGAGTTTGACAATCATCTCAAAACTATGAAATCGTTTCAAAGATGACTCCACCAGAACACCACATTGTATGATGTGTCTGAGAGGAGGAATTGAACCTTGTTTGACATGGTTCATTCGATGATGTGTCAAGTTGACTTTCCTAATTCCTTTTGAGGATATGCATTAGATATAATGCGGTTACACTAAATTGAGTCCTTACTAAATCGGTTCCTAAGGCCCCACATGAGATGTGGCATGGAAGAAAACTTAGTTTGTCTTTCATGAAGATTTGGGGTTGCGAATCTTATGTAAAGAGACTTGTCTCTTATAAGTTAGCACCAAATTTGACAAAGTTATTTTCGGAAATTAATCTTACAACCGCAAAGAGAACAAAATGTTTGTTGCTCTATTTGATTCGTTTCTTGAGAAATTGTTTCTCAATAAAGAATCTAGTGGTAGTAAAATTAATCTTGAAAAGAGTTCAAGAACCTGAAAATGACATGGATCCAAGAGTAGAGACGGAACCAAGTTCACAAGGAATTGTGAAACCGGTTCAAGATGCACAAGTCCATCGTAGATTGGATAGGTCACGATTCGAACTCAAGAAATAGTGATTTCTCGTTGCGAAAAGTGATGAAGTGGAAGTCATTAAGAATGACGATCCTACTTGCTATCAAGAAGCGATGTCCTCTCCTAATTTGGATAAATGGTTAGGAACCATGGAGTCCGAATTGCAATCCATGTTTGACAATCAAGTTTGGAACTTGATTGGGCTACCTGAAGGTGTAAAAACTAAAGGGTGCAAGTAGGTCTTCAAAGACCGACATGGATGTGAAGGTGTATACTTTTATGACTAAGGATTGTAGCAAAGGGATTAAGGTTAATTCATAGCGTTGACTATGTAGAAACCTTTTCGCCGGTTACAATGTCGAAGTCTATTAGAATTTCAATTGCCATTATCACATATTGCGACTATGTGATATGACAAATGAATGTCAAACGACTTTCTTTAAATGGAAAGATTATTAAGGATGTGTATAATACACAACCCGAATAGTTTGTCGATCCAAGAAACTCTAATAAAGTATGCATGATGCAAAGATCCATGAGATGGGTTGAAGCAAGCTTCAAGGAATTGGAATCTTTGTTTTGATGAATTGGTCAAAGAGTTTGACTTCATCAAAGAACAAAGATGAATCTTGTGTATGCATGAAATTCAGTGGGAGCGAAGTATTATATCTATTATTTTATTACAATGATGTCTTACTCATTGGAAAAACAAGTTCCGACACTTAAGACTGGCAAGTCTTGGTCAAGGAAAGATTTCTCAATGAAAGATATGGGTAAAGCCGCTTACATCCTTGGCATCAAGATCTATAGAGATAGATCTAGAAGGATAAATTGGTTTGAGTCAAAGTATTCACATTGACAAGGTTCTTAGAAGAGTCTAAGAAAAGTGGCTTGTCAATGGGTCATGGTATTTCTCTTAGCAATACTCATTGTCCTATGACAACTGATGAGCATAAGGGAATAAATGAAGTTCCATATGCTTCGGCATTTGGATCTGTCATGTATGCCATGATTTGTACTAGACCCGACGTCTCATATGCTTTAAGCATGATGAGTCGATACCAATCTGATCCTGACGTAAACCATTGGATGGCAGTCAAGATGATCCTTAAGTACTTAAGAAGAACTAAGGATACATTATTGGGATTTGAAAGATTGGAAGATAATCTTGTTGTAAGAAGTTACATAGATGACTAGCTTCCAAACTGACAAAGTTATTTTAAAATCGCAATTAGGATCTGTGTTTATGCTTATTAGAGGTGCAGTTTTGATTGGAAGAGTTCCAAGCAGAAATTGTAGCTGATTCTACTATAAAGGCCGAATTTTAGCAACATATGATGTGGCTGAAAGAGGCAGTTTGGATCAAAAGTTCATTAGTATTTTGGAAATGTTCCAAGTATCACTAATCGGTGAAACTTTTGTTATGACAATAGTGGTGCCACTTGTGCAAATAATGGAACCAAGGTCACAATAGCGATCCAAACACTCACTTAGACGTTCTTCGAGGAATTCATAAAGAATGAGAAGACGTTAAGATATACAAAGTATCAACCGATGATGACATAAGGGATTCACTAACAAAGACCCTCGCACAGGCAGAAGCATGATGGTCATGTTAGATCCATGAGTATTCGATACATAAATGGAGCCTAGTGCAAGTGGGAGACTGTTGGTGTAATGCCCTAGGCTTTAGTTATGTTTAACTTAAAACCGTTATGTATCATCTTTATCGTTTATGTTTATTATTTGATTATTATATAGTTTGCATATTTATTGTAATAATCTCCGTCCCTGATTATTAAGAGAATAATTAGTATAATTGTCAATGGATAATCATATGATGATTATATGCATAGAGATGCACATTGAAATTATGGGTACTTGTTAGAGAACAAGTGACTGGACTTGACCCGTATGAGATTTATGTCATGGTCAAATGTCATAATTAAATCTCATATGGTCACTTCATTTAGTCCCTAGATCTGAGATTATCATGACCTTACATGTGATGAAAGTCATGTTTGATTTTATTCAAACGATATCTTAACACGATATTTATAAAGGCTATCTTTGGCATGATCGGATTCATGATGGGAAGGATGATAAGTCAAGATGGAATTTGTCCCTCGAAAGAGAGATGTTTTGCTTGGGCCCCTCGATGAGTGATAATGATGGAAAGTGTGTGGCCACACCCCAATGCGATTGGAATATCATTATACTCAAGATCGAGAAAGCATTGAACAAATACAAGTTGACGTGGACCATGACTTGTGTTCAATATAACATCGTGAGACAAAGGGAGAAATGGAAGTGTACCATTGGAAACGTAAAACTCTTAAGTTATATTATTTGGGTAGACATAATGGCTTGCTAGAGTCCGCTTATGTCTTATGAGAGTCGATATGATCGAACTCATTGCCTACATAATATAATCCTATTGGGTCACACACAACTAGAATGAATTGGTTAAACCAAAGGAAGAATGATTGAGAGTTCCTGCATATGGCAACGTTTGTCACGCGACATACCTAGCCACATGGCAACGTTTGTCACGCGACATACCTAGCCACATGGCAACCTTTGTCACGCGACATAACTAGCCACAGAGGCGGTTTACACTTGTTTCCTAATTTGATTAGGGCACAAACTCTAAATACTAAAGTAGTATAAATATGAGTCTCGTAAATGCTTGAAATTGAGCCGAATTTTCAAGAGAGAAAATCACCAAAAAGGTTTCTCAATATTCTTCCATAGGTTTAAGAATCTAGCAATTCTCAAGAACGGTTCTTGGTTCATTCTTACGTGTGGATACAACAATAGAGGGTCTTCGCTCGTTTGACGATCAAGGCCTAGAGTTCCAATCTGAAGATTGAAAGGTTCTTGAAGATTGAAGATTGTGATTCAAAATCACACCAATAAATTGTTCGATAGCTCAAGACCGGAAAGCAATTAAGGTTGGTAAATTCTATCTCATAGGAATTTAATTTAATCGTATAGAACGGATCTTAGGGCTTGGGTTTTGTGTTAATTTGATGCTTAATTCCGCTGCGCATGGACCCATAAAACCCAACAGCAGGAGCCCTTGATGGGCTGGGAAGGCATTGCTACTATGAAGGTAGCCTCCTTCTGGATGACAGATCCAGATGCCTTTCTGTATTTTCTGAGGGTATGGAAGTATTTCGCTCTCCCTCCTGTGGTGCTCCTATGTCTGGAGAGTGTTGTGTTGACCACCGAGTACCTGGATGAGCAACATGTCGGGCAGACCCAATTGGTTTTGGGGAGCAGGCACAAAGCAATTCTGGTGCAAGATTGTCGTCTCAGCTATAGCCTTAGGAGTGCAGAAGCCTGGTCTATCCCTCAGGATGTCATGGGAGATGCTTTGTTTGATTACGGGATTCGAGTTGACAGACTGGCGGGGAGAGGTTCCCTTTTGCAGACTCATAGGGAGGAGATCCGAGCCGAGGCATGGGTGAACGATGCTCTGAGAGCGACTGGTTCGTTTAACACGACTAGGAGGACTCCTGATCTCGGAATGAGGGAGACAGAACTCGCTCATGTGGAATGAAGGAAGACTCGTTGGGAACGAGGGAAGAAAGGAAAGAGTGATGAAGGGCCAAACGCGAGTAGCATGGAATGACCTTGTGAAACACTGAATATCCATTCATCATCATTACAGACACATTGATTGTTAAATGTTTTAAGTTGTCTTTTAGCATGTTGTGAGTTTGAGAGTAGACTGTGCTTGAACTCATCAAGAAGTGTTTTAACTATGGTGATTTGTGATTTACTTTTAAAGCTTTGTCGAGACGCAAAATCTCTTGCTTGCTTCTTGCCTGAGCCTTGGTGGTGTCAATTTTTGGAATTTTGTGTATTCCTTAGACCGAACCAATGAAGGCTGCCTACGTTACCCTTGAGGGGCTCAGGACTACGTAGTTCGACTCTCTTTTGTGGGAGAAATGACTCGTAATGTACACTCGCAAGGACGTATTTATTTTTGAAAAGGTGGGAATGGGTCCCCTTTTGTATGAATGTCTTATTTGATGTAGGCACAAAAGAAATGCTTTTGGATTTGACTCTTTTGAGAGAGTATGAGTACTGAAAAGCTTGTAAAAGTGTATGGAAGCCCTTGCTAACAGAAAATCAGTGTTTAGCTCTATTGTCCTATTTTGTAGAAAAAGAAGACTTGTCGAGACATTTGAAAACTTGATTTGTTCACAATGATCACTTGTTTGCTTAAAACCCTTTGTTGATGTTTGGGTTATTCAACAATAAAACTCGATATGCTTGATTAATCATGAGGAGAAAGTCAACCGGTATCAAGGATCGAGTTGGTCTGGTGTGAAAGAAGGTTTGTGTATAGGAGAGGTCATCGATGAGATCAGGTTTGTGGATTTGTATGTATTTATGACCGGACCATTTCTGGTTGCCTACGTTCCCCTTAAGACAAGGAGCTCAGGTCGACGTAGTTCGGGGTTGAACTGTGTTTGGCTTTGGGGCCAGGGCATGAATATTTGTGTGACCTTTGGCGAAAAGGCTCGGACAGAAGGTCGGATGATGAGGCACGGGCCTTGATGTGATTCCTTGACAAGTCGTATTTGACGGAGACTTCAGTGATTCCATTGCTTCTTGATCATTGCTTTCACGGGAAGAGGAAGAATTTGAATATCGCTTGAGGACTTATGATCCGTTTTTGCCTTTGCCTTCTTCTATTGAGCTTTTGAATAGCCGTGCTAGGTCCTTGGCTCTTTCTTTTTTTTTTTTTTTGGAGCTCCTGGTTGAGCCTTTTCTCTTTTCTTTTTTTTGAAGCTTCTGCTTGAGCTTTTTTTTTTTGAAGCGTCGATTTGAGCTTTTTTTTTCTTTTTTTTTTTTTTTGAAGTGTATGAGGGCGAAGGCAAGCCCCTGCTTGAACTTTCTTGATGTGCACGAGGGCAAAGGCAAGCCCCTAGGTTGTTGTTGACAGGGGGTCAATCTTTTAATGCTGATTGACCTTTTGTGGTCCTTTGATGTTGTCGCCGTCGTTTAAATTGGTCAAGGTGATGATGGGGACATGTTTTGGTAAGTGTATGGCTTGATGGAGGCCTTTGTGTGGGGTATGGTAAGGTGTATGGGGAGCTATCGATTGACTTTCTCACACCAATTAATCAAAGCATTAATCATTTGTGGAATTACTTGTTGAACAATGCAAGTGATCACCTAGGACAAAACCATTTCATTAAATGTAATGTGGGGTACAAAATAATGTCTCAAGTCTAGAAAGAAAAGAAAGAAGACTTATGTATGGAAAATTGAAAACTTAATTACAATGTCCGAGGAGGACTTGAGAAAAGTACTAGAACCTACGAGGTTGACTGTACAATTTTTTTTGTGTTTTTTTAGAGTGTAGGGGGAAGAAGAGGACTCGATATTCTTTAGACGAAGTATCGATGGAGAATTCTCTGATTTGCGTCTGTGTAGGCTCTTCAGCAGTCCTCAAATTAATTTTGGTTAAAACCTTTTCGGCAGCTTGGGCCCGATTTTCCTCTCGTTTGACAACATGTTTAAAGATTTGTTTAATGTATTGTTCATTAATGTGTCTGCGTCTTTATCAAGTGAATCATTATTAACTGTTTTTGATTAATTAGTTTATCATTTGTTAAAGTGGCAATGAGGGGATACTCAGAAAGGTAGAACTTTTATTCAAAGCATAAGGAAGCGCGGTTTTTGTTACAAACGCATAATCTTTCGGCGTAAGGCCGTCAGACGACTCGAGTGACTCAAACCTAAATACAACAGACTCGGGGTGTTTTATTTTCGAAGCTAGACTCTAGGAGACGGGGGATTAGCCCAAGCTTCTTAATTATTTCCTCTTGCTGTATATGGGTTCGCATTTGTGAAAGTTGCGCCATTTTTGACGCTGCCACTTGCTCGGCCTGTCTCGAACTGCCTTATCTCCGGGGAGGGCTCGATCCATCCCTTGGTGTGCCTCGATGCCGGAAAGGATTGTTGGGGAATAACCATTCTTGGATTCTTTCTCTCGAATTCTTTATTGCGGAAGCCCCAGGTTCCATCTTCACGTCCCCATTCATCACGGGAATTTGCAGAGGACTTATCCACCATGCTTACCTCGTCATTTCTAGGGAAAGGGTTTTCGATTGTGTTGGGACCGCGGGGGAATTCCCACTTTCCCTCTTCGATTAAACCTTGGACCACTTTCTTCAACACGAAGCAATGGTCGGTTGTGTGGCCGGGGTAGTTGTGAAAAGCACACCATTTGCTCATGTCCATGTTATGTTTGAGAGTCTTTGGCTGGAAATTTTTGAGAGGTTTGAGGATGTTCTGCTTCACCAACGTCTCGAATACTTGGCCCAGAGGCATTCCGAGGTTGTCGAAGTGGATGAAAGGTTGCTTCCCGGAAGAGTTGTCGCTTCGTTGGGCTGTGTTCCCCTTGTTCACCTCATTGTTCCGGGGGAACGGATTTCCATCTGTATTGGGGCCGCAGGGGCGCTCTAGCTTTCCTTCTTCAATTAGCCCTTGGACCGCTTGTTTTAGTATGACGCAATTGTCGGTGGTGTGGCCGGGGTAGTTGTGAAAAGTGCACCGCTTGCTCATATCGATGTTTGGGTTAGGAATCCTCGGTTGATAATTCTCAAGGGGCTTGAGCATGTTCTGCTTCATCAACGCCTCGAACACTTGGCTTAGAGGCATTCCGAGGTTGTCGAAGTGTTGAAAACGCTGTCGTTTATTCCTCGGGAGTGCTTGGTCACAGCTTCTTTGGATTTCATTCTGAATGTAGTGGAATTCCTTGGTAGCCCTTTTTCCTTTGTTTGGGGCAGATGCCGAATTAGGCAGGACTACCTTGCAGTAGTAGGAAGAAGCAGGACTGGCTACTCTTTCTTGCGTGCTCAAAGCTTTTTCAAACTTGGTACCGGCGTTGACTATAGCGTGAAGATCAGGATAGGGGTAGTGGCTGATCAATGTCCTCAACGATGGTTTGAGGCAGGAGTGGAAGATGTTCATCTGTTCTTCCTTGGATAGGAGGTCCCCTATCTCGCTTAACTTCCAATTCCATCTTTTGTAAAATTCCTCCACTGACTCATCATCTTTCTGCTCAGTGGCCTGCAGGTCATGCCGGTTTGTTTTCCACTTGAGGTTAGCACGGTATTTTTCCAGGAAGATATCACTTATTTGCTCCCAGGTAGAGCGGCTTTCTGCTTTTACTTTAAGAAACCACGTCAAGGCCGTGTATTTTAGGGAGCGTTGAAAGTGATCTGCCATTTGTTGAGGTGTGGCCCCTTTGGTCCTCATACCTAAGACATAGGTATTGATATGGGTCCTCGAGCATTCTGTCCCATCGAACTTTTCCATTTTCGGCATTCTAAACTTCGGGGGGAGAGGAACCACCTTGCTCGGGTCTGTGGGCGTGAGCGGGTCTTTCCGAGGACTGGCTATTTTCCCTTGTATATCTTTTATCTGTTCAACCAACCAAGCCACATGAGGGTCAGTAGTCGGAGGCAGGCTGCCGTATTCTGGGATGGAAACAGAGGATGGAGGTGGATTAATTGACGGGACCGCCATTCGGGAGTCTTGGGGAGGTAGTTGAGTGTATACCATCCTGTATCCTGGATTGTTGAAATTGAGGGCGTGATTGCTCGGACCGCTAAGGGTTGTGTGGGAACTGGGGAAATGTTTCATTAGCCCCAAGTGGCAGTCCGGTGGGTAGAATGTCGGGATATCCGCTTGGGATGTCTGTCCCGGGTAAACATCGGATTTTTTGGTTATGGTTGTGAGGCTCGTATAGAGGCAGAGGATTGAATCCTGGGGGATACCGAGATGCATTGGGATCTGGCGGAGCATGTACGAATGTGTGCTGTTGATACTGAGCTTGGGGCGCAGGGCCGGGAAACTGGTTGTGCTGAGGCGGGCAGATCGGAGCTGCTTGACTGATGCCTGAGTGGAGCTTTGAGCGAGAGCTGCTTTGCGTTGCTGGGATCTCGTAGCTTGGCGGAGGTGGGACCTGCTGACATCTTTAAAAGACCGGGGGAGCCGGTATTTCTTCGTCTTCTATAAGAATGAAGGTCCCATCTGTTTGGGGAACGACCACGGCCCCGCGATGGCGCATGGTGTCTACGATCCAGGCTTGCTGCTCTTCTTGGCACTTCTTGAGAGTTTCGAAGGCTCGCAGCACCTCCTCCATTGTCTGGAGGTTTCTCAGTGGCGGAGTTCCGTTTCCCTCACTGTTATTTGTTGATCCCACCATGGGGGAGTAGCGGACCGCTGAACCGGATGGGCTGTCGGACCTTGTGACCTCGATACTGAAAAGGCGGCTCCCGGGTACTCTCAACCACTCTCGGTTCGCTGGAGGGGGTGACGGGTACGGTTTAGACATGGGAAGGCCTTTTTGGGTAAAGGAGGAAAAGCTCATATGACATGCAGTTTTCGCTTTTTATTTATGATTTTTTTTTGTTGTTTTGATTTACTTAAAACAGTGTTTTCTCAGAATCCTAAGTTGGTTGGAAAAGATTGCTCTTCTTTTTCGCAACTATGCTAGGTCCTGGGTCAGTGGAGACCATCTGTGCGGCTATAAGCCCCTCGTTTTGCACCTGTATTTCGATATCCCGGGGTGGACAGCCCCGGGCGAGGGTCCTATAGGGAAAGCGATTTCCACCGACCTAAAAGAAAAATCAAACCTAAGGACTGAGCCTGTCATGTTCGTTTTAATGCGTTAGCCATGTGAATAGTGAGCCGACCCCTGAGTCAAGATCGGGTCGAGAGTTCGGCATGACCTCTCTTTACCTTGCTTGCGCAAGGGATCTGTGACGTTAGGCGTTAGCTGGGTCATATCGTCATAGCTGACGTATTAAAGGCTTGATGACATGGTGTCATGTGGGTATGGATGTATATCCGGGACGGAACATCGTCTGGGTGTAGCTTCGGAAATCAAGATCAGGTCAAGATTTTAGCATGACCTTTCATCGCTTTGCTTGCGCAAGGGATCTTGAGTTCCGAGCTTCGACTCAGAAAATGGTCGGCATGGGATATGTATCCAGGCTGTATGACACGGACTGGGTAAAAACCAATCGAGTCTGGACAGAGTGTGATGCAAGCGTGCAGGGTTGACACTGGCTAGGATGGGATGTTTGGAATGATCCCGTGCGCGTCCAAGAGGCCTAGGAAGACCAAACGTACTGCAACTGAGACCACCCCGGGTTGAGGGTTGTAGTGTGCAGTGTAGGCGGCGGTGCGCGTAGCGTGCGGTGTGCGAGCGGCAAGTGCGAGTAGCGTGCGGTGTACCGAGGCAGCAGTGCGAGTAGTGTGCGGTCGTTAAAATTCCTTTTCTGAGTAAAACAGAAGTTTTTGAAGAATTTTAAATGTGTGTACACAGATGTATATTGATGCATTTTTTTTGTATTTTTATTTTTTTTTGTAAAATAAAAAGTAAAGCACATGCACACACACACAATAGTTAAAGAAAGGGGTAAAATGAAAGTTTGACCCTCATCATTGTCTTAAAAATCTTTTGTTTTTGTTTAAAAGTTTTTAAAACAAAATATCCCCAGCAGAGTCGCCAACTGAAATTACCCGAATCCGAGAGGCAGCGCGATCGCGCCCTGGCATCTGGCATTTTCGCTTTGTTGGAGGTGTCTCGCTGTGTTTTGCTTGTAGAGTCGCCACGCCGTTTTGATTAAGCCCAAAACATTGAGAAAAGACATCAGTTTAAAAATATAAACTGCTTTTGTTTGATGAGATTTTTGAGTTCGAAGGTCAGGTTACTCCTCGGGAAGAGAATATTAGAGCTCACCCGAGTCGCCTCGTTAAAAAACGAGTCTTTCGATACCCCTTCTTTCTTTAAATGTTGGGTGTGTGTGTGTGTGCTTTTAAAAATGCATGTGATATCGAATGTCTACATTGTACACTACGTATTGAAATGTATTGAAATAGTAATGGAAGGAAGCCTTACCAATGTTGGTTCGTGTCTGTCTTCCGCTGGGAAATAGTGTTTGAGGATGGAATAGTGTTCTGGGACGGACCGGGATTGCTTCGGGATGTGCCGGTTGTCTGCGGACAGAGCTTCGGCGTGCCTCGAGATTGTCAAGTGTGCACTCGGGCAGAGTTTCGGCGTGCGTTGGGATCGCAGGGATTGTTGGTTGGATTCGGGCAGAGGTTCGGCGTGCGTCGGGATCGTCGGTTGCGTTCGGGCAGAGTTTCGGCGTGCGTCCGAGTTGCCGGTTTGACTCGGAAAGAGCCGGGATGCCTCGGGAAAGACCAGGCAAGGCCTCGGAGTACCACGAGGGGCCTCATAGTACCTCGAGAGTGCCTCGGGATAGCGCGGGAGCATCTCGGGAGCGCTCGAAAGGGCTTCGGAGCTCCACAAGGGAGCTCGGAAGGCCTCGGAAGGAACCGAAAGGGACCGGAAGTGCCTCGGAAGGACTTAGAGGGGGAGCCAGAAGGCTTAGGGAGAGAGTAGAAGATGGAGGTGTGTAAAATGAGGGAGGGGGAGCCCTCTATTTATAGTTTTCAGATTTGAGCAAGAAGGTCCGTACGGACCTTTGTGCAAAACCAAAATTTTAGTTTTCCCGGATTTGAGGAAATAATGTGGACTTTAAGAGGATTTTTGTAATAATTATGTCTGGTTACAAAGAGGTCTGCACGGACCTCTTTAGCATGCAAAGATGTCCGTACGTACCTCCCATGCTTTTGTAATTATTACGGCAAGCTAGTTCTCGTCGAGAGCTTTCCAACCATATATGGCACGTCTCAATCGGAGTTCGTATGAAGGAGTTATGACCTCCGGAAGTTTACCCTTGATTTTGTCATATTCTTGGATGGAGAGTGATCCAGATTGGGGTACTTACAGTTAGTCAAGGCCGCGGGGGTACAATGGGATTTTGGGGGCGAAAAGGTGAAGATTATTAGGCCAATTTTACGACTTTCTCTTGAGAACAATAAGAGAGAAGTGAGGGGGATGAATGCTCGGGTCATTGAGGAGGAAGAAGAGGAGGAAGTTGAATATGAAGAAGAGGAGGAGGACGAGGAAGAAGATGATGAGTATATTGTGGGTGTTGAAGGTGGACGAGCAGAGTCGGGTAGCCAAGGTGGTGGGGACATGGAGCGTTTGATAGCCCATATGGATTCTTGTTTTGCCTCGGCGCGTGCCCACACTGATGCCTAGTTTGCTATTACTATGGGGCGTCAGGAGCAGATCCATGATTACATGGTGCATATGGCACCAGAACATGATGATGGGAGATGGCAGAGGTGGCAACAACAACTTGGGAGCAGCTCTAGCCAAGGCCCATCATGGGGGCCAGATTGGTTCCCACCGCCTCAGTAGACCCGAAAGGTATTCATAGTTTGTTTTCATGTTTTATAACCCTAGTATAAATACTAAACATTAGTTAGTAGTTAAGGGTTATTTATTGCGAATCTCGTTGTTAAATTCTGCTTGAATCCTTACTTAATTTTGTGATCTTTAATGATTAGTTTAATTTCTTTGCAATTTCAATTTAGTCTAATCAATCAAAAACAAAAACCCACTTGGTTAATTTACGCTAATTACTTTACACTAACTCTCAAATTCGGCACTGACAATGCCGAATTTATCTTAACTGACCAATCCGGCACTGCCAATGCCGGATTTATCTTAACTGACAAATCCGGCACTGCCAATGTCGGATTTATCTTATCTGAATTTCAAGATTAGTTCCCTTTAAAAGGACCAGTTTACCTATAACCTGATTCAAACAAAACCCTCTAACCTCTCTCAAATCAGTCTCTCCCCCGCCATTCCAAGCGCCGTCCTCATTCCTCCGGCACTGCCAAAAATGGATCTATCTCTTCCCCGCCATTCCAAGCGTCGTCCTCATTCCTCCGACCAAACATCTGCCCCTCAACCCTCTCACCTCTCTCAAATCAATCTCTCTCAACCCTCTTCAGAGCGTTTGATTCCTGGTCTCGCTGGTGTCGTGCAGGCCGCTATGCGCCAGAGAAACCTCGATTGTCAGAGCGTTTCCTCTCAGGAACCTCTGATTACGACCCAAGATTATGTAAGGAGAGCGATTGAAGATCCCGGGGAGGATAAAGATTTCCAACGCAGTCCTTGGCTCTCAAAGAATCGAATGAGCTGCTCAGTGGTGATGGTATGATTCCTACTACCCCTTTGAATACTATCAAGGGTGGATGTGTCAAATTTGATAGGATTAATGTTGTTGTTGCTGTTGTCAAGACCTGCACACCAAATGAATTTGGTGATCTTATGGTGACTTTGAAGGTTAGCATATGAGTTTTATATGCTTTCTAGCATGATTAGAATGTGTCTTAAGTTACTAATTAAGGTAAAATTGTTAGGATCCTATGGGTACAATAGGTGCTACAATTCATCGAAAAGTGCTTTCTGAGAGTGAGTTCAAAAATGACATATCTGTTGGTTCTGTTATGATACTTCATCAGGTATGATGTATTAAATCATATCAGTTAGTACACTTAAGAAGTTAGCACCAAAAATGCAACAGCTGGAATCGTTATTAATATTGCCATCTAATCATGTTGTTTTGTAATTTTTAGGTTGTTGTTTTCGCCCCCTCACGATCAGCATATTATCTTAACATCACACTCAGCAATGTCTTCAAGGTAAAATTGTTAGGATCCTACTCTGATTGAGTGATTGTTCAACAAGTGACGTTAGTTCAGTAGGTATTCCATAAGGATTTCATCCCATCTGAATTTCCATGAAGGGGTTTTTCCTGTCAGCGGGAAGAGGTTACTAAATATTTGGCTTGATTAATGTAAGAGTTGTTCGACTTGTATTTTCTATCCAATGTGATCGGGATGTGATCACTAATTTTAATTATTTATTTAAATGTTATTTCAGTTTTTTTTTTAAATTATTTGCTACAAAAGCTCAAAAATAAAAAACTGTTTGTAAACAAAAACTAATATTTCACATTACTAAATGACACACTTGATCAAGAGTTGAATATATTACAAGTTCAAATAAAACAACAATACTTAATAGTTCAAAATACTTAATTTAAGAACTAAAAATGCAAATAACAATTAACTCTTACTCCCTAAGAGTCGGACACCTCCTTCGCGTGTGACCTTCTACCTTGCAAATCCCACAACGATTCTTTTTCTTTGCAACTTGCCAATCCATAGAGTTTCTCAGTCGTCTTGACTTGGGTCTCCCTTGCTTCAGGTCACGTCGATGGTTCAGGTTAGGGTAAAAACGTGGGACAATATAATCTACATTCCAATAGGCCTCGTCGTGAATTGGATGAAAAGAGCAACTCCACGTCTTGTAGTACAAGTCAAGGTTGTAAAAAGGATTAATATAACTCAAACCATCGATCTTTTGCATTTTGAAACACGCAAGAACATGCGAACAAGGGTAATGATATTGCATCCATTTGCCACAAGTGCATGTTTGATCACCCAATTTCACAACTTGAATGTGTCCACCTTTGTCACCACGTACCCTGGTCATCACACTATAAACACCCATATATGTAGTATTAAACCTTGTGACTTGATGATACCCAGCCTTAGTCAAGTTGTGTCGGTATCTTCTATCGATCCTCTCACTAAATTGTAGCGTGAGTCTATCTTGAAAGTATGCCACACACCTATAGAATGAGGTCTCAACAACGGCTGAAATAGGCATCCCCCGGGCTCCTTTCATAACGCCATTAAAAACTTTAGACAAATTAGTAGTCTTAATGTCGTACCTATATACACCATCACGAGCCATTGTCCACTTCCTACCATCCAAGTGCTCCTACCATTTAGATGTCTCAGGGTTGATGATATGAATTTGCCTCAGATAGCATTTAAGCTTTCTATCTTGGGTGGTGCTAACATCACGCCAAAAAAAGATCTTGAAATCCAATTCCCTTGTGAGCTTTAAGAAAATTAGCTCGCAAGTGCAACATGCACCATCTGTGGACAACATTTCGTGGCCAGTTGTCATTGTCTCCAACCGCGGAAAGGATGACATTATGCCGATCAGATATCAAGCAAACTTCACGACCCTTAACAATATGTTTGCAAAGAAGATGCAGAAATCAACACCAGTTTTGGTAGTCCTCTTTTTCAACAATAGCGAATGCGAGAGAAAGTAGACTATCATTTGCCTCAACACCCATGGCAATAAGAATAACCCCTCTATATCTTCCATGCAGGAATGTGCCATCAACCGAAATAACAGTATTGACAAACCCGGATTTAGCTTTAAATTCAATCCCGGTTTTGTTAATACCGGCTTCACACTTTTTATTTTTTTAAAAAAAAGATTAATCAGTTTAAAAAATAAAAAATAACTTTAGAGCCGGTATTGCCACTACCGACTTTAAACTTAAATCCGGTTGTGCCAATCCCAGAATTACAAAGAAATGCTATTTTGGTATTTAAGTTTTGTTGAATGTTATTTTGGTATTTAATTTTTTAAAAAGCAATATTTTGGAAAAAAAAAAATCCTCTTACTGCAGATTACTATTTGACATAATTACTTTCATAATTTATACTACATAAAGAACTTTAGCATGTTGTACCGTACAATAACTTATTGCATTAGTACGTTTTGTAAGAAATGTTTTGTTTATGTGTTTTGATGGTTTTTAACCATGGCAGCCAGAGGACTCACATTTGTTTTGTTAAGTCAGTCCAATTTTCAATCTAATTTCTCTGACAGTGACTCAGGGAAACTCAAATGAACCTTCCCATAGTCTGGAAGAAAGAGACATATATGTATATATATATATATATGTGTGTATATCGGCACGTGAGTCAATGATAAAATTGATAGCCGGAAACATTACCTATTAGTCATGAAATTTCTCAGGAAACTCCCTCTTTTGAAAAACTATGTGTTGGAACGGATCCGTGCTAACTGATAATTATAAATTTACTTAGACAGTGACGCTAGTTGCCATGCTCTTGAGCTTTGCCACATTTTTTATGAAGTCAAACTATTTCCAGGACCATATATGTCCAAGTCTTATTTGGAAATATATACTTATATGGATTCTGGATTATGGATTCTGACACTCTACGTTAACTAGGGTCGTGATTTCTGACAGATAAATAGTACTCCCTCCGTTCCAAAATGTATTTTTGTTCTGAGTGAATGATCGGAAGAAAAATCGATTAGATATATCGAAGTTTCAAGTTATAACATCATATACTACGTCTCGTATTGGCAGCTCATGTAGTCCTATAGCTGAGGGTTTTTTTCTATAGCTGAGGGTTTTTTTTTTTTTTTCTATCAAGATTGGGTCGAGTGTGCGAAAGAGAGAAATATGTTCATTTCTGTTTACCTTTTCTCTATGTTAACTTTAAACAAGATTGAGATAATTAAACGTTAAGGACGGACACTTGTATTGTATCATTGGCTTATATGTGCGTATACGATGTGACAGAGAACCAAATTAGTCGTAACTGGTTAGTTAGTCGTGGGATTTCTATATATAGGTTTATTAGATTAACATTAATATTTGGTCAAAGTTTATTTGTGTTAAACCATCAAAAGTCAAACGACACTATATTTTCGGGAGGATGGAATATGTTCTTTAAGCCCCTAGAGCACAAGAGCCACTGTTTGCATTCTTAAGGGGGTGTAAGATTAATTATAAGGAAAGAGCGGGATTTATGGCTAAAGATATCCTACATGGCAGTCTTTTCATTTTGCAGAGTTATATAGTCAATATTAATTAAAAGGTTATGGAGACCGTATAACACTCTATTCATCTCGACCATTCATCCCTCACAAAGGGGGAGACGTCCAAATTGCAGTTGTGTGATACAACAACGAATCAACTAGCTAGCTCGTGGTTGCACCAGTTTCAATTACATTAACGACCCGGATAAATATTGCTATCGTACATATCAAAAGTCCAAACAAACTATACCTTATTATAGCAAAGCTCCCAAATAAATCGCTTCATGTCAGATTGTCAGGTTTTCCATAACACACATTTGGTTGAACACATTCACCTTCTTTGTTTCCTCCATTTTCACATCTTCTCTCTTTTTTCCTCACACATAAAAACTCTCTCTCTCTCTCTCTCTCTCTCTCTCTCTCTCTTGCCTAACCTCTACAAACCCGATCTCTCCGACCTCGTTTTTCTTGTTCATGGCAGAAACTCCAAAATCTCCGACGCTCAACAATTTTTACAACATCCTTGGCATTCCCAAAACCGCATCCCTCAATGACATATGCAAAGCCTATAAATCCCTTGTTATGAAATGGCATCCTGATAAAAATTCAAACAAACCCGAAGCCGAGGCCAAGTTTCAATCCATCAATGAAGCTTATAGGGTAATTAATAACCATTTCACTATACCAAATTCTTTTATTTCTTTAATGAATGACAAGAGGAAATACATCAAAGGTTCATTTATTTGAAATTGTCATGCATGATAATCCGCTGCAACGCTAGAGATAACTAAGGTGGAGACATTGTCAATTGTCACCAATGCTGGAACAATAACAACCGAAATTATTGGGCTCCTTTGTGGGCCCACCAAATGTCAAATAAATTTCGGTTCTTGATGTTCCAGAAGAAGGGAGACATAATAAATTCCCACCTTCATCTACAGCATTGCGGCTGGATTCCCGTAGCAGTTCGGAATTCTAGGTTCATGCATGGCCATGCAAATATGCATTAACCAATTTTCATTTTCTCAATTTTCAGGCTCTTAGCAGCAAGAAGAGAGATGAGACTACTCAATACGTTGATGAGCCAAAAACCCCACCAAGTACTTCATCAAATGAACCAAAAACCCCCAAAAGCACTACTTCATCAAATAAACCAAAAGATGAGCCAAAAACCCCAAAAAGTACTTCATCAAGTAAACGAAAAGATGATGGCAACTTTGTTATCTCAAACCCGACGCTCCTCTCAAGGACCGGAAGCCACACATACACTTCAACAGGAACCTCGAAAACATTCTCAGGCAGGAGAAATAGCACTCCGACACCATTAGAATTTTATGCTTCGTTATCAAGATGTGTGAGTGATCATCAGAACGCGATGAGCACCCCATCAACCCCTGGCAGCCCCGTAGAAGGCCTTGCCAATATCTCGAGAACAAGAAGCCGAAGGAGCATTAGCACTCCTATCATCTTCTCCCAATCCATAGCTCGGAAGAAACCTCCACCCATTGAGAGAAAGCTTGAGTGCACCCTAGAGGAGCTATGCCATGGCTCTAAGAAGAAGGTCAAGATTACTAGAGATGTCATCTCGGATTTCGGGTACATATCTCTCTTTCTTAATTCCTATTCCATGTATTAACACCATTGATCCATATCTTTACTAGGATTTGAGGCCTAGTCTGACAACACAAGTAGTCCATTCCTAACGGTTAGATGGCCTTCATTAAGGGTAAGGGTAGGATTGTCTTTTGATTCCGTCTCTCCCACTAATAAAGTCACACAATTGTGGAAGATGAAATCTTGTCCGTTTGTGCGCTGGATTGCAAGTTGTGCAATTCGACTATGTAGGCCCCAATTCTGTCTTTATAACTACCTTAACAATGTGGTGTCTATATTGACAGATTTATCGTTCAAGAGGAGGAGATATTAAAGATAAGAGTGAAGCCGGGATGGAAAAAAGGCACGAAAATTATGTTTGAAGGGAAGGGAGACGAGAGACCGGGGACACTTCCAGCCGATATCATATTTGTGGTGGACGAAAAAATGCATCCGTTGTTTAAGCGAATAGGCGATGATTTGGAGCTTGGAGTTGAGGTCCCACTAGTTCAAGCTCTTACAGGGTGCACCATTGATGTCCCGTTACTAGGAGGCGAGCAAATGAATTTGTGGATCGATGATATCATATACCCCGAGTTTGAAAAATTCATCCCCGGACAAGGCATGACTATATCTAAAGATGGGGCGCGAGGCAACCTACGGCTTAAGTTTCTTGTTGAGTTTCCAACGGAATTAAGCGACGAACAACGGGATGATGTTGTTAGTATATTGAGTGATTGTTCTTGATTGATGATCATCTTGTAATTAAGACAAGAATTGTATTGATTCAACTTTCTAACTAAGTTTTTAGTATGGTTAAAAGATGATGTACATGCATGTTAGCTAGCTTAGAGAGTTCTAATTCATATGAAAATTTAAGAATGTTGTTCAACAATTTTCACTTCATCTCTGTTTTCTTTTAAGTGAACTTTTTTTTTTTTTTTCACAATTTGGTAACCAACTACTCCCTCCGTCCCACATTAACTTACCCATTTACCGTTAAAGAACGAAAAATAAGAAGTGAATATATATAATGTTATTAAAGTAGGAGTTGAGAGTGGGTAGGAGAGAGAAAGTGGGGTAGAGAATAGTAAGTGAATAGTTGTTGTGAGTATGACAAATGGGTTTCATGAATAAAAAAGTATTAAAAAGTTTCCTTTTTAAAAAAGTGGGACTTTAAAGTGGGATGCCCAAAATAGCAAAATGGGTAAGGTTTACGGAGGGAGTATTTTCTTTATCCAACACAATAAATACTCCCTCCGTCCCAGACCATGGGTATATGGGGTGAATTTCACGATTCTTAAGAAATTTTTTAAAAAATGAATAAAAGTTAAATGTGGAATATGAAATAGTAGTTAAATGTGTGGTAGGGAATATGAGAGAGAATGTAAAAGTTAAATATGTGGTAGGGAATAGGAGAGAAAATGTAAAAGTTAAAAATATTTAATAGGAGAGAGAATGAGTGGGAGGAATAGTAGTTAAATGTGTGGTAGGGAATAGGAGAGAGAATATATAAGGGTATAATGAATGGTTTTTTTGTAAATATATGTAGATGATAAGGGTATAAATATATTCAAAAACTTGCCATTTATGGAAATGAACCCTTAGTCTGGAACGGATCAAAAGGAAAAGATGAACCTTTGATCGGGGACGGAGGGAGTATATTTTTCTAGTCAAGTTAAAATTGTTCGTCCGTTAAAACAGTCTATTAGTCATGTAGAATCTTAATTTATCAATTAAAAATATCAGTTCAAATTGATGTTTCAACTTACTATTCAAGATTATATTTGAGATTTTAAAACGATTATGAAAAAAATTATACCCTGTAGAAGAAGTATGTGTTGGTGTTAGAAAACGTGTGTTGTTCCTTGTGTCACATACCAGTGTTGTTACTGGTATTGCCACAGATGTTGTCATTTCGATTTGGCAATATCAGAATAGTTACTGTATTTTTTACAAATAAAAACGTGATAATTAATAATGAATATATAACAGTAGTTAGTCTGCTTTAGATGAGGTTGAAAAGGTCGGCAGACGATGTCCAGGCGTGAACTTTGAAATTGAAGAGAAAATTACATATAAACATGTTGTTTATATGTTTAATTAGTGACCAAGTAAAAGAGCTATTGTTTAGCTATTCAGGGGGAGAACAAGTCAGAGTACAAGACATCTACAGCTGAGAGGCACAAGCAAGAGAAGCAAGAGAAGACTAAGTCTCCTACATTTGAGGCGAGAAGGCTAAAATGGAGGGAACAAACTCCAAGGCTGTTGCTGATCATTTTGAGTAGGCTCCAAGACTTTGTGGCCTATAAATAGTGCAGTGGATCTTCATTGAAGATCACCCAATTCAGAAAACGCAAATCTGCACAAGAAAAAGAATTCTGCTCTTCAAGTGTTGCCATTCAGTGTTGGCAACACTCAGTCCGACACTCGAAATCTTCATATAGATTTTTATATTTTCGTGAGGTTTTGAGTGTTTATATTGAGAGAGAGTTCTTCATTTATTGTTCCTTGAGTTAATGATTATTTATCATTAAAAGAACTTATTGACCTTGTATTGAATTCATATTATATATAGAAAGGTCTTGCCCTCCTGGCACCCATCAAGTTATATATTTATATAACTTGATAAAAATTATATTCTTGTGTATTATTATTTACTTCCGCTGCAATTTATATTTATTACTATTGATTTGTTGTTTTTTCGAATTGGTGTCAATTGTGTTGTTATTAGTATTATCAATACTATTGACAACACTTGTGAGTTTCGCCTCACTTGTTCTAAGCCATAGACAATTTCAATTGGTATCAGAGCCTGGCACTTAATACACTAAGTGTTCGGTCCTTTTAGTCATGGCTTTGAATCTTGCTAATCCATTTCTAGAGAGATTTTCTATTCTTTATTTATATGTAAAGACTCTCTTGTGTCCGTGCATCAAATTAATTGATGTTTGGATATTGAAGTCTATTCCTAATGTCCTTCCACTAGAAAAAATTACTTCTACCGTAATAAATGTTGAAACTAAGACTAGTTTTGTAAAAAATCATGTTAAGAAAAAAGGTAGTTCTTCTAGTAATATTTCTGATCATACCTTTGATTGTGAATACTGTCACAAAACTGGACACAAAAAATCAGACTGTTTTAATCTTCAAAAGAAAATGTCCAGTTTGGAAGTGTTGCCTCAAGTGTCGCCAAAATCTCAGGGCAACACTCGAGACAACACTGGTGAACAGAAATTCAGATTTTCAAAAAGGGCTTGATTACACAAAGAAAAACTGAAATGCTATGTTGTATACACTGCTTTGAGGACTAAGATTTCAGGTTCATGGTACTTTGATAGTGGTTGTTCTCGCTATATGACGGGAACAAAAATATTCTTGAAAGAATATGAATCTATTCAAGGAGGATACGTGTCTTATGGAGGTGGAGGAAAGAGCAAGATTCTAGGAAAAGGAACACTTGATGTTGCCGAATTCCCTGCCTTAAAAAATGTCATGCACGTTGATGGCTTGATGGCTAATTTGATTAGCATTAGCCAGTTGTGTGATGACAACTTAGAGGTAAAATTTAAAAAGAATACTTGTGAAATTTTTGATCATACTAACACTTGTGTTATGACAGGAACCAGATCAAGTGACAATTGCTATGTTGTTGGTAAACAACAAGTATGCAATTCAACCAAGGTTGATGACACACTTTTGTGGCATCAAAAATTGGGACATCTCCATTATATAAATTTGGAGAAACTTTTTAGGTTTGATGCTATTAAAGGAATTCCTAAATTAATTTTTAAAGATAAATCTATGTGTGGGGATTGCCTTAAAAGTAAACAAACCCGTGTTACCCACAGTGTTACCCAACACTAAGAGCAACACTTTGAAACAACACATTGTTTTCAACTTTTGCACATGGACTTGATGGTCCAATTGAGGTAGATAGTCTGGGAGGTAAGAGGTATTCTTATGTCACTGTGGATGATTTTTCTAGGTTTACTTGGATCTATTTTTTAAAAGAAAAATCTGAAACTTTTGATAAGTTTAAACTTACATTCCAAAATCAAAAATATATTTTGCTTACCTATTTTTCGTATAAGATCTAATCATGAAAAAGAATTTAATAATATTTCCTTTTCCACTTTTTGTGAGAAAAATGGAATTCACCATGAATTTTCGACTTCTAAAAGGTTCCAACAAAATTGGGTGGCCGAAAAGAAAAATAGGATTTTACTAAAAATGGCTCGTGTCATGATGTTTTCCAAAAGTATTTCGAAAAGATTTTGGCCTGAAGCGTTGAACACGGCTTGTCACATTTCTAATAGAGTTTTATTAAGACCTGGTACAACAATGACACCCTATGAGATTTTGAATGGGAAGAAACCTAATGTTCATTACTTCCATGTTTTTGGGTGTGTTTGTTTCATATTGAATGATCGAAATCATTTAGGTAAATTTAACTCTAAGAGTGACAAGGCCATTTTTCTTGGATATTCTCAAAATTGTCTTGCATTTCGTGTGTATAATTTAAGATTGAGAATCGTTCAAGAGTATAGAAATATTTTGTTTGATGATTTGGATAGCATTGCAGGTGAATCAGTTGTAGACACTCCTATAATATGGGTTGAACAAATTGAAGAAGTTGCTGGAGAAAGTGTTACCTCAAATGTTGAGTCTGGTGTTGGACCAAGTGTTGTCATTGATACGGCAACACTAGAGACAACACCAGAAATCAGTTCAAGTGCAGAAAATGAAGATGATAAGAACTCCAATGGAGTTAATGATCCAGTGAGGAGGGATCCCCCCTTGAGAATTCAAAAGAATCATCCTATAAGTCAAGTGATCGGGAATTTAAATGATGGGATACAAACAAGACACAAAGAACCGGTAAATTACCGAGACATGGTAAAATATGTTAAGGTAAATTGTCACGACCCCGATATTAGGCACTATTTAATCACTCGTTGAGCACGTGGGTTCAGGGGGTAGTATTTTATATTATGCCTTTTATGCTACTTGTTATGATTATGTGTTCATTTTATGTTTTGGATGGGTTATGTGAAGTTAGGATGAAAAGAAATTAAAATTAATGATAAAGGGTCTAAATGAAATAAATTATAAAGTGTATAATGATTTTATAATATTTGAGAAATTTTAATAAAATGATTTTATTGAGTGAGGTGCTTAGTTGCCAAGTTGAATAGTTAAGGTTAGTGTTAGTTTGGGTCATTCTTTAATTGAGGAGCTTTTTTGTAACAATTTGTAATTATCCATGAAAAATCAAAAGGAAACCTCATTTGGTGAATTACATCAGTACCTTCTCTTCTCAAAACCTCCATGATAGACCAAACCCTAGATTAAGCTTCCAAAAATTCTCTAGCCTTCATTACTTCTCCGTTTTCAAAATCAAGGGCGGACTCTTGTTCGTGGCGGCGAGGAGATCGTTTGAAGCTACTCAAATAAATATTCTATTTTTCACCATTTAAGTAAGTTATTATGCTTTATTTCAAAAAGTGTTCATTCTTGATTATTATTGTTGTTAAAAATGATTTTCATGAGTGGTGGTATGATTGGAACATTTTTATTTGGAAAGATTGAGTTTTGGAAAAATGGAAATTTAAAGGAGTATGATTTGGTTGGGAAATGGTAAGAAAATGGGTTCATACTTGTGTTATGGTGTTAATGAATTGGTAGGAGTTGTTGCATGGCAAATTAACCTAACTTATGGTGTTAAAATGGTATGGGTTGGTGTTGGATTGGAGTGTATAGAGTATGGGATAGTTTGGGTTAGTATTCTTGGTGTTTGGTACTGATTTGTATCAACTTAAAACAGAGTAAAACTTGGTACTTGAAAATTTGGTGTAGTGCTAATGTTGTTGCAAATTCAGTTCTGAATTCTGAACAGGGGGCACGACTCGTGCTCAGGGGCACGAGTGAGGCACGAGTCGTCCCCTGAGAAATGGCCTAAGTCGTGCCTTGAAGGGACGAGAGATTCTGGTGGGGGGTAAAAGGGGCACGAGTAGTGCCCTGGGGCACGAGTCGTGCCCTCCCCTGCAGTCACTGAAGCTGTTTCCAAGGCTTGGAAACCTATTCAAACAAGAACCAACATGAACACTCTTTAACTTAGATTAAAGTAGAACACTTTAGCTACGCAATGATGCCTTAGCTGATCAAAATGGAATAGTGGAAGTACTTTAAATATTATTGTGAAAATGCTTCGTAACCTTGAATGGTTCCTTAGCCAAAGTAACTCCAACTTGGTAAATGGAACTTGGACCTTTATAGAGGTTATATGTTATTGCATATTGGCTATGAAGGGATAGTTTATGATACCTTCCTACTTTATTTGGGTTCATATGCATTGATTGATATCTATATAGTGTATGAAATGAATGTTGCACTATATTATTGATTAAATATGAGTATGCCTTACCATGTTGTTATATTCTCATCCCTTTGGTGGATTTTCATTCAAGTAACTATTATATGCTTGACTTGTGTTAATCAGCTGATGTTTAGGGGTATAACGGAATACGATCAATTAAGGAAAGTGTGACCTAATGTGATCGGATTACGTTATACCTGTGATTGTCCCCTTCTGTGGCCACAGAGTGGGATTATAGCATCTGTATTGAGCCAAAAGCCTTACAGAGTTGCTAGTGTCTTATATCTTCCCTGAAAAACGGGTTTTATAAGACGTGAATATGCCTAAGCAGTTCACAAGAGAGGGGTTATTATAATAGCTCTCTCCGTTATATGTTATTGGTTGTGATGGAATTGTATCCTCCAATATTGTACGACTTATTGGTCAGACGGGAAAAGGTAAACCAAGGTAACGGAATGTGTTTACGGCTTTTCCAATGTGGTATATGCACCTTATATGTGTTGCATCTTACTTGGCATATTGTTGCATTCATAATAACTTATTGAGATTTATTCTCACCCTTCTCTCTTTAATGTTTTAGATCGACCTGAGACAGGAGGACCCGGCCAGTGAGGGCGGTGTGGAGTTTGTGCTTATATTTTGGGTTGTCGGGTATGTTTATGGTTAGATGGTTTGTATTTTGGTTGTTACTCCTTTGTTGGAGTTTGTTGATAAGACAAGTTATGTAAAAGTGTAATTGTGAACTTAAACTTTTGTAAATATGGGAACTAAGTAAGTAGTTGTTTAAAGTAGTTGTAGATGGGAACTTTTGTAAATGTTGTACATAAGTTGGTTTGAAGTTTGTTAAGTATTTACCCCCTTTTACTCCAAGTGGAGATGTTCCCCAAGCTAGTCTTTGAATGTTAAAGTTAAAGTTAGTTTCATTTCAAGTTAAGTTAAAAAGTTTTCAAAAATTTCAGGTTGTCTTTCTTAGATTGGATTCTCCGGGTCGGGGAGCCCACAGTTGGTATCAGAGCCTCGTCTAGAGGTCAAGGGTAGATGTCTAGTTTAAGGGGGAGTGTGTGATCACTGACGCCGAATGTTTGATGCAGGTGTTTGTTATAATGGCTGGGAATGAGGATGATCAGCATCGAGCACAGGGGAATGTTGGTAATGAAGGGGGCAATGGTAATCCGAATGCGGAGATGATGGACATGTTCAGAGTATTCTTACAGAATATGGCCAACCAAGGTAGAGCTCAACAACAACCTGAAGGGAGGCAAGGGCATGGACTTGAGAAGTTTGTGAAGATGACACCTCCAAGTTTTAATGGGGATCCGGATCCGGTAAAGGTAGAGAGATGGCTTGAGGCAATGAACAAGATCTTCGCGGCAATGGAGAGCCCGAATGATGAAAAGGTTAGGTGTGCGGTCTTCAAGTTAGAGGGAGCGGCAGAGCATTGGTGGAATATAGTCAAAGACAGTTGGGATCGAGATCATACACCACAGACATGGGAGAATTTCACGCGCAAGTTTTGGGACCACTTCATTTCGATGGTGACAAGGGATAGAAAAGAGGTTGAGTTTCTTCGACTGGAGCAAGGGACTATGACGGTAGCACAGTATTCGGCCAAGTTTACGGAGTTGGCTCGTTATTGTCCTCACTTGGTGCCGGAAGAAGAAAGGCGAGTATATAGGTTTGTGAAAGGGTTGAGTTTGGAGTTTCGTAAGCAACTTTTGACGCACGACTTCACTGATTTCCAAGCAGCAGTGAACCGAGCCTACCGGATAGAGAATGACATCGAAGAGCACAAAGGCAAGACGGAAGGTGGAAGTGGAAGCAAGCAAAGGTTCCAAGGACAAGGTTCGGGACAAGGTAGGGGACAACCAAGATTTTCAAATCCGGGTGTAGCAAGAGGCGGAATTGTGGTGACTCCAGTGGTTCGTACTCCTTCAAGGCAGTCTGGGGTTGTTTGTGGGTTTTGTAAGAAGCTGGGTCATTCAGAAGATAGATGCTGGAGCAAGTTGGGGAAGTGTTTAGAATGTGGAGGAGATGGTCACTTTAGGAAGAACTGTCCCAAGTTGCGAGGGCAAGCTTTCGGTAGTGGACAAGGCAGACCACGAGGGGGAATCAAAAGAGATAATGAAGGAAAACCTAAAGATAAAGTTCAGGGTCGTGTGTTTGCCTTAGGAAGAGGAGAGATTGATCCTAATACAGCCATTAGAGGTATTGTCCCTGTCTCAGGAGTCAAGGCCCGCATTCTTATAGATCTCGGGTCTTCCCATTCGTTTGTTGCATCTCATTTTGCTTTTGCATTGCATAAACTACCTGATTTCATGCCTTATGTGCTAGAGGTGTCGACTCCTATAGGAGAGTGCCTCACTTCTTCTTTGATATACAATGGTTGTGATGTGATTATTTGTGGGCATGTGTTGCCGGTGGATTTAGTAGAGTTACAAATCCGGGATTTTGATGTTATTCTTGGTATGGATTGGTTGAATCATTAACATGCCATGGTTGATTGTCGTAGCAAGAAGGTCTTATTTGATATACCTGATATGCCTTCTTTTTGTGTTTGATGCCGACAAGTCTATGTTTGGTATTCATGTCATTTCTGCTATAAAGGCTAGAAAAATGCTTTCTAAGGGGTGTGCAGGGTATTTGGCTTATGTGGTAGATTCAAGTAAGAAGTCCCCTGATTTAGCTCATGTTCCCGTAGTAAATGAATTTGGTGATGTGTTTTCTACCGAGTACTCTATGCCTCCTGATAGGGAGGTCGAGTTTTGCATTGATTTAGTGCCCGGTACCACACCTATATCTAAGGCGCCTTATAGAATGGCTCCTGCTGAATTGAAAGAGTTGAAGACTCAGTTACAAGAGTTGTTAGACCGGGGATTTATCTGTCCTAGTGTGTCACCGTGGGGAGCTCCGGTTTTATTTGTCCGTGAGAAGGATGGTACTTTGAGATTGTGTATCGACTACCGTCTTTTGAACCAAGCAACTATCAAGAACAAGTATCCTCTTCCGCATATTGATGATCTGTTCGATCAGCTCCAAGGTTCCGTTATTTACTCAAAGCTTGATTTGAGAAGCGTATACCATCAGTTGAAGATTAGGCCCGATGATATTTCTAAAACAGCTTTCAGAACTAGATATGGTCATTATGAGTTCGTGGTTATGCCTTTCGAGTTGACTAACGCTCCGACCGTATTTATGGATATGATGAACCGTATTTTCAAACCATACCTTGATAGCTTCGTAGTGGTGTTCATCGATGATATTCTTGTGTATTCTAAGTCTCGGGAGGAGCATGAGGCTCATTTGAGGATTGTTCTTTCTCTTCTTCGTGAGAAGCAGTTATTTGCCAAGTTTAGTAAGTGTGAGTTTTGGCTCGAGCAGATATCTTTCTTGGGGCATGTTGTTTCTAGTTCGGGGATATCAGTTGATCCTTCCAAGATTGAAGTCGTTGTCAATTGGAAGCAACCTTCAACCGTGACCGAAGTCCGTAGTTTTCTTGGGTTAGCGAGGTATTACAGAAGGTTCATTGAAGGGTTCTCTCGCATTGCAACTCCGTTAACTCGATTGACTCGTAAAGATGTATCTTTTGTGTGGGATTCCAAGTGTGAAGCTAGTTTTGAAGAGTTGAAGAAAAAGTTAACATTAGCTCCTGTTCTTACCCTTCCAGATGGTTGCGAGAACTTCATCATTTTTAGTGATGCCTCGAAGGAGGGTTTGGGATGTGTGTTGATGCAAGGAGGGAAAGTAATTGCGTATGCTTCTCGGAAGTTGTCACCGGCTGAACAGAACTATCCTACTCATGACATGGAATTGGCTGCGATTATTTTTGCGTTGCACAAGTGGAAGCATTATCTATATGGGGCGAGATTTGAAATCTTCACTGACCATAAGAGTTTGAAATATTTATTTACACAAAAGGAGTTGAACAATAGACAACGAAGATGGTTAGAGTTCTTGAAAAACTTTGATTGCGTTATTTCATATCATCCGGGGAAAGCTAATGTAGTTGCGGATGCGATTAGCCGGAAGGCTTACTTGTCGACTTTGAGTTCCCGAGAGTCAAGAGATGAGATGATTTTTGCGAATGTCCGAGCCATTCCAACTTTATATGGAGATTTGATGGAATCTCAATCTATTGATCCGGAGTTGAAGAAAATCTTGGGACAAGTTCAAGAGGGTAAAGCCGGGGATTTTGCGTTGAATAGAGATGGACTTCTAACTTTCCGAGGTCGTATTTGTGTTCCTTCATCACCGGAGATCAAGAGACGTGTTTTAGAGGATGGTCATAAGTCTAAGTTCGCCGTTCATCCGGGTAGTACGAAAATGTATCAAGACTTGAAACGTGGATATTGGTGGAATGGGATGAAGAGAGAGATAGCGGATTTCGTATCTAAGTGCCTAACATGTCAACAAGTCAAAGCTGAACATCAAAGACCGGCGGGATTACTTCAACCATTAGACATTCCGGAGTGGAAATGGGAAGGGATTTCGATGGATTTTGTGACAGGTTTGCCTCTTACAGCGAAGAAGATGGATGCCATTTGGGTTATAGTGGATAGATTGACGAAATCGACTCACTTTCTTCCCGTGTCAACTAAGTTTTCGATGGAGAGATTAGCTCAGTTATATATGAGAGAGATTGTTAGACTCCATGGAGTTCCTGTTAGCATTGTTTCAGATAGAGACCTGAGGTTCACTTCGAGATTTTGGAGGGCGTTACATGAAGCTTTAGGGTCCAAGTTATGTTTCAGCACGGCATTTCATCCTCAGACAGACGGACAAATGGAAAGAACTATTCAGATACTTGAGAATATGCTTAGAGCTTGCGTGATGGATTTTCAGTTATCGTGGGAGGATCATCTACCATTGGTTGAGTTCGCCTACAACAACAGTTACCAATCTAGTATCGAGATGGCTCCTTATGAAGCGTTGTATGGTAGAAGGTGTAGATCTCCTATGTGTTGGGATGAAGTGGGTGAAGCCAAGTTATGGGGTCCGGATTTGGTTCGGGATTCGACAGAGAAGATCAAGGTGATCCGAGATAGATTGAAGACGGCACAGAGTAGGCAGAAGAGCTACACCGACAACAGAAGACGGGACTTAGCTTTCCAAGTTGGTGACTTGGTTTTCTTGAAGATTTCTCCGAGGACCGGTATTAAAAGGTTTGGAAATAAAGGAAAGTTAGCTCCAAGATTCGTTGGGCCATTTGAGATCATAGAGAAGATTGGGGAACTAGCTTACCGATTGGCGTTGCCTCCATCTTTCTCCTTGCTTCACGATGTATTCCATGTGTCAATGTTAAGAAAGTATTGCCATGATCCTTCTCACATTTTGAGTTCACCTCCCGAAGAGATTCAAGCCGACATGTCTTATGTTGAAGAGCCTTTGAGACTCTTAGAGTTTCAAGTGAAAGAGTTGAGAACGAAGAGTATTCCGGTAGTGAAAGTGCTATGGAGAAATCACACTATTGAAGAGGCTACGTGGGAGTTAGAATCGGAGATGAGGGAGAAGTACCCTTCGTTGTTTGAGAGTGCGAATAAGTTTACCTAAAATTTGGGGCGATTTTTTTTTAAGGGGGAGTGAGTGTCACGACCCCGATATTAGGCACTATTTAATCACTCGTTGAGCACGTGGGTTCGGGGGGTAGTATTTTATATTATGCCTTTTATGCTACTTGTTATGATTATGTGTTCATTTTATGTTTTGGATGGGTTATGTGAAGTTAGGATGAAAAGGAATTAAAATTAATGATAAAGGGTCTAAATGGAATAAATTATAAAGTGTATAATGATTTTATAATATTTGAGAAATTTTAATAAAATGATTTTATTGAGTGAGGTGCTTAGTTGCCAAGTTGAATAGTTAAGGTTAGTATTAGTTTGGGTCATTCTTTAATTGAGGAGCTTTCTTGTAACAATTTGTAATTATCCATGGAAAATCAAAAGGAAACCTCATTTGGTGAATTACATCAGTACCTTCTCTTCTCAAAACCTCCATGATAGACCAAACCCTAGATTAAGCTTCCAAAAATTCTCTAGCCTTCATTACTTCTCCGTTTTCAAAACCAAGGGCGGACTCTTGTTCGTGGCGGCGAGAAGATCGGTTGAAGCTACTCAAATAAATATTCTATTTTTCACCATTTAAGTAAGTTATTATGCTTTATTTCAAAAAGTGTTCATTCTTGATTATTATTGTTGTTAAAAATTATTTTCATGAGTGGTGGTATGATTGGAACATTTTTATTTGGAAAGATTGAGTTTTGGAAAAATGAAAATTTAAAGGAGTATGATTTGGTTGGAAAATGGTAAGGAAATGGGTTCATACTTGTGTTATGGTGTTAATGAATTGGTAGGAGTTGTTGCATGGCAAATTAACCTAACTTATGGTGTTAAAATGGTATGGGTTGGTGTTGGATTGGAGTGTATAGAGTATGGGATAGTTTGGGTTAGTATTCTTGGTGTTTAGTACTGATTTGTATCAACATAAAACAGAGTAAAACTTGGTACTTGGCAATTTGGTGTAGTGCTGATGTTGTTGCAAATTCAGTTCTGAATTCTGAACAGGGGGCACGACTCGTGCTCAGGGGCACGAGTGAGGCACGAGTCGTCCCCTGAGAAATGGCCTAAGTTGTGCCTTGAAGGGACGAGAGATTCTGGTGGGGGATAAAAGGGGCACGAGTCGTGCCCTCCTCTGCAGTCACTGAAGCTGTTTCCAAGGCTTGGAAACCTATTCAAACAAGAACCAACATGAACACTCTTTAACTTAGATTAAAGTAGAGCACTTTAGCTACGCAATGATGCCTTAGTTGATCAAAATGGAATAGTGGAAGTACTTTAAATATTATTGTGAAAATACTTCGTAACCTTGAATGGTTCCTTAGCCAAAGTAACTCCAACTTGGTAAATGGAACTTGGACCTTTATAGAGGTTATATGTTATTGCATATTGGCTATGAAGGGATAGTTTATGATACCTTCCTACTTTATTTGGGTTCATATGCATTGATTGATATCTATATAGTGTATGAAATGAATGTTGCACTATATTATTGATTAAACATGAGTATGCCTTACCATGTTATTATATTCTCATCCCTTTGGTGGATTTTCATTCAAGTAACTATTATGTGCTTTACTTGTGTTAATCAGCTGATGTTTAGGGGTAAAACGGAATACGATCAATTAAGGAAAGTGTGACCTAATGTGATCGGATTACGTTATACCTGTGACTGTCCCCTTCTGTGGCCACATAGTGGGGTTATAGCATCTGTATTGAGCCAAAAGCCTTACAGAGTTGCCAGTGTCTTATATCTTCCCTGAAAAATGGGTTTTATAAGACGTGAATATGCCTAAGCAGTTCACAAGAGAGGAGTTATTATAATAGCTCTCTCCGTTATATGTTATTGGTTGTGATGGAATTGTATCCTCCAATATTGTACGACTTATTGGTCAGACGGAAAAAGGTAAACCAAGGTAACGGAATGTGTTTACGGCTTTTCCAATGTGGTATATGCAACTTATATGTGTTGCATCTTACTTGGCATATTGTTGCATTCATAATAACTTATTGAGATTTCTTCTCACCCTTCTCCCTTTAATGTTTTAGATCGACCTGAGACAGGAGGACCCGGCCAGTGAGGGCGGTGTGGAGTTTGTGCTTATATTTTGGGTTGTCGGGTATGTTTATGGTTAGATGGTTTGTATTTTGGTTGTTACTCCTTTGTTGGAGTTTGTTGATAAGACAAGTTATGTAATAGTGTAATTGTGAACTTAAACTTTTGTAAATATGGGAACTAAGTAAGTAGTTGTTTAAAGTAGTTGTAGATGGGAACTTTTGTAAATGTTGTACATAAGTTGATTTGAAGTTTGTTAAGTATTTTTCCCCTTTTCTTCCAAGTGGAGATGTTCCCCAAGTTAGTCTTTGAATGTTAAAGTTAAAGTTAGTTTCATTTCAAGTTAAGTTAAAAAGTTTTCAAAAATTTCAGGTTGTCTTTCTTAGATTGGATTCTCCGGGTCGGGGAGCCCACATAAATCACTCTTGTTTTGCATCTAAACTTGAATCTAAAAGGGTTGTTAATGAATTAAAATATGATTTTTTGATTCAAGGTTTTAACCATGAGAGATTTTCTAGTTTGAAAAAATCTGTTGGTTTTTGTTTCGTTTAAAAACTCCTGGATTATTGTGTTGTATATTATGTTTATTTAATTTTTGTTGTTTCTTTTATTATTTTCTGGTATTTAAAAAAAAAATTACTCCCAAATGGGGGGCATTTACTGACCTTTTTGTTCTAGTATGTGTATATACTAAAGGTTAATATTTTTCTAAAATACCCCTTCGTGCTTAAAGTGACAAAGTCACTTATGTTGTTGTTGATATTTAAAAAGGCTAAGCATGCTAAAATACTCCCAAAGTAACTCGGGGCACGGCGTTCGTTGCGACGATGCTCCCTTGCCAAAACGGGAGTATAATGTAGTTGTTTTGTACTAAGTATTAGGAACATGGAGCTCGCTACTACAGTGTACCATACTTGAAAGGTATAAAACTTACTACTTATAGCTTTACACTTTAATAAAAAACTCGGGGCACGAAGCTCGCTACTACGATGCTTCCTTGTAAATAAAGAAAGTGTAAAGTTTGCTTAAAAATTGCCTAAGGAATGATAAGTAATATATGTTGAAAAAATATCAAGGGGATTTTATTTAAAATGTTGCCTTGTGTGTTACGCAACATTGCTAGTAACACATTAGTAGATGCTACATTAATTTTTTATTTTCTATTTTTTTTTGTTAATTAAATTTTAAATTTCCAAAAGTCTATTTTCTTAGATTTAAAGTTTGTGAAATTTAAAAGGTTTTTAGCAAAACTATTTATCTTTTGTCTAACTAAATGTAATTTAGAAATATCTATATTTTAAAATTCATTTTCTTTTGAATTTGAAAAACACAATTTTATAGATATTGCTAAAATTATTTTTAGTTATTATATATTGAAAAATCAAAAAAAAAATTAAAAATTTAAAAAAAAATAAAAAAAATGGTCGGATAACAGTGTTGGAGTTTGTTGAGATAAGGTATAATTTTGTGCTTTGAAAATGTCAAATCACCCATTATTTCTCTCTATTCATTCCTTAAATTTCTCACCCTCCTAAAACCCTCTTCCTCACCGTCTCTCTCTTCGTCTCTCTCTCTAAACAATCGTCTGTCTTCATCTTCTTCCTTCTTTAATTCGTCATGGCTATCCCATCAAAATCCTCTCAAATTCGTCTCCCATGGAAGTTTCTCCTATAACTCCCTCAAGTGTTGTCTCAAATGTCGCCATTTCTATGGAGACATCACTCTCGGCAACACTTTTCGCAACACCAACCCTTGTCTTGGTTGTGTTTATCCCCCTCATACTCCTGTTTCAATGGCTCTCTATGCGAGCTCTCTCCCATAATAGCTCACTCCAGCTCATCGAATCATTCAGTATACTACTTTCTTCACAAAAAGGGGGAGAGTGGTCACTAGTGATGTGGATGATAGTGATTCGTATTAAGCATCATATATTCCCGGCAATGCCAAGTGATAATTTATGAATATGGCTGGAATATATGTGTTGAATGGGAGATTGAGATAGTGATCCTATTAATGTTAGATGTTGGAAAAATGTTACAACATTGATTTTATTTTTGAATAAAATCTTACATTAAAGGAAAGTTTATTGTTAAGGGGGAGATTGAGATAGTGATCCTATTAATGTTAGATGTTGAAAAAATGTTACAACATTGATTTTATTTTTGAATAAAATCTTACATTAAATGGAAGTTTATTGTTAAGGGGGAGATTGTAAGGGTGATCCTATAAATGTTAGATGTTGGGAAAATGTTACAACATTGATTTTATTTTTGAATAAAATCTTACATTAAATGGAAGTTTATTATTAAGGGGAAGATCTATGTAAAGGGGAGATATATTGTTATAAGCATGACTAACTATGTATGCAGGTACATCATGTTGTATTTTGTGAAGAAATATGTAACTAAGGGGGAGATTGTTAGTGTTAGAAAACCTGTGTTGTCCCTTGTGTCACATACCAGTGTTGCCACTGGTGTTGCCACAAGTGTTGCCATTTCGATTTGGCAACACCAGAATAGTTACTGTATTTTTCACAAATAAAAACGTGGTAATTAATGAATATATAACAGTAGTTAGTCTGCTTTAGATGAGGTTGAAAAGGTCAACAGAAGATACCCATGCGTGAACTTTGAAAATGAAGAGAAAATTACATATAAACATGTTGTTTATATGTTTAATTAGTGACCAAGTAAAAGAGCTATTGTTTAGCTATTCAGGGGGAGAACAAGTCAGAGTACAAGGAATCTACAGCTGAGAGGTACAAGCAAGAGAAGCAAGAGAAGACTAAGTCTCCTACATTTGAGGCGAGAAGGCTAAAATGGAGGGAACAAACTCCAAGGTTGTTGCTGATCATTTTGAGTAGGCTCCAAGACTTTGTGGCCTATAAATAGTGCAGTGGATCTTCATTGAAGATCACCCAATTCAGAAAACGCAAATCTGCACAAGAAAAAGAATTATGCTCTTCAAGTGTTACCATTCAGTGTTGGCAACACTCAGTCCGACACTCGAAATCTTCATATAGATTTTTATATTTTCGTGAGGTTTTGAGTGTTTATATTCAGAGAGAGTTCTTCATTTATTGTTCCTTGAGTTAATGATTATTTATCATTAAAGGAACTTATTGACCTTGTATTGAATTCATATTATATATAGAAAGGTCTTGCCCTCCTGGCACCTATCAAGTTATATATTTATATAACTTGATAAAAATTATATTCTTGTGTATTATTATTTACTTTCGCTGTAATTTATATTTATTACTATTGATTTGTTGTTTTTTCGAATTGGTGTCAATTGTGTTGTTATTAGTATTATCAATACTATTAACAATACTTGTGAGTTTCGCCTCACTTGTTCTAAGCCATAGACAATTTCAGTATGTGTTTCTTGTAGAGGCCAAATACCTAACGAAAGTTATTCACATGAGCGCACGTGACAAACTTAGGTTAACTTTTTGACGGCTTTCTTAACACTACTAGAAACTGACCATTTACCGACGGAAATTTTCGTCGGTAATTGCCCATTTCCATCGGTAAATGATCATTACCGACGGATTTCGTCCGTCGGATTCCGTCGGTAAAAATTGGTTGGTAATACCGACGGACCAATTCCGTCGGTATTTCCGGCGAAATGTCCGTCGGTAAACCCAAAATTCCGCCGGAAACCGTCCGTCGGCAATGAGCTACGCCGGCCGGTTTGCCGGAGCCATTGCCGGAGGTTACCGACGGAAATATCTGTCGGTAAATATTAAAAAAATAAATAAATAAAACTCATTACCAACGGTTATGTCCGTCGGAAACCCTAAATTTTACCGGCGGAAATCTCCGTCGGAAATCTAAACCCAATAACGACGGACATTTCCGTCGGTAATGAGTTTTATTATTTTTTTTTAATTATTTACCGACGGAAATTTCCGTCGGTAATCTGTCCAGGTTTAAAAAAAAAATCTGTTTTATTATTAAACCACCTGTGAACCTATCAAACCTGTTTTAAACAAATCCCAACATACAAAGAAACACAAACAACCTGTTGCGCTTGAAACAACCATCCAAATCAAGCGAAACAGGAAAGAGGTACGGGGAAAGGGAAAAGGGGAAAGGGGAAGGGGAAAAGGGGAAAGGAAAACTGTTTTGTTTGAACATCAAATAAAGGGAAACTGTATCCAACAACCAAAAGGGAAACGGGAAAGGGGAAAGGGAAAGGGGAAAAGGGGAAAGGGAAACTGTTTCGTATGGGGAAAACGGAAGGGAAAGGGAAAGGGAAACAAAATATGTTTGTTTGATTACATGCCAAATAAAATGAATGTTTAACGACCACGACCACGTGCGCTTCCGCTACCGCTACCGCCACCGCCACTTCGCCTAAGGTATTGACTGACTGATGAGTCAGAAGCATTACCGCTATTAGGTTGTTAGGGTTGCAAATTCATGGTAGCCAAATATTGTTGCATGTGCTGCTCAAACTGTTCCTCCAATATGCTCTGCACCTGGGCCTGCACCTGGGCCTGCACCTGGGTCTGCACCTCGGCCTGCACCTGGCTCTGCATCTGGCTCTGCATCTGCTCCACTTGCCTTTGAACCTCTCTCTGAACCCGATCATCAAACGCCTCTTGATCCACATGCTGACTGCCGGAGGAAGAAGAAGAAAAGTACTGCGCAGTAGGGCTGCGGAATGGCATGTTAAAATACCTAGCACCACGTCCTCCGAATCCAGGCAAGCGGTCTCCCTTTGGTTGCTTGTCTCGGAGGACAATGGCCGCCCAAAGCTTTTCACGAAAGGCGGGCCGCTCGGTGCTCTCAGGCTCCATACTTTCTTCTTCAATAGCCTCATCACGAGCCCGCCTATCATACTCTTCCTGAAAAAAAAAAGACATTATACACTATGGTAGAAAATAATATTTCTTTAACTAAATAATTTATAATTTACTAATAGAAAATACTATTAACACTTACATAAATGGTCTGGTAATAAGGGTTAACCCATTGTGGCCCTGAGCCATCAGGAGCCTCCGCAGTATGTGTAGCCATAAACACGGCAGCTGCATCAGCCTCATCATCTCCGTGTTTCTTTCGCTTAACATATAAAAAAATTAAAACTTCAAAATTTCATCAAATAATAACAATATATGAATCAAATAGAGTATTGCTTAATTTACAAACGGATAATAAATTAAGTAAGTTTACCATTCGGGACCAAGTCTCGCTGAAGTTAATCGATCCTCCAGTGTGCACACTCCCCCACCCCTCTTGTGAGTTCTTATTATTCTTTGCAATTTCTGAATTTTTTTGAAATTTTTCACTATTCCAATAGGCTTCCCGCTGCTCCCACGCACTATTCGAGAAATTAGCTGGAGGCAAACCATCCCTTAGCCAATTTTTTTCATGTCATATACTTTACCAGCGTACCGCTTAGCAACTAATTGCTTGAAAGCCTTCTCTATTTGAACGTCGGAGCATCCGGGGCATGAATATGTGTGCTACAAAAATAGTAAAAGTAGTTAAATAAACAGGGAGTAAAATAGTTGTTGCTAATTAATTATTAAGCGTAAATTAGAACATAAAGATGAACAGGGGACTAGTCTACAAACTTTACAAAGGAAAGAGAATTGGGTAATTTTACCTGAAACTGGTTATACCAGATATCGTACACATCTTTTGATATTGACTTTGGGGTGGAATAAAATTCCCCAAAAGTATACCCACTGAATAAATCTCCAAACCATCGAGCAGGGTCTCGACAACCACCATGTATAAACATATTAAGATATTAATTAAAAAACAATATATCAATTTATATACAAATAAAAAGACAATAATAAAATGTAAACATTATATATATGACATTTACAATTAAATAATACTTACTGGCCACTGGGAGAGATAGATATTTCCATTTTTCCTTCCTCATTAATAATTGTGTCCAAATTAATCCGTCTGGATGGTTCACTAACAGGAACACTAGAGCTATCAATACCTGGACTACTCACATCATCATCACTACGTCCAGAACCAGAAGTAGTGCCCCTCCCTCCCGTCCTAGGTGAAACAAGACGATGCACAAAACCCGCAATCTTCCCTCTCTTTAAACGATTGCCACCTCGACCCGACATATCTAAACTAGAATATAAAATATGTAGACAGAAAATGAATCAAGTAGAACAAAATTTAAATAGTAGGAAGCATTCATTTAGACTACAATAATAAAATGTAAACATTAATTACAGAAGTAACTATTAGTACCTGTAAGTTGGGGATGTTGGGATGTTTGGACTGGAAGGTGACAGCCTTGGACTGCTTAAAGGATAATAAAACACTATATTGGAGAGTTCAGAAGAAACATGTAAACATCCAAGGATAGCATATATAATACTATGAAAGATATAAAGGCCTGAGTTAAGTCTACTGCCTGGGAAAAGGGAATAAACTGGTACAACAATAACAATAAAACTCCCCTCTAGATCGATCTAGCATACAAAGATTCAATCAAATTATGGATAATTGTCCAAATCATGAGATAGATGTAATATTACATAGCATGTAAGAGTAACCAAGTAAAATTGAAAAGCATAGTAGAGATGAAAAAAATGATTCTATTAATTGCAGACAAATTGGACAGTGATAAGTGATATAAAATGTAAATATTATATACAAAATATTATCTGAATTAAAACTAAACTGATTCATTCACTACAATCTTGATCACTATCACTACAAAATTCAATTTCTTCTTCACTAGTTTCCTCGTCGTCGTCTTCTTCCCCATCTTCATCATCGGACCCAGATATATACCCTTCTCCTTCCTCATCCTCCACAGTATCATACTCGATTTCATTGAAAGTGACTTCCTCCCCTAGTGGACGGGTGTTTTCGCCCATTAATGCTTCATCCTCGACATTATCATTCAAGGAAATAATCGGAGGTATAGGCATTTCCTCTTCCTGATAACAATCATTTAATGATGAATCAATATTTGAAGTAGACGTTTTTGCACGCAATGGTATATCAAAAGTGCTTCTTGCTTTGGTTTTCCATACGGCCCACCATCTGCTAGACTCTCTTCGTCGACGGGGGTAGGGGTCATATACACCTGTTGTGCTTGAGATGCAAGAATGAACACATTATCACCATTATGCCTAGAAGAATGCTTTAAGTCAACGAGATCAAAAGTGCCATGTTTGATAATGCCTCGCTCAGCGTCCCGCCACTCACAATTGAAAAGAACTACAGAATTTCCAAAAAAGTACTCCAATTCAATAACTTCTTTCAATACGCCATAATAATCGAGATTTCCTTTGAGATTGACCCCGCTATTCCAAGTTGATTTCGTTTGGCCATATTCTTCGGTGTGGAATACGTAGCCATTGACAAAATATCCCTTATATACATTCACTCTTAAGAACGGACCGTGTGCTAATGCTTGTAATCTCGCAGCTTTTGAATCTCTACGGTTGTTCAAAATCTAAATAAAAACACATAGATAGTAAAAAACTCATACTTCAAATTCTATTAAAAACATTGAATTAATGAATTGGCATTTACATAATTATTAAACCAGGAGGGAAATTCGTTGTCTGTCCTTATTGAAATCAATTCAGGCGCAATGTCTCCAGCCTGCTCTTCGAACATACTGCATTCAAGGAGAACATAAAGTTGCTTAGTTCGTATTAAAGTTATTAGGATTAACATTACTTAATAACAAATGAAGAATGCTTACTTCAAGTAGTCCTCGACCTCAGCACAGTTAAGGAGAATATAGAGTTTAGCCGCTTCTAATTCTTTTTTGCTTAGCATGCGCGTGCACTTTCTATTGCCAAGGAATCGACCAGGAGAAGAAAAAACTGAAATTTTTCCATCAGGATCAGTGACTCTCCCATCATAATTGCGTCCCACTTTAGTGAACCTTGTCTCAATGTCGGGGTGAAAATATGTTGAAACAAACAACACAATTTCATCGAAAATCACTGATTCAGACATAGATGCCTCAACTTTTGCTCTATTGCTCATTTTATTTTTCAAACTCCCCAAAAATCGTTCAAATGGATACATCCATGCATCGAACAGTCCTCCAACTCTAGCTTCATAAGCTAGGTGAATTGGTAAATGCTCCATTGAATCAAAGAAAGATGGCGGAAATATCTTTTCAAGCTTGCATATTGTCACCACAATGCTCTCATCGAGTCTTCTCATATCCTCAACACGAAGAGTGCTAGAAGTCAATGCTCTGAAGAATTCACTCAATTCTGTTAGGGCAACCCATATTTCATTAGGGAGAATGTCCCTAAATGCAATGGGTAGCAACCTATCCAATAATACGTGACAATCATGACTTTTCAACCCATATACCGTCCCTTCTTCCACATTTACACAGTTGCCAATATTAGATGCATACCCATCAGGAAGTTTCAAATCTTTCAACCACTGCAAAACACGTTGCTTATCCTCTCTTGACAGAACAAAAGGGAGCGACTGGTTTGAAATCTTTTCCATTAACTTTAACAATGTTGAGATCTTTATGATTGCAAATCGCTTCAAGGTCTAGCCGACCCTTATCTGTGTCCTTCGTCGAGGCCTTAAAACCCATCACTGTATTGAAAATATTGTCAAACACATTTTTTTCAATATGCATGACATCAAAGTTATGTCTTATCAAGTTCGTCTTCCAATAAGGTAACTCCCAAAATATACTCTTTTTGATCCAATTATGGTCTTTACCAAATCCGTCTGGTCTATCCTTTGAAAATAACTTTCCCCACCCGACATCAGACACCTGCTCAAAAATATCCTCGCCACTCAGACGAGGAGGGGGGCCCCGACGCTCAACTCTATTTTTGGTAAAAGCATTCTTCTGTTTACGAAATGGATGGTCACTAGGAAGAAATCGTCTGTGGCAATCAAACCAACACTGCTTCTTGTAATGCTGAAGTGTGAATGCATCTATATTTTCCATACAATACGGACAGGCCAATCTCCCATGTGTGCTCTATCCCGACATCATACCATAAGCAGGAAAGTCATTAATTGTCCACATCACTGCAGCCCTCATGTTAAAATTTTGCAACTTGAAAGTATCCAATGTCTGGACACCATCATTCCACAGCTGTTTGAGTTTATCCATCAGAGGTCGAAGATACACATCAATGTTTTTGCCTGGATTCAAAGGCCCGGGAATGAACAAACTCAAATACATATAAGGATCAGTCATACATAACCACGGGGGAAGATTATACACTGTGACTATAACAGGCCAACATGAATAAGATTTTGCCCCTGGTCCAAATGGAAAAAACCCATCTGTACATATCCCCGGCCTTATGTTTCTAGGATCCGCAGCAAAATCAGGATAAGTGGCATCAAAATGTTTCCATGCTTCACCGTCAGAAGGATGAGTCATCACACCCTCTTCACGAGGACACTCTTTATGTCAACGCATGGCTTCTGAGATTTCTTTCAATGCGTAAACTTGTTGCAACCTGGGAATTAGCGGCATATAACGCAACTGTGCCCGAGGCCGGCACGTTTTTCTTGTGCTTGGCACTATCACAGCGTGGTGGCTTATACCTACTAAGTCCACATATTGAACATGAATCGAGGCCCTCATTTTCCTTATAAAAAAGCATGCACTGATTCTTGCAAGCATCAATTTTAACATACCCAAGACCGATCTGCCCCACCAACTTTTTCGTCTCATAAAAATTGTGAACCATATTATTTTCTTCGGGTAGCATCCGTTGTCCCCATGACATGATACGATCGTAAGTATGTTGGCTCATATTTGTATCAGCCTTGATAGTTAGAAGCTCAGTCACTTGCTCTAACACTGTAGCCTTTGCACCAGGATGAATTTTCTCATTTGCAGAGTCCATTAAATCCATAAACTTCTTTACAATAGGGTTTGGTGCCTCTGTTGGATTAGGGTTCCAATCAAACTCTGGGCCAACCGCATTTCGAACCATATCATCCAAATCGACAGACGACTCCTCTTCATCAATCAAATGTTCAGGTTCCCTTGGCGGATCACGTGATACAGTAGGATGATTGTGAACACTTGTTTCAACCACATAACGCTCCCCGTGCGCTACCCATACCTTGTAACCATCAACAAACCCTGCCTCCAAAACATGTTTCTTTACCCATCCAACACTCAGATATTTTCTATTCTTACACTTTTTACAAGGACACCTAATCTTATCATCACGCATGCACTGGGGATGCGCTCTAGCAAACTCCACGAAATGTTCTAAACCTTCTAAGAATTGAGGTCTGACACCCTTTCTGCCGGGATTACTACGATTATCCATCCAACTACGATCTTCTCCAGACATAATTAACTCCTGCATTTCATAATATATTAACAGTTTAGATGTAATTAACGCATTACAATTCCCTAAATTTGGATTACAAACTTAAAAGCAACAAGACACTTCATTTAGGTTTAGAATTGGGGTTGGCTTCTATCGCACACATCTATCACATTTTTTTAATTATTAATATTTTGAATAATTTTAAATATTAATATTTAATTCTTTGTTGTAAAGTATATTATTCCCTAGGATGAAAGGACAATTCATGTCCATTAGGTTTAGAATTGGGGTTGGCTTCTATCCCATCTCGAAATACACGTATGAATTGCAAATATTACTTTGTCTACTTGCTTTATAATCGAAAATCAAGAAATTTCGACAGCATAACCCCATGGTCTCCAAGTGCACGACGTAGACTAGGTCAATCAAACACTATCGATTAGAATCGACAGTTTGTAATCACCCATGTCTAGTATACACTCAGAGAACAATAGGATTAATGCAACCGAAATATCTCAACTATCGACTATTCAAGCAATTTTAATAGACAATGATGATATTTACAAAATCATATAATCGTGCATTTCAAGACTGTCCACACGGACAATTTAAGAATCGATGACTACATGTTGACCTCAATATGATAAGTTAAAGATTCTTAAACGGGTTTCTAAGCTTTTGTGTTTCAACCGTCACAACGTCACGTCGTAACATTAATTTTTATTCATTACCGTAAAATGCATAATTTTACAATAATGAATTAACACACACATCTATCATATTTTTTAAATTATTAATATTGTGAATAATTTTAAATATTAATTCTTTGTTGTAAAATATATAATTTTACAATGATGAATTAAATTAACATTTATAAACAAGATGAGAGTCGTTCTCATCCACAACTATCAAAACCCTATCTCATCTTTGACCAAGAAAGACAAAGCAAACAAGTTCTCGACTGTTTGAGCAAAGGATTTTCTGTTTAATAAGATTTTTTTCCAGTTTCACTGTCCTCCTCTCTAAGGATCTCAAACATAACAGCCATCTTTGTGACAGTGCCTGTTTTACTCTTCACTGGTGTTATACGGTCACAAGTAAAAACAAGGTAACATTATAACACCAGTGAAGAGAAAACAGACACTGTCACAAACATGGCTGTGATGTTTGAGATCCTTAGAGAGAAGAGGACAGTGGCTGAAAACTCTTATTAAACAGAAAATCCTTTGCTCAAACAGTAGAGAACTTATTTGCTCTATCTTTCTTGATCAAAGATGGACGGATTTTGATAGTTGTGGGTGAGAAAGGCTCTCATCTTATTTATATTTTAAGATGTTAACCACCAACCACAATACCCTATAAGCAGTGCCACTAAGAGTTTTCTTCCTAATTTTAGACAATGATTAGGAGTCTAATTCCTTAACAATACTTCTATCCAAGTCTTCCTAATTTTAGACATTCACCCCCCTCCCTCCCCCTTTGACTTTACACAAGCCATCTAATACAAATTAAGAGTAAATAGTTGAATGCTTGATCAAAAAGTGTGATCCGACCTAAGGTGCATCTAGGGTGCCAGGATTGATATCAGGCGCTCAAACGTAGGCGAGATACATCACCGTCCGCGATGCCGTCAATCGCCCCAAAATGGGATCTAGAACCAGTGAGGTAGTGTGCGGCTGAATATGTTACATTATTGAGACATACACCCCCTCCCCCTTTGACTTTCACACATAACTCAATGAACATCTTGCACATATTCGGGGGAAGATTAATTAGCAGTCTGATGTAGCTAAGGGGTGTGAGCAAGAAGTTTCAATGGTAGCAATGAATCAGGTACACTTATGACTACAAAAGTTCATAGTAATTTTGGAAGCAAAGAATGGCAAGCAACTTAACATGGAGTACTTACATGTCCAACAAACTGATTAAGAAGATGTGCAACATCAATTAGTTGAAAAATGGAGATAGAGTTCTCATTGAAGTAGAAGATCCAGTAAATTCTTTGAAAAATAACGATCCCATTTGAAATTGGTCCAAAATTATATTGAAGTATATTATGCAATGTGAGTAGGTCCAAATAACAAAAATAATTTCAATATGTAGATTCTAGTACTTTTAGTACTTTTAGTACTAAATTAGTAATAGCAGTCCTCTGTTTAATAGTTTTGATATGGAACATATCAAAAATATAGCCAGTTAGGGCCTAGAGGAGTTCAAAATGTATGATTACCCGTGAGGGTAATTATACACGTGTTCTAGCCTCCTCTAGGGCCCATAGAGAGAGCATTCGGGTTTTCTCCTGCCGGAAGGTCAAGGAAGTTGGTGACCTGATGACAGGGGGCCGGCGAGCGAAACCCCGGTGAACGGCGATCGTAACTATAACGGTCCTAAGGTAGCGAAATTCCTTGTCGGGCACTTCCAATAACCATACATACATAATTATCTTAATATTTTGAAAGAAAAATATATTATGTATAAATTTAAGGGTTAATGACAATTTAGGGCCTGTAGTATAGGGGCATTACCACATTGGGGCCCGAAGTCCAAAAACTATCAATTTAGGGCCTTAATTTACAATTTTGATCAAATTGGGACTTTTTGACGGAAACCGTTAAAAAAGGCCGTTAACTGACCCTGTGTGATGCACGTGACATTTTTTGAGGGTATTTTGGTCATTTCATAAACTTCAGGCCCTAAATTGACAGTTGCCCTATAAAATAATAAATATATACTCCCTCCGTCCCAATAGTAACTTCCCATTTTGCCATTTTGGGTGTCCCGTTAATAGCTTCCACTTTCCTTTTTTGGCAAAGGAATCTTCACTATTCCCTCCACTCATTCTCTCTCCTCAATTATTTTAATACTCACAACACCATTATAATTTACTATTCTCTCCACTCATTCTCTCTCCTATTTTCAAATTACACTCACAACATTTTTACTTCCCCCATTTCCTTAATTTGCGTGCTGCCCAAAAAATGGGCAGCTCTTATTGGGACGGAGTAGTATATATTTTTTTACAATTAACCACATTCTCTCTCTCTCTCTCCTCTTTCTCTCTCTCTCTTCAATAAACGTTAACCAAAAGAAAAAAAACCCAAATCCCCACCCAAACTCTCTCTCTCTCCTCTCTCCTCCACCCCTTTTCTTCCTTCCCATTCCCAGCACTCAGCAGCCGCCCCCATCCACACCGTCTTCTTCAATAGAGCTCCCTTCTCCACCCACCATCTCCTTCAATAGCGCCGCCCCCATCCACACCGTCTCCTCCAACAACCTCATTCTCTTCACTCATACCACCGTAATCCACCCTTAAATCCCGCCCCTACAAGTCGTCGGATCTTTGGTCTCACCGGAATGTCGCCGTGACTGAAACGTCGGCGGACCTACAAGTCGCCGTGAGGGTACAAAAGCTTGGTGGCGGCAGTAGCAAGGGTTTTGGCTTCGCAATGGGGAAGATTTTTGGCCTGATTTGGGTTTGGGTTTTCACTGGATTGGAGAAGGAGGGTGTGGCTGGTTTGGGAGGGGATGAATTGAAGAGGGTTAGTGTTTTGCTGGTAATGGTGTTTTCCGGTGGACTGGAGAATTTGGACAGGGGAGGACGTGTGGAACAGAGAGCTGGGCCTGAATCAATGGAAGAACTCGCCGGAATTGATGAAGGTTTTGGCCGGTAATGGTGATGGAGGTTGTCGGCTGGTTCAGGGGAAGATTTTTGGCCGAATTTTGGTTTTGGCCGGACCTACAAGTCGCCGGATCTTTGGTCTCACCGAAATGTGTTGTTGTGTGTGTGTGTGTTTGTGGGTGTTTATGTGTGTTGAATTTTATTAAAATGGGTTGAAATTCTAGTGATGGTGTTTTTAATGGAAGTGACGGTGATGGTGGTGGTGGTGGTGGTGGTGGTGGTGGTGGAAGCAGTGGCGAGACCAAAATTCAAATTTGATGGTGTTTTTTTTTATTATTTGTGTATTTATGAAATTCTAGTAACACTTATTACATTATTCCATCTTTAAATTTATGATTAGTAATTTTTTTGTAATTATTTATTTTATTTAATCTATATTTATTTATATATTTTATGAATTATCCAATCTAAAATAATTATTAATTTTTTTGAAGCAAAATAATTAGTAATTTAAATTATTAGAAAAAAGGATAATAGTTAATATCTTAAATTATTTTAAATCATATTAACTATTATCTTTATTTTTTTCAATATTTTAAATTTATTAATTATTTTTTGTAAAAAAAAAATAAATATTTTATTTATTATTTTATAGGGTAACTGTCAATTTAGGGCCTGAAGTTTATGAAATGATCAAAATACCCTCAAAAAATGTCACGTGCATCACACAGGGTCAGTTAACGGCCTTTTTTAATGGTTTCCGTCAAAAAGCCCAAATTTGATCAAAATTGTAAATTAAGGCCCTAAATTGATAGTTTTTGGACTTCGGGCCCCAATGTGGTAATGCCCCTATACTACAGGCCCTAAATTGTCATTAACCCTAAATTTAATAGTGACCTAAATAAAGAAATAAATATCATTATGGGAAAGAGGGAGTGATAATTTCATGGCATGATTCTTTCAAACTAATGACAATGAATACTCTAAAATAATTTCAATATGGAATTTCTCAAAACAATTACAGTAAAACTCTTGGATATTAATAAAAATCATAGATTTGTTAGAATCCTTACCTTAGTGATTTTAAACGGCTGAAGTTGAATGGAGGGAGGGCGGACGGCGATGGCAACGGCGCTGGAACGACAACGGCGCGGGAAGTGAACGGCGGATCAACGACGCTGGAAGTGGAAATCTGATTTTTAAGGATTTAATGAGAGAGAGAGAGAGAGAGAGAGAGAGAGAGAGAATTACTAACCTAACCGGTGAGAGGCGACGACGGAATGGCAACGGCGAACGGGGGCAATGGCAACGACGCTGCTTTGAGTTTCTGATTTTAATTTAAGCGTAAATGACTGGAAAAGGCGTAGGGTTTTGATTTATACATTTTATTACCGACAGTAAGTATTACCGACGGAACTTATAGCATTACCGACGGACCAAAATGAAAATTTAAAAAAAAATCCCGGCAAATGAAAATTATTTTTTCGTCGGTAACCCAACCCTTGAATGTCCGTCGGTAAAATTCCGTCGGTAATCGGACTGTTTCTAGTAGTGTAACTTATGTTTATGTGTTTACTGATTAGGGTTAGGTAAGACATGTACACGTGCATGTAAAATGTTTGGGTCACCCCCTTCGTAAGTTAACAAAGTCGTCAAAAACTTAACCTAAGTTAGTCACATGCGGTCATATGACTAACTTTCGTTAGGATTTGACGATTAAATAGACGGAGTGATGACATTGGAAAATATTAATACAGTGGTGAGATTAAAAAAATAAGTACAGTGAGGGCAATGGTTTTTGACTTCTTAGACCATCTACAATGGTGTTGAATTTGGGTGTTGAAAAAAAAAATGGGGGTTGAAACCATTTGAAGGATAGTTGAAGGGGTGTTGAAAAAATTTGGGTGTTGAAAAAATTCAACATGTTGATAAAAAGAGAGGGGGTCAGCTGAATTTACACGTGGCGTCATCTGATTGGACCGTCATGGCGCGTGCCATACACGCGCCGACAGAGGCGAGTGTATGCGGCGTAAATCTTTTTTTTTAAGTGGGACACTTGGCGTCCGTTGATTGGCGGGCTAGATTTCAGATTTTTTTATCCAATTTCTTTGACCTCAATTATTTTATAATAAATCAATTTTTTAAAAAAAAATTACACCAAAATTCTCTATAAATAGAGACTTGTTTCATTTGATTTGGACACAGAAAAAAAACCCTCTTTTTTAAATATAAATTTCTTAATTATCCTTTGTTAATTTTCCTTTGTTAATTTTTCAATATCTTTATAGTGAAATGGATCCCAATAATAACCATTTCAACACTCAAAATTCAGGTAATTTTCCTTTTAACTACAATATTCCTAATAATTTTCAATTTGAAAATCAATCTTCCAACCAATCACGTTCTCAAAACATACCAAAAAAAAATTTCCACCAAATTTCAACATGCCTTCGGCTGTGCCAAATTTCTATCTATATTATGAGATGCAATTTCAACGACCCTCTTATTATAATCTTAATACTCATATGCCAATGGGAAATGAAAATGTTGAAAATTCTGGAGCATCAGAATTTCCAGAATTTTCAACACAAATGACTCTTGGTAGCATGAACGGTACTCACGATGACGCACCAACTGCAGAGGGTTCAGTCACTACTCGCAAAAGAAGCCCCAAATTGACCACTAATGAAAATTTAGTTCTAATTAGTGGATGGATTAAATATGGAACAGACAGTATTATTGGGAGAAATCAGAAAGGCGATACGTATTGGGGTAAAATTGTGGATTACTGTAACGACCATTGCTCATTTGACCCTCCCCGTGATGGAGTTGCCTGCAGAAATCATTATAATTATATCAACAAGATATTGAGCAAATGGGTAGGTGCTTATGATAACGCTAAGCATATGAAACAAAGCGGGTGAACGGATAATGATGTAGTGACAAAAGCTCATGAACTATATAAAAGTAGTAACAATGCCAATTTTACTTTGATGTCAGAGTGGCATGCTCTCCGCGATCAACCACGTTACAGAAGTTAGGTCGGAGGAAATACGGGATCTGGTAGCAGTGGATCTAAGAGAGCACGTGAAAGTGATGTAGGTGATTCAAACTCTGTTGGATCTATTCCTCGTCCTATAGAAAGGGAGGCAGCTAAGAAAAAGGGTAAAAAAAGATAAGGGAGGAGGCTTGAAAGTGGTAAACGAAGAATGGACAGAATTTAAACAAATCAAAGAGAAAGAGTTGGATCGATTGGACAAGATAGTCACACAACAAGAGGAGACAAACAATTTAATGAAAGACAAGAATCAGGCTAAAAAGATGAAATTGTGGATGAAGTTAAGTGAGAATGAGCATCTTGATGATCGGACCAAACAACTTTTTGAAATGTTGAGTGTCAAACTATTTGAAAATTAATTTTCTGTTTTAATGTATGTTTTCTAGCTTTATGTCGATTTTCTGCAATGATGTACTGCTTTAATATGTGCCAATTTCGACCACTCAACTTGAATAAAATCATTATCTTTTAATTAAATCTATTTCATTCTATTTTGGAGTCCATAAACATCAACCACTCAACTTGAATCAAATCCTTATCCTTTAATTAACTCGATTTAATTTTTACATTTAAGTCCGTCAACAGGCCCGTCCCAATAATTTTTGATGCCCTGTGCTAATATAAATAATGGGCCCTTAATATATATCAAAATACACAATATATATATATATATATATATATATATATATATATATATATATATATATATATATATATATATATATATATATATATATATATAAGTACTTTCAAAAAAATATTATATTGATCATAACTTTTTAATACAACATAAATATTTTATTTTAAAAAATACATCTTTCGGGCACTCTTTGAAGCAAAATCATCAATCAATTCTTCGTATTCTACACTTTTCAAGAGCTCATTCTCAATCGCTATTATCGCTAATCCATTAAGTCTTTCTTGTAACATTGTAGAACGCATATAAGACTTCAATTTTGAAAAGCTTCTTTCTGCAGATGCAACTGTCACGAGAATAGTCAACAAAATTCTATAAGCAATAAACACATTGGGAAAACAATCCAAATCTTTCAAAAAATTCAAAATATCAATAGTTGCCACTATGTCTCCGGGTAAAACCTCCCTAAGCAACTTCAATTCCACAAATAATTCATTTCCATCAATATCAGATAGCTCATTATGCTTAAGTGCATTTTCAAATTGAATACAAGAATTCTTCAAACTCATATCATCCAATGACTTAAACTTGTGAGAAGTAAACAAGAACCCAAAAATACTTTCATATTTTTTAAATTGCTCAAATCTCCTAGTAAGAGAACTAAGTGCTTGATCGACTATGTAAAGAAAATAATTTACTCTAAATGATTCCTCTTCGGATAATGGAGTAATTGATGATGTACTTGAATTTTCATCAAAGTATTTTTCTTCTTCGAATTTCACGCTTACGAGGAAAGATAGGATCAATATTCATTTCAATGGCAAGTTCTTTAGCATAGTCTAACACATTATTAAAACCATTCTCCCTATAGGCCTCAAAAAAAAGAAATCAAATCATTTATTTTTTTGATAGCCACGTCAGTAAGCATGTCCTTTGATTGTAAAAATTTACTCACAACATTAATAGCACATAATATTTCATACCAAATAATTATTGCAATCAAAAATTCAAAATCACCAAGTTCATTGGTTGCTAAAGATTTAGCTTCACTCTTTACTTTGAAATCATTATCATTATCCGCTACTTGAAGCAAAGCTTCTCGTAGTTTCGACATTTGAAATCTTATAGCTTTTACACTAGCAACATGACTTTCTCAACGAGTAGATGACAATGATTTTAAAGTCAATCCTTTCACATTTTCTTTCAAAATTTGCCATCTCTTTGTAGAACATGCAAAAATTGTATATATGCGTTGTATAACTCCAAAAAAAATTTATGGATTTAATACACGTGTTTGCCATATCACATAATGTCAAGTTTAAACTATGACAACCACAAGGAGTATAAAAAGCTCTAGAATTTTTTTCAAGTAATCTTTTTTGTACTCCTTGTTTTTTTTCTTTCATATTTGAACCATTATCATAACCTTGCCCTCGCACATCAAGTATATCTAGATCAAGTTCTTTTAATTCATTTTGTAAAACATCAAAAAGTCCTTGTCCAGTTGTATTATTCACATTCAAAATCCTAAAAAAGATTCTTCAATATTAACAGAATTTCATGAAACATCCACATATCTTAATATCAAAGACATTTGCTCTTGGTGACTCACATCGGGAGTACAATCAAGTATCACTGAGAAATATTTTGCTCGTTTAGTTTTTTTAATAATTTCAGTTTTAATTGCAGAACCAATCAAAATTATTAACTCATTCTGAATGGAGTGACCTAGATAATGAATATTAATATTACCATTAGTAATACGTCGAACATGTTCTTGAACAATTGGGTCAAACTCAGCCAACATTTCAATTAAACCCAAAAATTTACCATTGCTTTTTTCATACAATTTCTCTTTAGAACCACGAAAAGATAAATTATGCTTAGCAAAAAAATTTAACAATTGAAATAATTATTTGCAACACTTTCTTCCAGTGATCTTTTTCTTCTCAATTATTCTTTGAGTCGCTTTATCAATAGTTTGATTCTTTTGAAATCTTAGACGCAAATCATACCAAGTGACCATATTTTGTATATGATATATGCTTGTCTCATGTTCTTTAAGTCTTATGCCAACATGCCCCAATCCGAAAAACCTTCATTTGTTAATAGACCTCTACCAATTCATTTTTTAAAAAATTTACAACAAAAGCAAAATATTTTATCAAGCTCTTTTGAGTAAACAAGCCAATCTCTATCACACTTTTCTCCATTTGATAAAAATCTGGTATACAATTTACTAGTAAATCTCCTTGAAAAATTATCTTTGGGACCTTTCACAATAGAGTAATCCCTTTTGGGACCTTTTTCCACTAATAAATCAATCAATTTTGAATCAAGACTATCCCATGTTCTTGGATCATATATATTAGGAAAATGAAAAGTTTGGGACGAAATTGTTTCTTCCACAGTATCATTTTCAACAAATATGTCGTCAATAATTTTAGCATCAATGTTGTTTTCGATAGGCACATCAACATTAACATTCTCAATAGGCACATCACCCAAATTATTATTTTCAACCGATATATCATCAAAATTATCATTATCTATCGGCAAATTATCAATACTATCCTTTTCAATATGCAAACTAGCATCAATAGACAAGCTAGCATCAATAGGCACATTATCAAGATTTTGGTCTTCAATCAAAATTTGTGAGTCTTTTATAATAAATCTATTAAGTACTCCTCTTTGAGATTTATTCAAATTTTTAATTCTTTTTTCTTTTCTTACGCTTTTCATGATCAGATTCTTGTTTTCTAATTTTATAACTAGATTCTTGTTTTTTAATCCTAGGAGGCATAGTTAAAAATACAAAAAAAAAATGTAACACTTTTAATAATAATATTAAATTGCAAATAAAAGGAACGAAAAATCTGAAAGACTTCTTTGGCTTTCTAGGGAGAGAATGAGGGCCGGCGAACGGGCAAAACTCAAACACACCCACAGGCGGCAAGGCCACAATGTCTTCGGTCTCTCACAAGCATTTTAACAAACACATAGCCTGCATGAACTGAATCAACTGATGAACAATGAAATGGGTGACATGTAAACGGGAATTGCGCTTGCTGGTGCTTGATTGCAGTCTTTGCACAATTGCACAAAAGAAATTGACCGGAGAAGAAAAGAAATTGATCGGGGAAGAAAGGAAGAAAAGTGATTTTCCTAAATTACGATTGTGAGTAATATCGAGATTATTGAATTTTACCGTTGTTTTGCAATCGCCGTCGCCTCTTCAATTCAATCAAGCCGCAATTTTCGAGTTGCCATTTGATCTTTTTGCGTAATTTTCGAGCCATGAATCTCCAATTTTTTTAAAAAAAATTTTGCGGTCATTGCCCGGCTGCGTTGCTTTCTTCTCTACAAGGTGTTAAGGTTTTGGGCAAGGTGTTAAGGTTTTGGGTTATGTATTGGGGTGGAGGGAAAATATGGGACCCTAGAAAAAATTGGGCCGGTGCTGTTGTGCCTTTTACACAGCCCAATAATCGGTCTTGTTAGTCAACATCAATCACTTAATTTTTTATAAATAGCACCCTATTAATATTTTTTCTATATACAAGTTTTAATGGACTCATTCAAATTTCTTTTTGATATTTTAATGGACTCATCCAAATTTCTTTTTGATATTGAAGCCTACACATACACAAAAGGCGACATAGCCTACAAAAGGAAACATAAATTTTGGGAGAAATTTATCCTCAACCCTGTTAGAGAGCATCTCACTCCAATAATAGAAAATACTCCTCGCGCTCGTGCCCTCAGAAGATATTTGAAAAGATTTCACGATTCGGCAAACCAAAGGGTCAACATGGTGGAGAATTCGAGTAAAAGCAGCAGCAAGAGGAAGAAGAAATACTCCGACGACACCTCTTCTTCCTCCCCGTCTCCGTCGGCAACCTCCTCCGACGACGATGAATCTTCCTTGAAACGCCACAAAAGCAGCAGCCGGCACCATCGGGAAGAGAGAAGTTCGAGGCGAGACAAGGAAAAGAGGAGAGAGAAGGAGCGGAGGAGGAAGAGGAGGAAGGAGAAAAGAAGGGACAGAGATAGAGATAGAAAACGTGGTAGTAGGCGAGACGGCAAGAAAAAGGTTTCCGATTCGGAAGATGAGTCTTCTGCTGCGTCGCAATCTGATGGGGATAATTCGAAGGAGGATCCGGCTGATGTGGTTAGATATATATTGAAGGAGTTTCCTGCTGTTTCCAATGATTTGGAACAGGTACTGCTGCTTTTGTTGGATTTGTTGAAATTAATACTTAATTTGTGATTTTACAGTTTGATTATTGCCTTTAACCTGGAATTAATTTCAAGTGTGTGTTAGTCTGTGTGTATGTAACTGTTTACTGTATTACTTTGTGCATATTCTTCCTCTGTCATAAACTGTAGAAATGTGGATCGAATTGGTGTCCAAGTTTATTTTTTGGAAGCTTTTAGGCAAATGATGGAAGTGATGTGAGCTCTGAGAAAATGGGGTGCGCTGTTGATCTTTGAAGGTTATTACACTGTTCTTAGTGTTTTGGTGGGGGTATTTGATATTGTTTCAAGTTCCTTCTAAGCAAAGTAGGTTGTTAGGAAGGCTGATGGTGAGGATGGACAAACCTGGATTGAGATGAAGGGCCAAGTCTGGGGGTGGGGGGATTTTTTGAATACCTTCATATTGTTGAAGGTCGAACCACTGTTGTAGTGGCTTTATTGGGTTCTATTATGAGTATTGTTCTTGCGTTATTCTTCAACGGATTGTATGATACTTGGTTTTCAAGGGGACATAGTCCAGATTAAATACCTGTGAGGCAATAACTCTTGTAGTTTATGAGGATGTCTTGAAGTGGTAAGCTAAGTCAATCGGTGCTAATTGCAGAAAATTAGAAAAAGAGATTATTTTCATGGAAGGGGTATTTGTTGGTGACATCCCTACAGAAAGTTGTGTATTTTTGCTCAGCGGCAGCTTGGGAAGCCAATATCAAAGGACAATATGAGAAAAGGAGGTTTAAGTTTGGTTAGTTGGTCTTACGTGACATGGGCTGAGATATACATAATTCGGGTTCCTAGAAAGAGAGTCGTTTTCTTTATAGAAGGCCAACAATTTTTCCTAAACTGTGTCGAACATTTATACGTAGTACATATATCATCTAAGGTTTACTTTTCTTTCTGGATATTTTATTAATAGGGATGTGTCCTCATGCCTTTTATATTCAATGTCACCATGTTCAACATCATCCATCTATGTCACTCAAACTTGTGTCTAGTGTCAAAAAATCATACCTTTTGAAAAGTGACTGTGTACTCTGTGACCTGGAACCAACTCAAGGGGATGTATGTTCATGCTGACTCAAGTTATCTGATTCGTAGAGCACGAAAATTGATTACCACACATGGATTGACGGCCAGTTAACTTGTTCAAGATTGCTGTTTTCATTTCCTTTGTAAGGCAGTCCAGACGTCAGTTATATGGTTGATGTATTGCACGTTTGCTTTATCCATATGCCACCTTAATACTATTACACGATTAAACTTTGCACTTGGTTTTCCAAGTAAACAGTATATTTTAACTTATTTGGCAAGTCTAGGATAAGGTTGAAACAACCAACTTCCTAAAACACCCTCTTATTGTGAACACATGGATTTAGTTGATCTGATATGATTATTCTCAACTACAATTGTAAAGGGTATTAAAGACATTATGTTGAAAATTCAATTCACATAAGGACAATTTACCTCTTCAGTTGGAAAAACTAAAATATAACAAGTATGTTTTTAATACGGATGAGCAGTACATAAATATTTTGATAAAAGTGTTATCTTGCTGTTTCTGTTTTACGTGTCTCTGCTCACTATTGTTATTTTATTTGGAAGTAGAATTGAACAAGAATTATAGCTATTTGCTTCAAAATCACCTTTTGCATACTAATGCTGCATTCATTCAATTAACAAGGAAAAATAGTCTGTTTAATTGCCCATTTATGATCAAGCTGGACTTTCCAATCTTACTAGGCATAGGATGTACTTACCTTTTATCAAAATCAACTCTGAGATATAGGAGCTCTTCAAAGTTCTCCCACACTAATACACAGAAAACCAAACTAACCTCAGACGGTGAATTCTGTAATTTTTTTCTCAGCTTCTTCAAATGATTGATGATGGGCAAGCTGTTGATATTAGAGGTTTATCTGAGAGGTCTCTGGTGAAGCATCTAAGAAGGTTGTTCCTGTCATTGAACCTCAAAGAAAATGGTCAGCTAGTATTTTTGTTGCCTTCAGATGTTACTCCTACGTTGGAGGTTGTTGGAGCTATCATACGGCCTAAGATGGAACCTGAGAAGCAGCAGCTCAATGATATTGCATCAGAGGGTGATAATCATCCGGTATTCCCAAATGAAGAAGGTAGACCAGTGGCTGATGACACTAATGTTCCATGTTCACAGGATGATGCTGCGGGTCCTAAAAGGAGGTAAGAGTTATGCATTGTATTTTAGCATATCAATTTTTTTCATAGAGAAAGGAGGTAAGCCTATTGACACTAATTCAACCACTTTCATTTGGTGGACTTAGTTCCCTGTTAAGGTCATTCAGTGTTTGTCTCAATAAGCTTCAAATCTCCTTTGCTCAGGATTCGAGTTTGTTTTGATTAGGAATTTGACCATAATCATTCACCATTATTTGATAAAAAAGATTTCAGTAGATTTGAAGTTAATATCCATCCTATAGAGTCAATAACCCCTAGTTGGTACACACTTACATCCTATCTGTCATCCCTGCCACCTTCACTGAATATACTATAAGAAAAAACTTACAACTATGTATATGACTGCACAAATCTAGGCATAATCAGCATTAAGAAGAAAATCACGTCTATTCTTGGAAGCCGCATCACATCCACTTCATTCTTAGAAGTAGTATCCAAACCCTTCTCTTATATTTAAGACCTTGACTTGATAGGTATATAGCATCCCTGTCCCCTTCAATCAGGCGTGTCAAACAAGCGGGTTGAGTCGAGTTTGAGTCGGGTAATCACGGGTAACGGGTTGAAACGGGTAACAGGTTAGAACGGGTATTACTCGATGCAACACATTTAACATGCGAGTTAAACGGGTTGGACTCGCGCGGGTCAACCCAATAAGCTATAAGTTGTTTTCAATTTTTTTCTCTCAATTTTTTTATGATTCATTCAGCAAGAGAATAATGTTAATTTTCCAAAATACCCTCCCTCATTCCATTTAGTCTAAAAATATGTCGACTATCATCTTCTCTCCAGTTTCTCTCTCTCTCTAATTCCTCTCTCTAGTTTCTGTCTCTCTTTACTTTCTTTCTACCTTATATCAACTCAAATTGAAATTTTGTATACAAGTATGAAGCATAGCATTAGTTTTTGTGTAGGATTTTGATTTTAAAAAATTTATTTTTCTCTCTCCTCTACTCTCTCTCTCCTCTACTCTCTCTCTCTCTACCCTATTTGTACCTAAATCTGAAATACACAACACAAATGGTTGAAAGTGAACCTAACACAACCCACAGCTGGAAATGATGGTCGAAAACGACGGCTGTAACGATTCCGGAAAAGATGACCGTGAACGCGATAAAGATGACCGGAAAAGTTGCTGGAAAATCAGCCGGGAAAGTTCGCCGGAAATCTGGCCGGATAAGTTGCCCGGAAAATTTGACTGGAATGGACAACCTGGAATAATGATCGGCAACATTTACGGGTTATAACGGGTTGGCGGGTTGACTTGCTTTAACTCGTTAATTTTCACGGGTAACCCGTTTAAACTCTCATATATTAACGAGTCGAGTCGAGCCGGGTATTTAGTGAGTCGGGTCAAGCGGGTTACCGGGTAACGAGCCCAAATTGACAGGCCTACCCTTCATGGTAGAGATGCAATGAGAAGAAAGTTAGAGCAGATTAGATGACCGCACAATCTTAAAGAGAACATCAATATTATGGCTAGAATTACTTCAAAATCCAATGTCTTTCTGGAAGGACCTTCTAAACCCTTCACTTGTCAAGAAGTTGAGTTGATGCAAATTGTTCTCTAATGAGACCTGTACTGATTAGACTTTTGGATTACTTCATGGTATTTGTTCCCAGATGGTAATGGTAACAACAATCTACTTCATGCTCTAGAACTCAAAACAAAACTCTTGGAAGAACTTGGTTTTTGGTTGAGAAAGCTTTTGCATAGAATATCAAATAAATGTCCTTTAAGATTTCCCTTGATGGTGGTGTGGCTAATGGTATTCTTGGTTCTTGCAGAGTGATTGGTCCTGCAATGCCATCTGCTGAGTTACTTGCTGCAGCAGCCAAATTGACAGAAGCGGAGGCGGAGCTGAGGTGTTAATATTTTCTTTTTGTCAGGGAATTATGTGCTTAAAGTTAGTAGTTTACTTCCAGTTACTCTTCTTTCTTTATGGTTCTGGCCCACAACGGAGGAGGAGGGCGGGGAGATATAAGTTTGTCATGCATGCAATGCTGCTTCTTTTTATGTTGATGCTAAAAGTTCACTTGATAGGATTGCTTTGCTAACATCATTGATGAATAAATCTAGAGATGCTGAGATGGATGAAGACTCTGAATATTTTATTGGACCTCCACCTCCTGCTGTGGTAACGGAAGCTGCTTCAGCTAATGAAGCGGAGCGTTTTGAAGAGGTGCTAACTCTCTTGCTTCCTCCTGTGATTATCAGTCCATGTTTTTCCATTGTCGTTTTTTGTTTACGGATAAACCTTTCTATATTAGTCTCTTGTACCTTCAAAGTTATTTAGCTGTATGGTATGCGATAGTGAGAAATATTTGTTAAATCTTTGTACCATTGATTCTGTTAGTATACATATTGTACATAGTGGGTTTCATTGTCCAGCGAAATATTGAAAATGCATACTCTCTCTCTCTCTCTCTCTACTTTTCTCCTTTTAGGTTTTGTCTATTAACTTTACAATTAAGATGTTCAATTGTTCTTCCATCATAAAGAATCTTCATGATCAATATTTACCACAAAATGGTTATGTGATCTTGTTGAATTTAAATAAATGTACTATTCTCCTTTTCTTTTATGGAATAATTGTATGAAACAAGTTGCCTCTCCATTTTATTTATTATTATTTTTTGATAAAAGCAAGTGAATATATTTCGTGGATATTCTCAAGAGTTGTGACAATTCGACATTATCTCCATAGGTACAGTATAAGTCAAACAAGTAATATTAGCTTCTTGAACACCTTAACATATAAGTAATGATCATGTTGTCCTAAGATATGCGTAGGAATCTTTGTATGAGGCTTTACACAGTTGCATTTTGTTACTGTATTTCTTCAATCATGATTGCTTATGGCACAGTAAACTAATGAGCTTCTGGCATTTATGTGACCAGATTACCAGAATCATGGGAGCTGAGGTTGATAATCCGTATGATGTTGTTGGAGTCAATAGACATATGTCAGCTGACAACATTAAGAAAAGGTAAGGCTGTCGATGAAGTCTCTGAAAAATGCAGCATATTTTGTCTTTTTGTTAATTCTTTGTTAAATGGTATGAAATCTGTATTTTTATGTGCTTACCCAAAACTTCTAGTACAAGTTAGTTGTTCGGATTTCATTCCATATGCAATCTGAAAGGAAATGTTGTTACCCAATTTTTTTTTAGTACAAGTTAATCATTCAGTTTTCATTGCATATACAATCTGAAAGAAAATGGAATTTCTTCTACTAGCGGTATCTCCTCTAGTCTCTAAAAAAAAACTATGGAAAAGAAGATGAACTGGATTCGTGATGTTACTTCTAAGTTCTATGTATGGCATCGTTGAATGTTGTCTCTAGGAAATCCTTCATTTTGAAATCTAGTTTGTTTAGCGGGGATAGAATTTATTGAAGGTATCTTTGTGTTTTAATGGTTTTTGTAGATAGTCTTCTCTCGTCAAATCATACTCATTTTCCTTTTTCCACTGTGCTCAGCAATTATCTATCTGCACAAATCTTAGGGTGGATATGTGCTAGGCATAAGAGGAGTTTATCAAACTTATCTGACAATAACATTGACAGTAACAATAATAATTGGAAGTGAATCATATCAAGTATCACTTTTCCCTTCCACTCCCTAACCCCCCCCCCAACCCAAAAAAAAGAGTGATGTTGAGGGAGTTTTATCAAAAATGGATCAGATATTGATTGAGGAGGTACCAGCATAGCGAATCTCAAGTATATAGGCACAGCTGATCTGTATCCTTTTTGCTGACATGACTCTTTGTCTGGCTGCTTTTCTTCAACTGTATTTAAATTTTTGTACACCGTGACCAGAAGCAGTCATATTTTTTCAACGGGGGTGGGGGATATTCAATAAACCCGGTGAAAATATCAGTCCTGCGACTATTTTATATCATGCTTATTAATTGCCTGCTTGCAAGAGAAACTTCAGATTTTTTTCATCCATTTTACCTGGCCCTGATTTTATGCAACGCTTGCTAGTTCACTTTTTAAAGTCCAAATACTTAGAAGATACATTACGATCCTTCTAAGTGAGCATTCCGACAAAATGCTGTTACAGCGCTAGCTTGTTTATGTCGTGAAGGGAAGACCAGAATGTCACTGAAATCACAAGTTATTTTCTTAAATCAGACATTTAAGCTGAACTTCCTATGGTGTAACTTAGAGGGGAAGGGATGTAGTATTAAATTACCAGTTCACAACTGTTAGAATGATATGTTTGCTGCTTCCTCTGGTTAGGTTTTATGTTGTTAATATCATCTTTGTCCCCAGATATTGGAAGCTTTCACTTATGGTGCACCCTGACAAATGCGCTCATCCTCAAGCCCACCAAGCTTTTATCAAGTTGAACAAATCTTTTAAGGAATTGCAAGATCCAGAAAAGGTCAGTGTTATGCTCTGCCATGGGACCGCTTATTATTCACTTGTGATCTTGTCTGTCAGTTTGATAGGATTTAAATTGCCTGCTCAAGTTATCGAGCGTTCAATTGGAAACTATTCTGAATTTAACGTCGTCACATATGTATGTACGAATCTGTAGTTTCAGACAATTGGCCCCTAACCTAGATCGTTATCAAATATTAAATGGCTTGCTAACCATAATTTGTAAAGTATGACTTGTTTCTTATTTCCATTAATGCATTATGACCATAATATTAGGGTTTTTAAGTTTTTTACTTTCTAGTAAATCTAGATTGATGATCTATACTGTACCAAGTTAAAGAAAAGTTGTTTTCCTGTCATGTTGATTTCTTTAGAGAAAAGCGATGGATGAGAAGATTGACCTCAAGGAGGAACAGGAGAGATTTAAGGTAAATATCCATGTGAATGTTGGCTGAAGATGGGGGCAGTGACTTAACTGGGAGTATATTCTTAAACTGGTTTTCATCGTGTAGGTGGAGCTGAAAGCGATGCGTGAGGCTGCACAATGGAGGCGTTTGCAAGGTGAGCCTTAAATCTTTGCTATCATGAGGGACTTGGTCCATTCATTTCATATATTATCGCAATGGCTTCAACCATCTTGATATAATACTCCATATTACATAGTTATGGTAGAAACGTCCCCAACATTTTTTCTCACAATTTCATTTTTTTTTAAATAAATACACATGTACCAAAATGTCATACTTCAAAAAGTATTTACCGAAATGTGCTAGACGTGGTTGGGAATCACATCTTTAGGGTTTGCCAAACTAAAAGACATGGTTGGAAATAGGCTTGGCAAAAAATACCCATTACCCATCAACCCGCCCAACTTGACTTAACAATTACCCAACCCGACTCAACCCAATTAATTTTGCGGGTTGAAACTGGTAACTCGTTTTGACTTGTTTATTTCACGGGTTAAGACGGGTTTAACTCACTAACCCGCCTCAACCCAAATATATTATGGTCTTGCTGTCAACAATTTTGAATCTCTGTTAATATAAATACGCATAAAGCAGCCAAACAAATGAATTTACATCGTTATGGCCAAATCCAAACGCATAGCACATACTGTTAAGTATTTCCAAACCACGAGACTTAAGTGGTCTTCCAAGTCAAATGGTTGAAAAAGGAGGCAATCGATCGAGACTAAATACGGAAGAAAAGATAGATATATCTTTGCTACTTTTTAATTTACTACTATCTCCGTCCCAAAATAAATGATATTTTTTTAATTCTCTTGATCAAAAGCAAATTTGAATTTTTTTTAATCATTCATTATGGGACGGGAGGAGTATATAGATGTTACTCATTCCCAAAATGAATGACCAATATGTTTTCTAAGTTTATTTTTTTGTAAATGGATTGTTATTGTGAGTGTAGTAAGTGAGTTTCATTGATTTTTTTTAGATAATAACATTTGTTTTAAGATATGCCAAAAAGAGAAATATAATATGTGTTATGGGACGGACGGGAAAGAGTACAAAAGTTGCATTCCATTATTGTGTTATATTTTTTATATTAATATTTAATGATATACTCCCTCCGTCCCAATAATAAGTTCACCATTTTGGTTCCGGCACGCAAATTAATGGTGGAGAAAATGTTGTGAGTGTAATAGTAAAATAAGAGAGAGAATGAGTGGAGAGAATAGTAAATTATAATGGTGTTGTGAGTATTAAAATAATGTAGGAGAGAGAATGAGTGGAGGGAATAGTAAAGATTCTTTGCCATTTTAGGAAGTGTGACTTATTAGTGGGACGCCCAAAATGGCAAAGTGTGTCACTTGTTGTGGGACGGAGGGAGTATGTGTTATGGGACGGACGGGAAAGAGTACAAAAGTTGCATCCCATTATTGTGTTATATTTTTTATATTAATATTTAATGATATATTATGTTGTGTCTTATAACTAAATAACTAAATGAGTTGAGATGAGGACATTTCGGTAATTTAAAAGAGTATTTTAATATAATATTTAATTCATTCTTTTGGTTTGCATTTTTTTAGCAACCCTTCTCTAGAATAGTATAGTAAGTTGATGCATCTTATATCTAAATAATATAATTATAAACACATTTATATGTATAATTTGGGCTTGCTGAGTGATCCAAAATTGTATTTTTTCTAACACAATATGTGCTGAAACAAAGACAGAAGGCACACGCATATAACACTAGAAAAAAAACAGATTTAGCGGGTTGACTAGCTCCAACCTGCCTCGTTTAAACCGTATATTAAACGAGTTGGAACGGGTTATACTCGCTTCAACCCGTTACCCGCTACAACCCGTGACTCGTCTTAACTTGGCCCAACCCAACCCAACCCAATTGACAGGCCTAGTTGGAAACCACATCTTTAGTTTGGCAAACCTTAACAGACTGGGGAAAAAGTACATTAGGAAATAAAAGAGGCGGTTCCAATCACATTCTTTAGTTTGACAAGCCCTAAAAGACGTGGTTCTCAACCCCGTCTTAAAAAATCTAGCACATTTTGGTAAATCCTTTTCCAAATTTTATTGGGTTTCTTCACATTGCACACAGCTCTAGTCCTATAACGCAACTGTAATTGAATTTTTGATTCTAGTAGGTTTGCTTTCCTTCAAACCTCCATCATTGGTTATGCAGCTTCTCTAGGCTAGTGCCTGGAAAAATGGCGGGTGCTACAATTTCCACATTTACCCTCCCCCACCAAACCCCTTTTCTCTGTTTCTATCTTTTCGTTTGTTTTGGGCAGTTGTCATGGTTTATTATTCCTGTTAGTTCACTCCAGGTTTCTGACTGGTTTAATGAACTTTTGACCCTTTTTTTAAGTTTATTTATCTCAATCTTAGTTCACACTTTATCTTCTCTCGCTATGATTGTAAAAGGCTGTTCATTTGGCAGGTATATCTCTGGAGGGTGATGATATACTCTTGGCAGACTTGGACGTAAAGGAGGAACGAAGACGAGATGAATGGATGACGACACTGCCGCCTGAACGAAAAGTAAGTCATTATTGTACTTTTACTACTTTGTATTTTCTATAAATTGTGCTAAAGCTGATAATAGGTAAACTAATTGTGGCAAATGACTTTTCCGAGGACACAGAATCATGGGTATTTCAGTGAGTTGAGATAATTTCAAACGTTTTCTTAATTCTGTATCTTGTCAAAAGTGTGTCTTGACCAAAGGGTATGCAATACAACAACAACAAAGCCTTAGTCCCAAACTAATTTGGGGTCGGCTAACATGAATCCTCATTTGTGTTATCGTGAAAGAAAATATGAAGGGAAAAAAGCAAGTTAAAAGAAGAAATAGGAATAAAATTTAGAAAAGGAAAAACTGTAAAAAGAGTATAAATTTAGGGCACTCGAGAAAAGCTGGTTAATTGCACGTAAAGAAATTTATTCACAAAGAATGCTGAATTATATGTACTTCTGACTTGGTACCTCAAGCTCATATTTATTCCCTTTCTTTTAGCCTGGTGGTATGCCTACACATTCAACAAGCTTTAGCCGGACTGCTAAAGAAGGACGTGGCGATACTAGTGCCTGGACGGAAACACCTTCAGAGAGAGCCCAGAAAGCAAAAATGAAGTAAGAATGATAGTCTATGTTGAATGTGGTTTTATTAATTATTTGTTTATTTAAAATTTCAGATTTACAAAAAGACACCATTTTTTTCCATGGATGGACAGTTATTTAGAAGCGTATAATCAGGCTGCAGCACTGGCTTCCAATGACGAAGGAAAGAAAACAACAGATGCAGATGCTGAATTAGTGGACAAGTACAACAAAGCGAAAAGGTCAAAATCATTGGTGGAAAAGCACCAGGAGGCAACTCGTAGCCGCACGAAGAAGAAAAAGTCATCATCTAATTCTAGTTCTAAGAAAGAGGAAGCAAAAGACACATGGGAGGGCCAACATCCTTGGAAGCCGTGGGACCGTGATAAGGATTTAACTGCAGGCCGACAGAATGTCAAACTCGATGCTGACAACATGTCTCAGGGTTTGACTTCCAGATTTTCGTCTGGATCTTTCCAAAGGAACTTCCTCTAGCCTAGGCAATGGGTGGTAACTATAATGTTTCAGTTTTGCTTTCATCTCACATTCATATATTCATTTTATGTGTAAGGCCTTATATTGAGCTATATACATTACAAATATAACATGAAATGTGGCATATGCTGAATTGCTGATGTCTAATTACCATGAAAAGCTTACCATCAACTTCGAACATCATCGGTCCAAAAATTTTATAATGATATCTATGGAACCAAATCTCTATTGAACGCCCTTACGAACGATGTCTTGAGAAGCCTAAATAGTTCTCCACATAAAAATTGAATATTGTCCAAACCCGATATTCAAAAATCCCCACTTAAAAAGTATAAGGCTTTGAGAACATGACAATTAACGCATTTGGATCAACAATAAATGTCCAACCAAGCATCTTAAGCATAAAGAAAAGCATAAAACGAATACACAACGATTTACCGAGGAGAGAGATGAAGATTGTCAAAGAGAGAGGACGAGAGATGGAGGAACCGAAAAGATTACATCCTTCTTCCGTTTGTTCCTTGCAATCTTCATCATCATCTTACTTATCGGCCATTCTTGTTGAAAAGCGGTGGCGGCAGCAAGTGACTAGGGTTACTCAATGATGAAATTAATCAAAATATTGGGAAAATAAACAGAGATAATATGATCAATCATTAAGAACAATACTGATTTCAATCTAATCATCCTATCCTAGTGAAATCCTAAAAATTGTTGTACAATTCACCTAATAGCTGCAGGTGAGATTTACATTTCAATACTCGCATGGATTTTGAGCATCAAGGCTTGGACTTGATTGATAAAGGGCGTTGTCGTGCAAGATAGGGAACTTCCACCACTGTCCCGGTAATGTTGTCCCCGACAATAACTGTGTCTCCCTTAGAAGCAGCTCGCTTCTTTATATAGCCTAAACCAAAATGCTCGGATCCATTTTTTGCGTAACTTGTCAACTTCCCGACCTGCAAAAGCATTGCAAATACTTCATTTCCTGCTAGGAAAGCTAGGCCAGAGACATGGTAGAATCATAGGCACATTAATTTTTCAAACTAATATTTTTTATTTATTTTGCAGAAGTTAATTATCTTGATGGGAAAAAAAATAACTTGTACCTTTTTCCCATCAACTGTGATTGGACTTCCTGGCTCCACATGTGAGGATAAGTGAATTCCCCATAACCTTTGCTTTACACCATCATATGTTACCAGTCTAGAAATTGTTTCTTGTCCCTTGTAACATCCTGAGGAGGTTTAGGTTTAAATTATGAGGTATAACATCCATATGATACTCCATCCGTCCCATAATAAATGTCGCACTTTCCATTTAGGTAATTTTGGTTCGTCCCAAAATCAATGTTACGTTTCTAAGGAAAATGACTTGGTGCAATTTTATCATTGTACAAGCAATGTACAAACTAGTAAACCACCTTCCTTAAAAACATTGACAAGTCAAATGCGACATTTATTTTGGGACCGAGAGAGTAAAAGATAATCAATAAAGGTAGTGACGAACCTTTATTCAGGGATATTGAGTTCCAAAGACCGGCCTCCAAAACATTAAATTCATCGGTTAGCTCTTTGCCAGGAGCCGGCCTTCCTGCAATAATTTAAATGAGGATCACAAAATCAATTATATGAACTAAGCTTGATAGAGAACATGGTGAAGCAGCTCCAGAGGAAGTATTCTCTTTCCATTCGTTTCTATGTTTCCATGTCTTTCTCCAACAATTATAGTGCAAACACACACACGCACAGACACACACACACACACACAAAAAAAAAAACATTTTGTAACCTATATGACCTAACGTCAACTCAAAGTTCACTTCCAAGTTTTAATTTCATTAGTCCATACTGCAGCGATAATAGATGCTGGGTTACTCTAGTCAGTAGAAAGCGGTAATTTGTATCGAGGCATAGCAGATCAATTTATAAGAAAATTAAGATAGCACATATATATATATATATATATATATATATATATATATATATATATATATATATATATATATATATATATATATATATATATATATATATATATATATATATATATATATATATATATATCATGAACTATGAAATGTAGAACATTTTGCTTCTCTTTTTCCCATTTCATACTACTTTGGAACATAATAATGTCCAAGATGGCCATTAAACAGCAGGAGAGATGTTATCTTTAGCTCGAATCTGATAGCTAAAAGACACAAAGATTGAAAAGAAGCACAAACAAATAAAGTCAGGTTCCATCTCAAAACCAATTGGTAACGTGAGGAGGAGCCCAGGATCTTTATATATTGAGTTCAAGGCTTGTTTATTCCCGATGTGAGATAAGTGCTTCAACACAAACACAGCCCAGAAGATGGTGAGCTTCAAAAGTATTACCTTGAAGAATCCTAAATGTTTCCCATGCATTGGAACCCATGGGGGTTGCCCCAAGGCTTACTAGGCCTTTCCAGACTAACCCAGCAGCATCTGGAGTCGTCAACAATGAGAAACCTTCCTCAGAGATGACATTTCCCACAGCTACTGTTATTGGCTTCCCGCTCACCTGCATATTTTAAGATATACAAATTTATTTTCTTGGGCGCACTGACGCAGATCATAAAATAGCAAACTTACCCCCCCCCCAACACACACACATTTGTTTTGGGGAAGATGACCATTTTAGGGTAGCGTAGTATACCAAAATTTATAAATAGACTAGCTTAATTTTAATTTGACAAATATTACTACCTCTGTCCCAAAGTGAATGACCTTTTGAAATTTTTCCATCAAAAAATTGTCCCTAAATGTTCTTTTTCAAAAAAAAAAAAAATTAAAAAATCATAGTTCATTATATTTTTGCAAAACTAAAATTTTGAAAGTGAAACGCAATGATTTTTTTCAATTAAAAATCAAAATTTTCGAAATGACCCTTAAATTCAAAATGGTCATTCATTTTGGGACGGAGGGAGTATAACATATTTTCATGCTTGTTTTCAATCATGGAAAAAACATGGAAGCCGCTAAAAAAGAAAACGGAATTGCTGACGTGGATTGACTAAGGTAGCATACTATTCCATTATCTTTTTTTTACTGGCATCTATGTTATTTCTTTAATTGAAAACAAAACTGAGAATACGCTACTATATTTGTCAAATTTAAAATATGCTAGTCTTGTTGTAGATTTTGGAATAGTACCCTACCCTAAATGGTCGTTAGCCCATTTTTTTTACCTCAAACTAGTCAATATTAGTAATACATGCACAAGCTGTATGTCTTCCGAGTTGAAAAGCAATCCCGGGGAAGGAGAACGTCTTCACATTGTCAAATATAATTCAACAGGCAAATAAAATTAGGGAAAGCCATGACATTAAAGGTTTAGAAACATCCAATATTGTGCCATACAATTCATGCAGTTTCTATTTATCTTAAGAAACTAAGAGTAATGCCACTATCTATGTTGCGATAATATGAAAAGAGTTTCTTATGAGACTCAAACAAAATTGTAGCGAGACCAAATCTTCTGTGCCAGTTTTGTGTGCCACATTTAGTACCACAAGTGATCCACGGTCAGGGGCGGATCCAGGGGGGGCAGGTGGGGGCACTCGCCCCCCCCAGCGGCGGAAATGCAGTGGAAATTTTTTTTTTTGCCCCCACCATATTTTTGTTATATATGTATATATATAATTAACTTCAAGATTAACATCAGTGAGTGGTGTGGTTCAGCGGTAGAAGGGGTGAAGTTAAAGCCTTTGGTGTTTCCTTTCAAATCCATGTTCGAACCCTGTTGTCTACATTTTCAATTAATTTTGTCTTCCATCTTTGCTATTCTTTCTCTTAACAGTTTTGTTTTTCTCTTTCTCCTAATTTTCTCACATTTTTTCAATCTTAATTAATTCGTTAGGGTTTTCCCATTTTTTTTGTTTTTGGTCTTTCTTCCTATTATCTCAAGTTTAATTAGCAAATTTGAATTTCTTTTTTGTACGAGTAATATATTTTAATTAATTATTTGCGTTAAATACTTCAACATTATTTCAATCGTTCTTTGAATTATTTATTTTTATCATTTTTGTTAACTAAAATACATTGTATTTCATGGATCCGACCAATTTTTTACTTGTCCGACCCGAAAATTTTTTTCGGGGGCGCTGCCCCCGAACCCCCGTATAATCTTGCCCCCCCCTCGGCCAATTCCTGGCTCCGCCCCTGTCCACGGTTATGGATTATTGGGATGACATCACCGTGATGTCATAAATGATACAAAGCCGTTGGTACACAATTGTGGTACACAAAAGAGGTACAGGAGATGTTGTCTCTACTGTAACAACAAGAAACAGAGAGATGAAAATATCAAACTGAAACAATTTGACAAAATCAAACTGAGAGGTAAAGACACAGATTAGGTCAGAAATAAAATACTTGTGCAATGTCAACACATGCATGTAACACTTTGATCCATACGAGCTACACAAAGCCCTTAGCACTCAAAATTATGCATGTTCCACAGCCAATTTGTAAAAGAAGAAGAAATGCCAACAAGTGTTCTAAGGCCACTTTTAAGTGTCTTTTCAAAATCCCAGCACAGGAAATATCTACCAAAGTATTGATGACATATTGGTCAGTATTACCGATGCAAACATTAAAGATAAGGTTTTTAGTGACATAGGGCACTTGTTGATGAGAACACCAATAGACTTGACAAGAATGTAGTGCAAGTTAAATACTTCTAATAGAGCCGTACAACAAATTAATGGAAATTGAATTTTACACTGTAATGCTTATGCGAGCCATAGGGTTTTCCAATAAGCTCACCAAGACCTAAATTCTTGATTACCTGCACATGATGGACCTAAAATTACCATCTTCTGCAGCAATTCATTAAAGATATGCAGATTGTAAAATGGAGGGACATAAATATTCATCCAATTGAAGTTATCACAAGTCATACTTGGTTGCTTTGAGGTCCCACTAGTACAAACAAGCATGTCTTGCCAGTGATGTCCTCAATTTCCACTTTGTCAGCCAGAAAAATGTACCTAGAAACAACCATATCAAGGAAGTTAAAATTACTGCCCTTGCATAAAAGTGATTTTCTTTTAGGAAGCAACAAAAGAAAAATCCTGCACAGCCCATCACAAGCCTGGTTAAAGGAGGATGGGTGCTTTGAGTAACAGGTACTTGCCCTCATAGAACTTTGTCAGACAAAGATGCTCTAAAAACGTAGGATAAAAATGAAACAGCATACACACACAAAAAACATGTGCATAGTTAAGGTCAATCCCCTTCCTACCGGCATCGGCTCAAGTCAATTGATGCTCTTGAAATTTGAAAGAAAATATTTCAAAACTATGAGGGGGTGTGGAGATGGTTTCTTTCTCCCTCCATTTATACACCTGGATAAAATAGTAATCTGGGATATAACTGGAATAGGCCTGTATTCCACGGAACATCTGGATAAGCCAATCTTTCCATAGTCGCCACGTCAGGCAATGAGCTGTGCTTACTATTAGGACTTTCTAAATTCCAACTGTCAATAAATTCATAGGAATGTGGATACTGGACAACACCATAAATAGCCAAAATAGGATAACCAAATGCTCTGTACAAATGTACACAAACAAGAGTAATTATAACCAAACATTCTCCCTTATTCCTTTGAACGGTTGTAGAGAAAGAAGGGGTTAAACAGGAATCGCTCAATGCAATAGAAAAAACCTCCAAAGGGAAATCCCTCAAAATAACCAGAAAGAGTCCAATTATGCCCTCCAGCATGCGGAATTCTCACCACCAGAGTCGTATCCAAAGGTCGTGTGATTCAAGAAATCAACTCCTAGAGAGACAATATTTGCAATGATGTTCCCATCAATAAAGAAACGATAATGAAGATCAGAGGTGCTTACAGACAACAGGAAGCCATCCACATTAAATCATCATACCATATCCAACTCTGAAGGTGTTAGTACAAATGCATTCCATCAGGTTTATGTTCCAGAAGTCCACTCAAAAGGGAAACAAGCTTGTTGCCCGATCCATGCCTCTCTTTTGGAAACTGAAATTTGCTTCCAATAGTTAATGGTTACTAGAAATTCAATCAATCACAGACACCAAAGGGGCCATTACCTTCCAAAGAATGTGAGGTGGTTTTCATAAACAAGAAAAGGAGGAACTGGTAAAAAAGAAACCAATCCTGCCATAAGGGTGTTCTCTGAACAGATAAAGGAGGCTATGATAAAGTTTCATTATCCTTCAGCAGTTGCAATTATCCGAAGGGGCGGTTGGTGTACCCAGTATATTGAATTGCCAAACATAGCACAAGCATGATCATCATATTAAAATCTGGTCCAACTCTACCTTCCGAATTTCACTAGTTAACAACGTAGAAGTATATTTTTCTTTAGCATATATTTATCGTATCTTCGACAGAACACAAGCATATAACCGGAGACCGGCAGCAGACCCATGTGATATTGATTCTCACCCTAAAACACTTTTTCTTGAACTTTAGAACCAATAATTATCTTTTAGTAAATGTGATGCAGAAAAAACCACTGGAGTTAAAGAAGGGACTCGCTGTGAACAGCGATGAAGCATAACTACCTAGACTCTAAGCAGTGGCGAAGCTAGGATTTTTATTGAGGGGGTCAAGGTTTTTTATAGGATAACTATTAGGATTGAGATATTTGAATTTAATATACAAGGGGGTCAAAATATTAATTTAGTGTAAAATTTTCTCATAATTAAGGGGGTCAAAATGAATAAATTCATAATTTTTAGTAGTAAAAAGTCATTTTCTAAAAATTTGATAGTACTAAAATTGACACATACGGCATACCAAAATTGAAGGGGGGTAGGATGACCCCCTTGTCATATTAAGGGTAGCCTCGCCATTGACTTTAAGGCGGGGGTAAAGAAAAAGCTGGAAACTTCTAAAGCTAACACACTTTAGTTAAATGATGGTAATTAGCAATTTATACCGCTGCATCAAACATCCCTAGAAGAGTCCGACAATCATTTGTCGCGCTAAAAAGAAACTTAATTAAGCTATTAAATGATCCATTTGAAGCTATCCATCTACTAGGTTTACCATAGGAATATTCTAGAGACTGTGAACGGAGAATGCCAGAAGCTATTAATCATACTAAAGAAAATCTTCTACATGACTAAGTTCTTTAACTTGACATCAAGGGTATCATTTGGGAAGGTCTTTAAGTTCAAATCCCAGTGCCTGTATTTTATGATCAGTTTTGTGAGTGCAAATGTTGCCAACCTATTAGGTGTCAGCCCTCAGCGAGGGACCTTTGTTTATCTCTCAAGTCTGAGTGTGAGAGGGTCACCCCTGAAAAGACATGTTAAGCTTGATACAAATTGCCATGTCTTTTTTTTTTCTATATTGATAAATAAAATTTCCATGTCTCTCTCTCTCTCTCTCTCTAACAGATCAGCTTCTGGATGAGTTGGGCATGTAACAGTTACCACAAAGATGGGCTTGCCTCTGGGGCTGGTAAGCTTGGCTTCTTCATGAAAATTTATAAACGCTAAAAAGATAAGATGCTGATGTTCTTTTAGGCCCTCTGTCATATTACTATTGCGTCACAAACAAAAAACTACAATTGGATTTGTCCATTGCAGACTAAGAATTGGCACACTCGCTTTTGAAGACTTAGAAACTCCTAATGCATTGAAGAGAATTAAAGGCAAATGGAGACCAAACTTTGTTTACAAATATACAAGCTGAAGAAGATGGAAACCAAACAATTAAGGTAAATTAGTTAAAGGAAACTATTAATACTATAAACATACTTCGTAAGCATTCCACTGATACTTTCAGTTTTCAACGGCGAAACCACCAGAGTTACTGCAGTTTTCTGTGAAATAAAAATACTTAAATTTACTAGACAAAAAAATGATGGCATTCGAGAGAAATGGGAAAGCTGTTACTTGACAAACAACAAACAAGGAAAGAGAGATTACCATGACCCATGCATGTGCAATATCAATTGTTCGAGCTGTAGGAGTCACAAAAACAGTGTCACATCCCTACATCGTTCAACCATTGAAAACAATGCATAAACCTTCTATGACCATCAAGCTCAAATTAGACCAGATGAAAATAGGCAGCACTTGATTTGAATTTCTATATTCCCCTCATATTTACCTCTCCTGCGCGAAGAACTTCAAAATTTGCAGTACTTTGGTTGTGTAGAAACTGAAGACGATCATCTCCACTAACTTCAAAACAATTGCAAGCAGAGCGAAAAGGAGAAAGAAAAAAAACATGTCAAGAAGAAAATAAAATTCAATCAGTAAAATAATAACCAATTACCCATGTATCAAGGACTAAAAAGCAAAAATTGACAAACATAAGTTGGACCTACAGAAGAAACAAAGCCAATCATGAGGTAGCATTAGTAATTCCAAAATTTAATAAGAGCAATCAGTCCATACTCCATGATAACCGAGGTTCCAATAGTCATTCGACTCATTCCATTTATTTCAGTTGTAGTCTTTAGGAATTTAAACATAGAGGAAGGATCTGAACTATTCATTAAAAGCTCAAAGCTGAAACAACACTATACATTTATCTCATTCATATGAAATAGCAAAAAAGGAAAAATGATATTAAACAATTCTGTTTTCATAGACTAGAATTTGAATGCTGCACCTACAACTGCTGACATGTCAATGATTTAACTGTAATTACGGAGAGGGAACATTTGGTATAGATAATCCAGGGAAGAAGATTCATATACTCCCTCCGTCCCATGTGAATGGGCACCAACTTTTTGGGTGTGGGAATTAAGAAAAAGTAGGAGAGAGAAATAGGTGGAGGAGGTGTTTGTGGGTATGAAGAATTAAATAGGAGAGAGAATGAGTGGGAGGAATAGTTAGGAGAGAGAATGTTGTGAGTGTAAAAGTGAAGTAGGAGAGAGAATGAGTGGAGGGAATAGTGAATATTCTTTTCCATTTTGGGCAGTGTCCATTCACGTGGGACGTTCCAAAAAGGAAATAAGTGTCCATTCACGTGAGACGGAGGGAGTATATGATAAGCTCAAAGCCAGCCTAGACCCTTTAGTGTTATTTAGGAGTAGTTTCACGGCATTAAGTCTCTTCGAATTTTGTTTAGATTATGCCTACTATTTGGATTCAATTGTAATGAAATAAAACTCAGGTAGGTGTCTCTTGTAATCGAAAGAATTATGTCCTGGCCAAGTATCTCTTCAGCTATTCTAAGAACCCTCTCTCTCTCTCCCCTCCCCCCCCCCCAAATACCTATGGAGGGAGGTCCTGATTCTCTATTATCCTCTTCCAATTCTGATTCTGTTGCTGCTGAGTCTTAAGAATAGAATGCTTGCTCTTCAGCAGGAGCATCCACATTAGGAAAGATGGCCAACATTTCTATACCTCCTCGGCCAGCATAACCCTTATTGCATGACATGTATATAATATCTGTGTGGCCATTACCAAGGTATCCAAACGTGAAGCCTGGGTAAAGGCCCAGTACCAATTTTATTATTCAAAATTAAGAAGTAAGCATTGCTACTTTGGAATAGATAATATGATGCTAGAAGGTGCATGTAGCGAAAGCCTACCTCTTATCCGGCCATAAAGCGACAGATCCACCACCTAAAATGTCAGTTGTACAAAAAGAAATAAAACCATTCAGGCAACATATTGCAAAGAATCTCATGCAACCCCATTTGAAAGTGTGTTGGAGTTGGTAGATATAGAAATTAATCATACTTCAATGCAAATCCCACTGTTTCAGTGTAGCAATTAATCCCTATTAGCTCTACAAAGATGACAATTATACCAAGGCATAATGCAACAGATATTAACTGAGATGGCCGATTTCACAAAAGAAATTTTTTTTAAAAAAAGTTGCTGAGTTCATATCTGTTTATCATGTTCTGTAACAAGGCCTGGAGCTGTAACGAAACTAATGTTAACGAGAATTCGAAATTTCATTCCTAGCTAAGTGATACTTTTATTAGAATGCAAAGTAAGCTCACAATATTGCTTTCAGATCAAGACTTCATAACAGCTTACGACCGACACAAATCAAATACCATTTTTACCCAGAAAATGATTATAAATGGATGATATTCATTTATACTATTTGAGAATCATATTGACCGTCCAAACCCAAGAGATAGCTATCGTTACCGCAGCCAACAGCGGACATAAGTATCTGCTGATATTGTAAGAAGAGATCAACTGAAAATGTTAAACAGCAACGCAAAAGAGTACATTTGAAACTCATACTTCGCAGTGCCAATCAGAGCAAACTAATATTAAGAGCAGCATAGATCCAAATAAAAAAAAAGTCCAAGAAAGTAGCACAATGTCTTTGAAAAGTGTCATACCTCAATCCCACATTGTATAAAAGTTACAACTGCCTTATAAGTAGCCACCTACTACAACTAGGCACCAACAATATCCATGCACTTCTGGGTCAGCCTACTTGACCTCGGATTTACCACGCCAGTGTATTCAAGGAGGACTGGACCAGGCCTTAGGGCTTGGGCAGTTACCTAGAGAATCTTCATATAAGTGAAACATCCCTTCCAGTGGCGAAGCCAGAATTTTTTGGAAGGGGGTCAAGGTTCTTTTTAGCATAAGGTATTTGAATTTACTATATAAGTGGGTCAAAATATTAATTTAGTGTTAAATTTTCTCAAAATTAAGGGGGTCAAAACATATAAATTCATAATTTTTAGAAGTAAAATGTCATTTTCTAAAAATTTAATAGTACTAAAATTGACACATTCCAAAATTGAAGGAGTCGGATGACCCCCTTGCCATGAGTGTAACCTCGCCACTGATCCCTTCAGTTTCTCACCAGCATCTTTCATGGACATTTGGGCAGGCTTCTAGTTGTCCTAGTTGACCTAGGTCTTCCATGGGCTAATGTGTAGACCATGCTTAGCTGACCGGCTTTTGGACTCATGTATTTTGTGGAGGATCTTCAAATAAGTGATATCCCCTTCAATTTCTCACTTTAACTAGATGACAGTTCCTGTCAACTAAACAAAATATTTCTCAATCTAGTTGGAGTATGCTGCATGAATTTTGTTTTGACTTAAGGCTCGATCTAGGGAAATATCATATGCAAAATATGACACCACGAGCTACTAAACTTTCTTTACTACCAACTCTTATTAATGTGCTTTCCTACCTTAGAATTATTGCAACCAGTACAAGCACACATGCATATGTGTGTGCATCTTTCTTTAATAATTTATTTTTATATATTTGCTATTAGTTAGTGATAGTCTATTTAAATCAATAATAGGTCTACTGTTCAATTCCAAGTAAATGTCAATTCCAAGATTATTTTTTACTTTTATTTAAATTGAAGGGTAGTTTTGAAAATTAAACAAAGGATGACAGAGCTTCAACTATTTTCACCCGCCCCCTTTACTATAGTAGAGACATTATAACATTCCTTTCTAAATGGCTTGCTTTTTGGTCTAAGTTGCACAAACTATAACCAAGATGATTTCATTTATTAATTTTTTTCTTGTATCAACACATGAATGTATCCATTTCTAGTATATCATTCCTACTGAATTGTGAATGAATTCATACATCCTCCTCATGTCAATTCACCTAAATTACATCAATCTCTTGATCTTTGATTCACAGTAGCATTAAAGCGCGTTCTATACATGTTCTATAGAAACTCTTTATCAACGTCATCTAACATGTGGCTGCGGTTACATAGCAGGATGTCTCCAATTCATCCAGTGATGCAGCTTCTCCATTGAACAACATTTCTCAACATTATACGCACTAGAGAAACCTATCATTGAAACTGAATGCTAAGTACTAGCAGCAAAAGTAGAGTTTTTTTTTTCAAGAACTAGTTGAGACTGAATCGGGAAAGGAAGCAAAAACAGGAACAGGTTATGTTCTTTAACTAGAACGCAATAAGAGGGAAAATTAAAGTAAGTGGACAAACAAGGCACGCTTGATACAGCAATACCATAAGTTTGCCATCCTACAACATTTAAAATCAGGATTAAATTTAAATGTACGAATATTAATCTAAATTCTAAAAGCAGCTACACGCAAGATTGGTAAAGAAGAGCTTCTAAATGTTTTCAAGTCAAAACTGAAAGTTGATTCTGGGTAATAAAATGTACTTCAATAAGAATTAAAATGAGTTACTCAGAGTAAAATGCTATGACTTTCCGAAACAGTAAGTGGGTGTTGATATCAAGGAGATTCAAAGGATGAAGAGTAAAGTTTCATTAAGCACCCACCACAGTTCCACCATCAACTGCACGTAATGCCTCATCATCATTATTAAGTGTTTCAGCTCCCCATTCTTCTAGAACCTTTGACCCCGCAATTGACTCATCATCCTACAAATCAGACGGTGAACTTTATGGACAGAGAGTAGTCAACATAAGAGAAAACCAAATTTAAGAAACTGAACTAATGTAGACAAAAACATAGACACGAGTACCTGGCCAACTGCCTGTAACTCTTTATGACACAAATTTATTAGTACTCCCTCCATCCCAAAATGAATGACCATTTTGAATTTAAGGATCATTTTGAATTTAAGAATTAAGGGTCATTTTGAAAATGTTGATTTTTAATAGAAAAAAATCTTAAACGCTCTAGTTATTCACTTTCAAAATTTTAGTTTTGCAAAAATATAATGAACTATGAAAAAAAATCATTTAGGGATAAAGTTTTTGATGCAAAACTTTTAAAGGTCATTCATTTTGGGACAAAATGGTCATTTAATTTGGGACAGAGGGAGTAGTTGATAATGATCGACATGATGAGATAAGAAGCAAAGACAAGTTCAAATTTCATAAAATTTCTAGAACTAATTAGAAGAGTCCCAATGCTTCCAAATTACACACATATCTTTGCACATAGAATTTCTGAGTTGAAAAAAGCTTACGAGGAAGTCATGATCGATTGGAGGTGGAGAAATATCGAACGGAATTGGGGATGAATGAATGGCGGTAATTGGCCGGAGATTATGCACTCCGAACGCATGATTTTCCGACTGGTAAGAACTGAATAGCGTTGCCGGTGATGATAATGGAGGTCGGCAGCTGTGAGGAAGTGCCCGGGGCCGGTGAGAGAGAGTATAAGTGGTGGAAGTGGAAACGCAGCTCATCATTTTTGCAGGAGTAGATGTGCGCCGGCCGGGTTCATCATTGTTTGATTGTTGCTATTCGCACCCATCTATAGTATAATTGAGAGAATAGTTTCAATCTTCGTCGAAATTTTCATTTTGTCCTTATTATTTTGTTTTTTTTTCATTTTACCCTTTAAAAAAAAATTAAATTAAAAAAAAAATGTGTCCTCGAAAACGGATTTAATTTAAAAAAAAACAAAAACAAAAAATTAACGTGTCTTCGAACACGGCCTTATTCTAGTGCATTTTATAATTATACCCATGAAATTTTGTGTTTTTCCTAAAATACCCCAATTATGTTTGCACACCCGTCCTCCCTCTCTTATTAATATAAAGATACTTTGTTCAATAAATTTAAGATTAATTAAATTATTATAATAAAATTTTAAAATTTGTTATTGATACACCATTATAAATATGAATAATAGCAAATTTTAAATTTTTATTAAAATTATTAAATGTACCTGAATTTAGTAATTTAGTGTTCAAAGTAACTTCAAATTAATTAACAAAAAAGTAAGAAAATCATTTAAAAACAAAGGGAGTATTAAACACCAATCCACCCCACCGGCCTCCATTCTTCATGCGCACCACCACCCTCCACCATTGCAACACATCCCCTCTCGCTCGCTCTCTCCACAACTGCCATTACCCTTCACCATTTTCTAGCCTTTCACCATTATATTTGGCCAAAAAATTGAAACAGAATCGAAGAAAACAACGAGGGTTAACCCATCGATAAGTGATCGACAATCGAGCATATCTCATGGTGACACTATGATATAAAGACCACCAGTATGGAACCGGTCGAACGGAGAGAAACAATGTTTTAGGGTATGGTAACGGAGAGAGAAAGAGGAAAGGAGGGGGTAAGCGGCAAACCAAAAAAAGAGGAAGGGGATGGGCTGGCAACCGAGAGAGGAGAGGGTCTAAAACATTTCTACGTATACACTTAAAATGTGTATTCCTCGAAGAGATTTGTTATTCACACCTGCAACATTATTGAATACCACCGCAATGACAATGGTTACAAAAATGTCATCAATGCAAATGACTAATGTATCTTCATCTTCAACCTCTAGATTAAAAACCCATTTTATATCTAATATTAAACTCATCATCAAACAAATTTAAATTTGATCATATTGGGGCTAAGGTTTGCAACTCGAGGTGCATAATTTGACTTCGATTAATAAAATTACAATTGTTGTTCAGATTCTGGAGGTGGGTTGAGATCGGTAAAGACATGAGCATTGAATCAGACAAGATAATCATTTGTTGGTTTAGGATTGAGGGTAAGATGAGTAATTGAACGGTGCAGGATGAGAATGAGGAGCTCTGGCAGCATAATTGGTGGTGTATATTAGGAATATAATATATATCATTATATTATATTATATTATATTCAAGTATATATTGTTATATATTAGATTAGGAAACACAATCCTTATATTAAATTAGGAAACACAATCCTTGTATTAAATTAGGAAACAAAATCTTTGTATTAGATTAGAATCCTTCTCCTTCTAGGAGATTACCTCCTCATTGTAATCCTATAAATATGTACCTCTATTATCATAATAAATTGAGTCATTCAATACAATTCTTCTCTTCCATGTTTGATTGACTTCGTCTAACTCTCTTTATTCTAATATGGTATCAGAGCATTAAGATCCATATAAGAACTTCTCCGCCACCTTGCTTTCGCCACCAAAAATCAAAAACCTTCCTAAATTATTCTCACACGTGAGGGGTAAAAACCCTACTTGTACAAGGTGACTCCACGTGCTCATCTCACACGTGAGGGGTAAAACCCCTACTTGTGCAAGGTGACTCCATGTGCATAACCCCTACTTCAAAAAACCCAAAAAAAAAATTATACAATCCTCTCGGCTCAAAAACCCTTTGACCGACACGTGAGGGGTGAAACCCCTACTTGTACAAGGTGACTCCACGTGCTCGTCTCACACGTGAGGGGTAAAACCCCTACTTGTACAAGGTGAATCCACATGCATAACCCCTACTTCGAAACCCCCTCGGCCTAGCCAAAATCAATTCCCCCCTACTTCAAAACCCCCTCGGCAAAATTGAAAACCCCTCTCCACAACCCCACCGTTTCCGACGTAGTCATGAACCAACCTATCACCACCTCGGATACGAGGAACCATATCACATCAGAAATGACGTACATGTCCGGGAACACATCTTCAACTCGTCATCAAACCCGGTTCATCTCATCACTCTCCAATATTAGACTTATCCAATGAACGTCCATCTTGCGGGGGCATATTAGGAATATAATATATATCATTATATTATATTATATTATATTATATTCAAGTATACTCCCTCCGTCCCATCAAAACTGATACTTATTTCCTTTTTGGTCCGTCCCACCAAAACTGATACTGTCCAAAATAGCAAATGAATCTTCACTATTTACCCCACTCATTCTCTCTCCTATTTCACTTTTACACTCACAACATTCTCTCTCCTAACTATTCCTCCCACTCATTCTCTCTCCTATTTAATTCTTCATACTCACAACATTTTCTTTCACTTTTTCTCTCACTTACTTTTCCTTAATCTCCGTGCCCAGAAATTTGGTATCAATGTTGGTGGGACGGAGGGAGTATATTGTTATATATTAGATTAGGAAACACAATCCTTATATTAAATTAGGAAACACAATCCTTGTATTAGATTAGGAAACTAAATCTTTGTATTAGATTAGAATCCTTCTCCTTCTAGGAGATTACCTCCTCATTGTAATCCTATAAATTTGTATCTCTTTGACTTGATTGTAACAATCATCCTATATTTCTCTTACCGAACAAGCATCAATATAGTTTGGAAATAACAACTAACTTCAACATTTTGCTGCATGTTTTACCTTTACCTTTTTTAGAAAAAAAAAAAGATATATATATATATATATATATATATATATATATATATATTGATGCTATCAAAAAGTAAGAATCAGCCCAAATTCAGCGACCGGTTGTACTCCGACGATTGAATAGCCTGAAAATAAGACAAGAAACGTAAACTAAGTCGGGACTTCACCGGCGAAGGCCGTAAACTAAGTCGGGACTTCACCGGCGAAGGCCCTCCGGCTTGAGAGTAAGTTCACGATTTGTATAGAGAGAAATCAAATTGACAGAGCTTCGAGTCAAAGAGATCACGTACCAAAATATTGAAATTATGGCTTGTATTTATAGGGATGGATATGTAGAATCCATGTTGAAGAGTCCTTATTTGACTTGAATTAATACAGGAGGTGGTTACAATCCTGATAAGATTATAATTGCTTAGTGTCCTTGTTAGAATAGGACTGCATAAGCTGCACTATGCCGGAATGCCGAGATGCTCCCTTCCTCGTCATACATGGCCATCTCGGCCTACTATGAGTCGGGGAAGGGTTGAGAGAGAATGGAGTGCCCATCGTGATGACGTCATAGCCGAGGAAGGCACCTCGTCCTCAAGGGAGATGATCTCGGCCTACGAAGGAGGTCTCCTCGGCACTTTGAGTTGGGCTTATGCTCGCCTGCTGAGCCCAGGTCAGCCTTACGAATGACGAGATAGATAGACGAGGAAGCCCAGGTCTTTCCTCGTAGCTTGAGACTTGATGGATTATGTTTATGGCCCAATCCACTTGGGCCTTACCCGGACAAGCCCATGTTTGTATCTCGGTCTATACTGTTCAGTGGCCCCCGACTTTCTAGCTCGGCAATGACGAGGAGAAAGTCATCTCGTCCTTGGCTTACGAGAGTACGAACAGGCGTCACGTGACAATGTCGCTTCAATATTTGTGTCGTTCCATTATCCGCCGGATAGAGGGGCAATGATGAGGCGTGGTCCACTAGGCCTGACACACGTCTTAAAAACCACTAACGCATTTAATGTTGGGGGCGTCATACCCGTTTGGCCCATTGTTTCGGGTTTGACCCGTCTGTGTGTATATAAACAAAATTGCCTTTTCAATTTCGTGAGTATTTGAGAGCGAACAACAAAGTTTGAAAAACCCCTTCGTGCTCTTGATTTGCAAGTTGCCCAGAATCACCGGAGACGTTTGATTTCGCTGTTTGATTCCGGCCACCTTCACCAGAAGCAGGTATACTTTCTTTCCTTCTACTGATTTCTGCCTTTGATTTGCATTTTCTAGGGTTTTGTTAGAACTTGATTTTTAGAAACCGCCATTGTTGCCCCTTTTGAAGCTTTTCTTGAGTTTCTGTCTTGAATCTTCTTGAACCGTGTCTGCCCCTTGTTCCCATTTTAGAAATGACTCGTTCGTGGGACAATGACCCTCGCGTCATCTATGGTTACCATAAGATAAATCTTAGGGTTTATTAAAGGGAGAGGGGGCCATGGATGATGGTGACCCTGATGGAAATTGGGGAGATGTTGACAAAGTTTGGAACCCCGAGGGAAGATCTCCGTTACCCAAGCAAGATGAGAATTGACCGAGTTGATTCAATGTCCCAAAATATTGTCTTGTTCCAAGGATAGGGTGAGATGATGGAACACATCATCCTCTTCTACCTGAAGTCATGCCACTTAGATCGACCAATGTTGGGTAAGGCTCCCTCCTCGGCCTTATTTATAAACGACGAGAAGGGATAATCTTCCTCTTCCCCGTCCTTCCAATGCCTTGGAGCTTTTGCTGATATTTGTTCCTCGGTTTTATGTAGATATGATGGGAAGGGGAAGTGATGCCTCCACTTCGACCAACATAGTAGATGCCTTCGTAGGTGGAGAAATATAAGGCCGAGGTAGGGCCATCAATCCCAGGCTGAGACCAGTTAAGGCCGGGGTCCCATGCTCGAAGTGTTGTACTCGAAGTACGGGGTGTCGAGGGAAAAATATAAGTTGACTTACCTCGGTCGTCATACTTTTGCAGATGCGGACGAGAGGCATGACTTTTATTATAGCCAAAACCATGTCAACTTTTACTTCAAGCAATTTCAGTCGGGACTCCGTCTTCCCTTGGACCCCTTTATTAATGAGTTTCAGGGGATATGCAGGTTGTCCCGGCCATGTTAGGAGCCAACAGTGTTAGGGTCCTCGTAGGTTTCATCGTATTATGCCGTAGCCTAGGGTTTGAGCCTACCCAGTCTGCTTTTCACCACTTTTTCTCCATTAGCTATCTTAAAGAAATCAAGCTCGTAGTAATCAGAAGTGACTCAAAAAAGCCCAAGATTATCCTCCCCATGTCGAGCAAGGTGTTTGGCTGGGATAACCATGTCATTAGAGTGGAGAGCCGACAAGGCTGGGAATTTCCTGTTCCTTCTCATCCACCTGCTGTGCCCTAAGAGGTAAGGAGGGCTGAGTGGTCTAAGGCTTTAATTACTCGTCTTACTGAGTTTGCCGGGGTAGGCTTGCTGGATTGGTCATTGTTGGAGAACGGCGACAGATATTATATTCAAGCCGGGATAATGCCAGGTTCGAAGGACGGCATGGAGCCTCTCGTCCCCGTCAATAGGGGAGGAGATTTAATAATTGGAGAGTACACCCCGGCTTGGTCTTCCATTCCGACTGTGCCCGTTGCAAGCTTGATCCAGTGGATCGATGTCTGAGAGAGGATAACGTCGTAGGCTGTAATTCTTCTTCCTTCCTCATATTTCATACTTGTCGATATTCCTTGTTGACTATGTCATAATCCAACTGTATCTTCCTCGTCTTATGTAGATCTTACTGCCGAGCAAGAAGCAGAGATGGCCTCCAAGAACGTGGTGGATCCTCGTGAGTTGATCAGGCTTAGGAGATGAGCTGTTAAGACGCGTCTGCCCTACATCAGAGGAAGGACGAGGCTACTCGTCGTCAACTACTTCTGTCCACTAAGGAGGCTGCTCCTCTACCCATCAAGCCGGCCGGGGAAGCTGTGGTCGTTGATGAGGAGGCTTCGGGAAGCCGAGGAAATCAAATCCCTGAGGGGCATAGCCCCCAAATAACAACTGCTGAGACGGAGAGGCACGTCGATCCTCCTGCTGCCGAGGAGACAGATCTCGTCACTCAGTCTTCGGGCCAAAAAAGACCAAGCTCTAGTGCTGCCAAGGATGAGCCTGCTGCTAAGAGGGTCGCTGATGCTTCTTCTCCTCCGGTTCTCACTCCTCGTACCGTCACTTCCTATCCAGAAGCCGAGCAACTAGCTCGACCATTGCCCCACTTACTTGGGGTTGAGATTGGCCTCAATGGATTTGGCCTTTGCTTTTCGGCCCTTTGACCACCTTTGATTTTCTCGGGCACAAATGCCCACTTCCTTCCATGCGTAGGTCCCTTTCTTAATTAATTCAGGTGGAGCCCACGAAACTTTGGGTGCTTTATGCTTCACCCTTTTTCTTTTCTTTTTGTTGGGGCTCTTGCCCCCAAACTTAGTTTGTTCCTTCACCTGCGGAACATCTTCCTCAACAAGATCAATGAGGTTATCTTGAACAAAAATATTAGCAAAAATAGTCTCAGATAAATCAAGCAAATAACTCTCCTCTCTAACTTTAAGTTTTGAATGCCCTTGTGGTAGTGAAATAGCCCGGATCCGAGAAAGGCTTCGCAGCCCCGGCATCTGGCAATCTTTCGCGTTGGAGCGGTTTTCGTTCTCGCCGTTTGTTTTCGCATTTGTAGAGTCGCCACGCTGTTTTTATTAAGCCCAAAACATTGAAAGGGCATCGCTTAAAGATAATTTTAAACTGTTTTTGTGTGATGAGATTTTGAGTTCGGAGGTCAGATGACTCCCGGGAAGAGAATATTAGAATATTAGAGCTCACCCGAGTAGCCTCGTAAAACGAGTCTTTCGGATACCCCTAATATCCTTTAAATGTTGTGTGTGTGTGTGTGTGCTTTTAAAAATGCATGCTGTATCGGATGTCTACATTGTATGCTATGTATGAAAATGTATTGAAATAGTAATGGAAGGAAGCCTTACCAATGTTGGTTCGCGTCTGTCTTCCGCCTGGGAATAGTGTTTCGAGGTCGGAGTAGCTCCAGACGGATCGGGATTGCTTCGGAGATGCCGGTTGTCCGCGGACGAGTTTCGGCGTGAGTTGAGGTTGCGGTGGCCGCGTTCGGGCAGAGGTTCGGCGTGCGTGGGGATCGCCTGGGATCACTCGGGCGCAGGTTCGGCGTGCGTTGTGGTGGCATGAGTCACTCGGGCAGAGTTTCGGCGTGGTTTGGAATCGTCGGTTTGGCTCGGAAAGAGCCGGGACACCGTGGAAAGACTGTGCAAGGCCTCTGAGTACCACGAGGGGCCTCGTAGTACCTCGAGAGTGCCTCGGGGCAGCGCGGGAGCGTCTCGGGAGCGCTCGGGAGGCTTCGGAGCACCACAAGGGAGCTCTAAGGCCTCGGAAGGATCCGAAAGGGGCCGGGAATGCCTCGAAAGGACTTAGAGGGGAAGCCGAAGGCCTAGGGAGGAAGAGAGAAGTGGGAGGTGTGTGAAAATGAGGAGGGGGAGCCCTCTATTTATAGTGCCAGATTGTGCAAAGAGGTCCGTACGGACCTCCCCGGTAATCCAGCTTTTTGGTTTTCCTCGATTTGAGGGAATCTCGTGATGATGGAGGAATATTTGCAATTATGGTGTCCCTCGAGCAATAAGGTCCGTACGGACCATCTTGCATGCAAAGAGGTCCGTACGGACCAACTCTGCAGGGGAGTAATCGTTTTCCCGGATTTGAGGGAATATTGTGGACTTTAAGAAGATTCAGTAATTATGACAACAAAGAGGTCCGTACGGACCAATATTGCTTTCCCAATTTCCCGAAAATTCCCGAAAGGTCCTTTTGTCCCTTTTTATCCCGAGAAAGGCTCCTCCCTTGTTTGGTTGGGGGTTTAGAGAGGGTTTGAGTGAGCAGGGTCGTCGAGACTCGTGTTGATGAGTCTCGCGGTGTTTCCCGTGTGTGAAAGGGTGTGATCCAGATTGGGGGTACTTACGAAGCCCTCGACGACGCCACTTATAGCGAAAGAAGTGGGGTCGCCGAGCAAGATAAGTGGTCCTAACTGATCGCGTGGCCGGGAGATAAAGCGACCGGGAGGCCGCCATGTGAGGACGTGCGGTGTCCTATCGTGTGACCGCATAGGCCGCAGGCTGGACCCTCGTGATAGGATTCCTACGTATCCCCGGCGGGAATCAAGCCCGGTCGTAGTTCGTGTGTGGGGGTGAGTGTTTTGTGAATGCGGGCGTGGTGGTGCCCGAAGTGTCGCGTGACCGCCGAGGTCGGTGCGAGGACGTGGTGGTGTCCCGGGTGACCGCATAGGTCGAATGGCCGGACCTCGTGATAGGATTCCTACGTATCCTCGAAGGAATCAAGCCCGGGTCGTAGTTCGTAGGTCGTGAATTTGCGAGTGCGGGCGTGGTGGCGCCACTGAAGTGTCTTGTGACCGCCGAGGTCAATTGTGAGGGACGCGGTGGTGTCCTGGGATGGAAATTTTACGATTTTCCTAATCAGGTGGTTTAAGGCCTTCCGGGCCGGAGATAGTTGTGAGGACTTGAATCGTCTTCTGATTGCGGTTGGTGCCACGCGGGAGGACTTTGAATCGTCTTCTGGCGGCGGTTGATGTAATGCGCGAGGACTTTGAATCGCCGCATGGCTTGATGTAACGCGAGGACTTTGAATCGTCTTCTAGCCGCAGCTTGATGTAATGCGCGAGGACTTTGAATCGTCTTTCTAGCCGCAGCTGATGTAATGCGCGAGGACTTTGAATCGTCTTCTAGCCGCAGCTGATGGAATGCGCGAGACTTTCAATCGTCTTCTAGAGTGGAGGCAATGGCCGCCTTGCGCTGATTGCAGAGGCGTAGATGCCTTTGTGTTTTTGCATGTCGAGTAAAAGGTTGGACTTACGATGACCGCCGGTGCTTGCGCCCGCCGTTGAAGCTGGGCAAGGATGACGGCCGCGTACGGGGATATGCAGCCTTCGACTCTCACTTGTTGGGAGGAGCTCAAGCTTACTTTCGATGGCCAAGGTGTTTGCGCCGCCGTTGAAGTGGGCGAGGACCTGGGTCTTACGTTGATGGCCTGGGGATTGAATTGGTGCCGGGGATGCATGACCTCGTAGGAGCCCTTTTCTCATTGGGAAGATGACTTCGGACCTCTTTCAGGGCTGTTGAGTTGTCGCTGAGCGCTTGGAGGCGCTCTGGCCTTGATATTCGTGCCGGGAGGTGTTGGCTCCTTCTTGAATTGCCGCTGAGCGGGCGAGGACCGGTCTTACGCCGACGGCCGGGGATTGAATTGCCGTTGAGTACGGGCGAGACCGGCCTTTACGTTGATGGCCTGGTTGAATTGCCGTTGGAGCGGGCGAGGACCGGTCTTACGTCACGGCCGGTGGTCGAATTGCCGCTGGAGTGGGCGAGACCGGTCTTACGTTGATGGCCTGGGATTCAATTGCCGTTGAAGTGGGCGAGGACCGGTCTTACGTTGACGGCCAGTGGTTGAGTTGCCGTTGAGCGTTTGGAGGCGTCTCTCGTGCCTTGAGCATATTCGTGCCGGGAGCGCTTGCTCCTTCGAATTGCCGCTGAGCTGGGCGAGGACTGGTCCTTTACGCCGACGGCCGGGATTGAATTGCCGTTGGAGTGGGCGAGGACCGGGTCTTATATCACGGCCGGTGATTGGAATTGCCGCTTGAGCTGGCGAGGACCGGTCTTACGTTGACGGCCGCGGTTGAATGTGTTGGAGCGGGCGAGGACCTGGGCTTACGCTGATGGCCCGGGTGTGTTCTGCTGAGAACCTCGGCTGGGTTTGACACGAGGAAGAACAAGAGCGTCTTCCTTGGCCTTTCGAGTACCGGGGTGGGATACCACTCACACCTTCCATCCGAGCCGGGAGAGGGCGACACGGTGACGCCGACCGACTTTGCTGCGATCACCGGCTTTCCTTCAAAGGAGGGCCTGTGACGCGGAGGGATATGATCTCCGATGTGGCGGCGCCCGAGCTGCTGGGCTTTTGAGCCTCGCGTCCGCAGGGCCCGGGCATGTTGTATAGTGACGTGAGCCGAAGATTACGGCCAGTATTGGGGCCTACATCCGGTACCGGGCCAGGACGGCGGAGTGCTCGGCGCGCTCCTTTTGTGGTATGCACCGTCCGAGACTTTGTTCTCGAACCACGCGACCGCGGCTCCTTTGCCTGTTGGAGAGCTTGATTGATCCTGGATAGAGTTTATGACATCGCTTGGGGCGAGTGTGCGGTGCTCGGCCGAGCTCTACTTTTCCTCGACCGGTTTAGCTGGGGCGCGCCTGCGTCAGTTCGTTGGCCTGTTTTGACTTTGCTTTTGGAGGTATGAGTTCATTGTTGTTTTGATTTAGCAACTTTGTCTTTCTCCGTTTTCTTTTCCGTGACCGAGCCTTCTCTCGTTTTTGTCACTGTGTGTGGTTTTATGAGGTTTTCCAGCCGCTTCCCGTGGGATGTAGATCCCGGGGCCGCTGGCTGCGCACCCGCTACGTCCGGGCCGGGCTCGCATGACGGCGAGGGAAGAGGAGGACCAAGCAGGGGAAGCTCACCATCGCCACATGGGATGTGCAGTGGAGCTGCCGGAGCTGGGGTAGCCCCGAGGGGTTCCGGCTCTTGCTCCCGTGGGCTAGTGTATGAGTGGGGACGAGCTCTGAGGGGGCTCCGAGGCGACAGCCATGGCGAAAGATGCCGCTGCGGGGCTTGACTTCAGGATGTCATGTATCCGGGAGAGCGGGTCTTCTCGGGGCAAGATGGCCCCTGTGTGCTTCCCGCTGGCTCCGAGGGACCCTCCCTTTAGGATGCTTGATTCCCTGACACGGACGTGCTCGATTTCGAGAGGTACTCGCGTGCTCGGCCGCCGAGGAGTTCATCTTGTATGGAGAGGAGTACGGGGCCTTCGCAGGAGGGAAGCCGAGGACGCCGCAGTGTACCGCGCGCGGAGAGAGAGGCCGGCCCGCAGTGCTCCCGAGGTTCCGATGCGTCTGAACCGGGATTTCACGTATGTCCGGGGACGGATCGAGGAGGAGGCGTTCTGCATCTGCCTGTTAGGAAAGCGTGCTCCGCCGCATACGAGCGGACCCGATAGATCGGTGAGTGTGCCGACTCTTTCCATCTTGGCATCTTTTCGTATTTGTCTCTTTTTGTTGTTGAGTATAATTGTATTGGCCGAGCGTTTCCTCGTCGCTTGTCAAAAGCGCAGTCCCGGGGAGAGCTTATGATATGTCGACTCGCCGTTACGTGGCGACGAGGTCGCTTCTGCAAAGAAGATGGCTTCGAAGATATCTTGCCGGTTCGCGACGCGCGTGCCGACGTACGAGCCTATGCCTTCGAGGCACTCGCAGACGTTCCTCCGCCTAGAGCCGAGCCATGAGCCGCAAAGCAGAGGGACCTTCGGCGGGGCGGCATCGCATGGATGCCGGACGTCTTCTGAGCGAGTGGCCTTCGAGGGAGCAGCCCTTTTATCGGGCTCATGCTCTCCGCATGGCGCATGGGCGAGGGTTCCTCGCAGCCTTCTTTCTTGATCCTTTCGCCGGATTCGATCCTTTCCTGAGTACTTTTAGCTGGGAGAAATACTCTCCAGGCGGGTGCTCGGCTGTATCGACGATGAGGATGTGACGGGCGCAGTTCGCCGGGATGCCCGACTTTTCTTTGGAGGACCTCGGCGAGGATGATGATGCCGAGGAGTCTCGATTAGTATTCATTTGCTTTCCCTCTTTTCATATCCCTCTTTTTTTTTTTTTTTGTTTAGCAACAGTACATTTATGGGTACCTGTAATAAAACACTTGTATTTGCACGGCAAACAGCATTTTATTTTAAGATGTAATGTCAATTTTGTGATTCCCGGGAATTGTCCTAAAAATTGTTGCTATTATTATTTTTTATTTTGTGCATGCCACGTGAGCTGGGAATGCGTTTGTGGTTAGTGGAGGCCTGAGAATGGCAAATTTGGCGCAGGTGTTTTACGAGCGGTTCAGTAAATGGGGCCGGTTCGTCCTCCTTCCCCTGGCGCCGTTAGAGGAGTTTGAAGCCGGCTTTGAGTGATTTCGTGAGTGGCGGCGGGAGCGCGCGGAGCGACGTTCGAGTGACGTCTCTTGGGACGCGTTTGCTTTGTGCTTGATAGCCACGCTTTTTTCGGGTTTAGCTACTCTTTCGGGTTTATGCATGACGTGTGCTCGCTGATGTGGTAGGCACCGCAGCCTGGGAGAGGATATTGTCCCCGGTGCCGGGGGAGACTCTTCATGGTATCGATCGTCCGGCGACCGGGGATCGTTTCATGAGAGGAGGAAGCCCCGCTTGCTCACCTTGTGGCCGCGAGAGAGACTTCAGGCCATGCCCGAGGCTCCGACGTCGTTTAGCCCGCGGGTCATTTGCTTCGCCGACCTCTTGTGTTAGATATGGATCACCCGCCCGGGAGAGATGGATGGCACAGCCTGGTACGCATCCAAATCCGCCGGTGGGTTCCGCAAGACCGGAGGATCGAGACTAGGAGGATCTCGCAGGAAGGGTCCTACGTTGTCGTGGTTCCGGGTTTGTCTTCGTACTCCTTCTATATTCCGTCGCTTGTTTCCTGTTAGCTTTGGGATGAAGCAGGAGCCTTTGTCATCGGGATGACCTTGCTTTACTACGCGGAGGTAGTTCCTCTTTGTATGGCAGCTTCAGTGTGCCTTCTTGTATTTTCTCGAGGGTAATGGAAGTATTCCGCTTTCCCTCCCCGCGGTACTCCTTAGACGTCTGGGGGAGCGTCAGACACGACTCGCACCCGGCCCGGTATGAGCAGCCGTGTCAAGGGCCCCAAGTGGTTTCTGGGAGAGCGTGCGTAGCGATTCCTGGGACCCGCTGTCAGAAGTAGCTATTGCCTTCAGAGTGCCGAAGTTCCGGTCCGACCCTTTCGATGTGACTCGGAGACACTTTGTTTGACTACGAGACTAGAGTTGACCGACCGACGTGGAGAGGTCCTCTTCGCGCACTCGCAGGGAGGAGATCCGAAGCCGAAGCACGGGCGAGCGAAGCCCCGAGAGCTACTCGGATTGTTTGACTCTACGGGGAGGACCCCGCATCTCTGATCGAGAGACGCAGCTGGTTCACGTGAGCGAAAGAAGACTCGCCGGGGACGAGGGAAGAAAGGAAAGAATGGCGAGGGGACAAGCGCGTATGGCGCGGAATGACCTCCTAGGTATCCATTCATTGCATTTGCAGAAACACATTATTTGTTAAATGTATTAAGTCGTCTTTTAGCATGTTGTGAACTTGAGAGTAGACCGTGCTTGAACTCATCAAGAAATGTTGTAAACTGCTAGTGATTTGTGATTTACTTTTAAAGCTTTGTCGAGACGCAAGATCTCTTGCTCGCCCTTGCTTCGTTGTGCACTTTGTCTGGGCCGTCCGTTCCTCAACTTTTTCGTTGCATTCATGGATCGGCAGTGCGCTGGGCCATGACGGCAATCTCCTTTGCCGAGGCTTTCAGTGCTTGGCCGAGAGGTTGAATGCTCCCCGACAAGTCGTTTCGACGGTCTTTTCGTAGCTTCCTTGCCGCTTGTTGGCGTCGGGCTCTTGACCTCTTTTTGCAAAGCCTTCGCTTGAGCTTCTTTATTTATTGTTTTTTTTTTTTGTGATCCCTCGTCTCGAGCTCTCTTTTTTTGTTTTTTTTTTGTGAGCCCTTGTCGAGCTCTTTTTTTTTTTTTTTTTGTTTTTTTTTTTGTGAGCCCTTGCTCGAGCTCTTTTTTTTTTTTTTTTTTTTTTTTTTGAAGCGCGTGAGGGCGAAGACAAGCCCCCGGCTTCGGGAAGCAAACATGAGTCGGGCCGTTCGATGCCGAGTGACCTCGGATGTCCTTTGATGTTGCCGCCGTCGTTTGACTTGGTCAAGGTGACCGCTGGGGCGTGTTCTTGAAAAGTGCGGAGCTTGATGGAGGTCTTGATTGACATTCAAACTTTTGACTTTTTGTGTATTTTTAGACCGGACCAATTAAGGTTGCCTACGTTCCCTGACTAGAGGGCTCAGTGTCCGCGTAGTTCGACACTACATGGAGTGCCAAGAGATGCACGCTGTTCTTCTTTAGGCGAAGTATCTCGCGAAGTTTGCTTCCGCTGACCGGATTCATGAAGGGATTGCCGTCTAGGTCCGTCGCCTTCATGGCGCCTCCGGAGAAGATCTTTTGAACCACGAAAGTGGCCGATCCATGTGGGTTCCCATTTTCCCAGCTGGGTTGGTTCGAGTGGGAGGCTTTTCGAGTACGAGGTCACCTTCCCCGATGTCTCGGATTTGACTTTCTTGTCGAAAGCTCTAGCCATCCCGCTTTGATAGGCTCGGACGTGTTCCATGGCCTTTAGTCGTCGCTCGTCTAGCGTGAGCCAATTCGTCGTGTCGGCTTCGAGCCATTCCGACTTCGTTGATGTCATTTTCCAAAGAAAGACTCTGAGTGAGGGAATTTCTAGCTCGACGGGAAGGACAAATGCTTCCATCCCGTATGTCGTGGCAAATGGGGTTTCTCCCGTGGTCGTTCGACCGATGTGCGGTAGCCCCAAAGTGCAAGGTGCCTTCTCGGGCCAATCTCGTCCTCGGGTGGTCATTTTTCTGATGATCCGTTCGAGGGTTTTGTTTGTCGCTTCCACGGCGCCGTTTGTTTGTGGCCGGTAGGGAGAAGATTTATGGCGTGTGATCTTGAATTCAGCCAAAGCTCCGTCGAATTCCCCTTCGAAGTGTGAGCCGTTGTCCGATATGACCTCATTTGGGATGCCGTATCGTGGCAGATGATGTTTTCCTTGAGGAAATGCGCGACCTTCTTGGAGGTGAGTACCTTGTAGACTCGCTTCGACCCATTTGGTGAAGTAGTCGATGGCTACTAAGATGAACTTCGTGACCGTTGCCGCCCGGGCGAGCGATTTTCCCGATGACGTCAATTCCCAAGTGGCAAAGCGGCCAAGGTGTAGTCATGCAAGAGAGATCGTGGGGCGGCAGATGATTGAGGTTGGAGAACCGCTGGCACTTGTCGCAGCCTTTCTGACAAAGTGGATGCAATCCGCCTCCACGGAGATCCAAGAGTAGCCCATCCCGAGAATGATTTGCATCGTGGCTCGCGTTCATGTGGGGACCGCAAGCCCCATTGTGGACTTCGTTCATGAACTTGCTTGCTTCTTCTTGGCCGATGCAACGTAGGAGTGGCCCATGGTAGCGTTTCTTGTATAACATGTCCCCGAGGATGACGAAGTGAGAGGCTAGGCGTTTTAGTGGCCATGATGCTCTTGGTTTTGACCCCTTCGTGTGTGGGTCTTCCTTATTCATGAAGGTGATTTCCGTTCTTGAGGTATTGGAAAATTTGGTGATACCATGGCTCATTGACGGGCTTAGGGTTCCGGTTCGATCTCACAACAAGAGGCGTGAATTTCCTTTCGCCCGACCTTGAAGGGTTTGATTGCTTTTCCTTCGTGGATTTCCACAAGGGAAGCCAAAGTGGCTAAGGCGTCTCGCAAACCTCGTTTCGGTCTCTTGGCAAGTAGTGGAAGGTGACCTCTTCGAATTGTGTGATGAGGTCCTCCATGCAGTGCATGGTATTTTTGCAAGCCTGGGTCTATGGTTTTCCACTTGTTGGAGACTTGGTTGATGATCAAGGCTGAGTCCCCATAAACTTCGAGTTTCGGACATTCCTCTCGAGCGCGGCTTGTAGTCCAAATAAGCAGCTTCATATTCGGCGGCATTGTTGGTTACCTCGAAATTGAGCTTTATAGCAATTGGGGTGTGCTCGTCCTGGGATCTACCAAGAGCATACCGATGCCGTTTCCTTTTGTTGGCCGCTCCGTCGAAGAACAAGCTTGCCATCAATTTTCGCCTTCGATTGCGAAGATTCCCTCGTCTGGAAATTGTGGTTCAGGGCCTCGAGCCTCGTCGGTTGGGAAATCAGCCAGTTGTTCAGCCATGGCCCGTCCCTTAATTGACTTTTGGTTTACGTACTTGATGTCAAATTCCGCTAGGAAGAAAGACCATTTGGCGAGCCTCATTGACAGAGATGGTTTGTCGAAGAGCTACTTGATCGGGTCCATTTTGGAAACCAAGTGTACCGTGTGCGACCGCATGTAGTGCCGTAGTTTCCCGACAACCCATACCGTAGCCGCGCAGGTTTTCTCGAGGGCCGAGTAATTGAGTTCGCCGCCTTGAAACTTTCGACCGACGAAGTAGATGGCGTTTCGACCCGTGACTCTTTCTTTTCTTGACAGAGCATGGCTCCAACCGCGGTGCCTGGCCACAAGCTAGGTATAGCAACAGTGGGCTTTTCCTCGTGGGGAGGACAGAGAATCGGAGGACTCACAAGGTATGCTTTTATTTTTTCAAAGGCATCTTGGCATTCCGAGTTCCACTCGATGTCGGCATTCTTCTTCATCGCTTGAAGATTGGCTCGCACATGAGGTCAATTGGTTGACGAAGCGGCCGATATATTGCAGGCGGCCCATGAAGCTTTTCACCTCCGTCCGAGTTTGCGGTGGTCTCATTTCGATGATAGCTTTGATCTTTGAGGATCCACCTCGATGCCTCTCTCGGTGACTACGTATCCCAAAACCTTGCCTCGCTAACCCCAAATGTGCATTTGGCGTGTGGTTAAGCCTCATTGAGTGTTTTCTGAGGCGATTGAAGAATTTTCTCAGGTCTCGTGAGGTGTTGTCCGTTCCGATCCCTTTGAGTGAACGATCATGTCATCGACGTACACTTCGATCTCTTTGTGGATCATATCGTGGAAGAGGGCGGTTGCCGCCCGTTGGTAGGTAGCCCCACTGCCGTTCTTTAGTCCGAACGGCATTACTGTAGCAAAGTAGGTTCCCCAGGGGTTGTGAAAGCCGTTTTTCTTGGTCTTCTTCGGCCATCTTGATTTGATTGTAGCCGGCAAAACCGTCCACGAAGGATTTGACTTCGAAATTGGTCAGAGTGTCTACCAACATGTCGATGTTGGGTAGTGGAAAATCGTCCTTCGGACTTGCTTTGTTGAGATCTCGGAAGTCCACGCAACAGCGTACTTTTCCATTGGCCTTGGTGACCGTGACGATATCGGAGAGCCATGTGGGGTATTCAATCACCCTGATGAAGCTGACGCGGAGCATTTTTTCGATCTCCTCTCGACTTGTAAAGACCATTCTCGCTTGATTCGGCGTAGCTTTTGCTTGATGGGCTTAGCCTCGGGATTCAAGGGATCCGGTGGTCTACAATGTTAGGATCTAATCCGGGCATGTCTCGGTAGGACCAAGCGAACACGTCCACGAACTCTTTGAGCAAAGGCGCCAATGCGTCTTGCTCGCGCCGGTGAAGAAACTTCCGATTTGCGTCTCTTTTGGCTCTTCGCCAGCTCCCAAATTCACTTTGGTTAAAACCTCCTGGCACTTGGGCCCGGTTTTTCTCTCGTTTGACAACATGCTTAAAGATGTGCTTAATGTATTGTTCGTTTAATGTGTCCGCTTCTTTATCGAGTGAATCGTTATTAACTGTTTGTGTGTTAGTTAATTTATCGCTTGTTAAAGATGCAATGAGAGGATACTCTAAAGATCGAAGCATTCATTAAGAGCATACGGGAATACATTATTGGCAATGAGTTCGTAATCTTCTCGGCGTGAGGCCATCGATGACTCGAGAGACTCAAATTCAAAGCTAATGGACTCAGGATGAGTTTTTGACACTAGACTCTAGGACTCGAGGGGTCGACCAAGTTGTTCGATCATGTCCTTTTTGGCCGGGCAGTGGGTCCCGAGAAGGTGGCCCAGCTTATTGAGTGGCAATGAGCTTGATAGGAGATGGGGCTTGAAGGGCTTTGTGTCACCGTTCCCGATCATTGCTATCATAGAGTTATCGTAAAACAAAATCGATTAGATCTCGGCATCTCGATTTCTTCTTTGAAGAGCAGGTGGAGCAGTGGCTCGTCCCAAGCATCGTCTCATGAGTCTTTTGCTTTTTGTCTTGGGCATTACTAGCTCGAATGCGTACTTGTCCCGCTTGTTGAAGGCAGTGAGTATTGACAGAGAGTTTTTCGAGTTCTTCGCCAAAGAGGGGTTTTCCCGAACCAAAATTCTGTGAATAGTGGTGGTTGTGGATCCCGGCAGGGCGGTGTGTCGAGGAATGCTCTTCGGACAGGATTTGGCTTGAGGCCTCCGAATCTTGCTGTGTTCCGCCGGAGCTTGTCCATGGTTGTCGGCCACTTTTGCTTTGGCACCGACGGCCTCCGTTCCCTTTCTCTCGAATCTTCTTCCAAGTTGTCGGCCTTCAGTGAAGTACTTGGTCATGTCGAAGCCGTAAGGACGAAGATCGGAGATGGCGTGCAAGCCTCTTTTTGTTATCTCGTGGAGCGTTTTCGTGCAGCTCGCTTGTCCTCCGCAATGTGTTCGGGAGTAGGAGAGTATCCTGTGCCGTGCAGGTATTCTCGTTCTTTGATATTGATGATCTCGTTGAGTGCCCCGATGGCGTTTTCCCAAACCGAGCCCGGATGTAGTTCATGTGCTTCATCATTTTCATCGGGGAGGGATCTTGTCCCAAATCAAAGGCGTGTCTATGTGGCATACTTGGGCCTGGGCTTTCGATGGTGAATCCCGTTAGCATCATGCCATCATCGTCGGGTTTGATCTCTAAGACCGGGACGCCGTTTGTTTCGGTCCATTTCGTTGACTACGCTATCACCGTAGATGATGGTAAGATCTGTTCCTTGGACGAACTTTACGCACCGATGGAGAGTGGATGCCACCCCATTGATCCGGTGTGTAGCCAAGGGCGTCCCAAAATGGCAAGTGAAGGTGATCGGATGTCGATGACTTGGAAATCCGTCTGACCATTTGTTTTCCAAACCACAGTTCAAGGTGGCTATTCCCAAGATCGGGCGGGATGTTGAGTCGTATGCCTTGATTGCTCGAGTCGAAGGCTTTAGATCGCTTGCTTTGATCCCTAGCAAGTCCATCATTTTGGCGGGAAGGACGTTCATGGACGATCCCCCATCTACCAACACCCGTGGGAGACGACGCCGTCCAGCTTGAACCGTTATGTAGAGAGGCTCGTTATGGTCGCCCCAAATTTTGGAAGGTCGAGCTCGCGAAGGTGATGATATTGCCGTAATTGACGTTGCCAATCATCTCGAACCGCTTCATCAGTGTCACCGTGATGGGAACCATGGTCTGGGCCAGGCTTTCTTCCAACTTGAGCTTGTGCGGGTAAGATGAAGTGAGTAAGGACCAGAGCGAAATGTTAGCCTGAGTGCGCTTGAGCTGTGTCAAGACAGGATCTTCAACCTTCGGGTCCAAGGTTTCAGCTTCTTTGGCGTAGGGTCCCTTTTCGGTTCGTGGCTCAGGTATGGCTGGCCTTTTGTCTGTCCGTGGAGGATTCACTGGGATTTGACCGGAACGTGTCAGAACATTCACCTCTGGACTTATGGTTTTGCTTGTCTCTCCTATTTCGTAGTGGGAGGAGCCTCGATTGGCGTAAGGCCGATCGCGCATTTCAATTCGTTCACTGTCATAGCCTTTACTGAAGCATCAATAGTGGCTTTGAGATCTTCCCAAGACAGGGGTTGGATTATCTCGACCTTCGGGCCTTCGGTGGCGGTGCGAAGCTCGTCCCAGCTGATCATGGAGCGTACATTGCATGGCCTTGTGCAGAGCTAGGCTTGGCTGGAGTAGATGACGTAGTAGTCAAACTTTCCCGAGGGTTCTCCAAGGGTTCCGACCGTGGGATCACCAGCATTCATACCTCTTTTTCAGTTTTTGTTGAGAAGATAGCTTCTTCTTTCGTCGAGGATGGCCCTCGTTCATTGCATCCCGGAATTCCATTTCCAGACAAGCACCGCAATCGCAGACGTCCCACCAGATGTGTTCGTTGTTCGGCGGTGGTACCGGGACCTCGGAGGCCGGATGGGCAAGCTTTCCTCTCGGAAGGTCTTGTGGCCTTACGTCATAACCGCATGGCTCGTACGAGGGTAACAGGTTGACTTCTCGGGAGACAATGAGAGATGTTAGAGGTCGTAGGAGCCGCCATGGCTGGGAAGCCCTGTGTAGTTGGGTGGCTAATGTTCCGAAGTGGTGCATGGCACCTTCGATCCAAAGCTTGTTGCTCACCTTGACGTTTCTCAATAGCCATGAGGACCCGCCAAACTTCTTCCAATGTTGGGAAATTTCTTGGGGGTAAGGTCCCGTTCTCATCGTTGTTATCCACCGACTTGGCCATGGGGATTTGACTGACCGTCCCGGTGACAGAGCCGGGAAGGAGGTAGGACCTTGCCGTTTTGACACTAGAAGACGGGTTCCCTGGTACTCTCGACCACTCTCTCGTTAGCCGGAGGGGGTGACGGGCAAGGTTTAGACACAGAATGGCCTAACGGGATAAAAGGGGGAAAGCTCACGTGGCATGCGGTTTCCGTTTCTTTTATTTTCTCGATTTTTTTTTTTGTTGTTTTAATTTACTTAAAACATGTTTTCTCGTAATCCTAGGTAGGTTGGAAAAGATTGCTCTTCTTTTTCGCACCTATGCTAGATCCCGGGTCCGGAGACCATCTCTGCGGCTATAAGCCCCTCGTTTTGCACCCGTATTTCGACATCCCAGGGTGGACAGTCCCTGCGAGGGTCCTATAGTGCAAGCGGTTTCCACCGGCCTAAAAGAAAAATCGAACCTAAGGACCGAGCCCGTCATGTTCGTTTTGATGCGTTAGCCATGTGAATAGTGAACCGAGCCGGCCACCGAGTCAAGATCAGTCAAGAGTTCGGCATGACCTTCTTTACCTTGCTTGCGCAAGGGATCTCGTGACGTTAGGCGTCGGGCCGGGTCATATTGTCATGGCCGACGTATCAAAGGCGTGATGACACGGTGTCATGCGAGCATGGATGTATATCCGGGACGGAACATCGTCTCGGGTGTAGCTTCGGAAATCAAGATCAGTCAAGATTTTAGCATGACCTTTCATCGCTTTGCTTGCGCAAGGGATCTCGAGTTCCGAGCCTTGACTCGTAAAAATGGCCTGCATGGTATATGTATCCAGCCGTATGACACCTGACCGGGTAAAACCAACCGAGTCCGGACAGAGTGTGACTCAAGACTCAAACGTGTGGTTGACGCTTGGCTAGGATGGGATGTTTGGAATGATCCCGCGCGCGCCCAAGAGGCCTAGGAAGACCTAACGGACTGCAACCGAGACCACTCCGGCCGAGGGTCAGAAGTGTGCAGGTGTATCCGAGGCAAGCAAGGTGCGCGTAGCGTGCGGTGTGTAACCGAGGCAGCAAGCGAGTAGAGTGCAAAGGTAACCGAGGCAAAGGCGCGTAGTGTGCGGTCTCTAAAATTCTTTTTCCGAGTAAAATGTAAGTTTTTGAAGAATTTTAAATGTATGCACGATGTATATTGATGCATTTTTTTGTATTTTTATTTTTTTGTAAAATAAAAACGAAGCACGTGCACACACACAACAGCTTAAAGGAAGGGGTAAAATGAAAGTTTGACCCTCATCATCGTTTTAAAAATCTTTTGTTTTGTTTAAAAGTTTTTAAAACAAAATTTCCCAATGGAGTCGCCAACCGAAATAGCCCGGATCCGAGAAAGGCTTCGCCCCTAAGATCCGGCAATCTTTCGCGTTGGAGCGGTTTTCGTTCTCGCCGTTTGTTTTCGCATTTGTAGAGTCGCCACGCCGTTTTTATTAAGCCCAAAACATTGAAAAGGGCATCGCTTAAAGATAATTTTAAACCTGTTTTTGTGTGATGAGATTTTGAGTTCGGAGGTCGATGACTCCCGGGAAGAGAATATTAGAATATTAGAGCTCACCCGAGTAGCCTCGTAAAACGAGTCTTTCTGGATACCCCTAATATCCTTTAAATGTTGTGTGTGTGTGTGTGTGTGCTTTTAAAAATGCATGTTGTATCGGATGTCTACATTGTATGCTATGTATGAAAATGTATTGAAATAGTAATGGAAGGAAGCCTTACCAATGTTGGTTCGCGTCCTGTCTTCCGCCGGGGAATAGTGTTTGAGGTCGGAGTAGCGCTCCTACGGATCGGGATTGCTTCGGAGATGCCGGTTGTCCGCGGACGAGTTTCGGCGTGAGCCGAGGCTGCGGTGGCCGCGGCTCGGGCGCAGGTTCGGCGTGCGTGGGGATCGTCTGGGATCACTCGGGCAGAGGTTCGGCGTGCGTTGTGGTGGCGTGGAGTCACTCGGGCAGAGTTTCGGCGTGGCCTGGGATCGTCGGTTTGACTCGGAAAGAGCCGGACACCGTGGAAAGACTGTGCAAGGCCTCTGAGTACCACGAGGGGCCTCGAGTACCTCGAGAGTGCCTTGGGCAGCGCGGAGCGTCTCTGAGCGCTGGGAGGCTTCTGAGCACCACAAGGGAGCTCGGAAGGCCTCTAAGGATCCGAAAGGGGCCGGGAATGCCTCGAAAGGACTTAGAGGGGAAGCCGAAGGCCTAGGGAGGAAGAGAGAAGTGGGAGGTGTGTGAAAATGAGGAGGGGGAGCCCTCTATTTATAGTGCCAGATTTGGTGCAAAGAGGTCCGTACGGACCTCCCCGGTAATCCAGCTTTTTGGTTTTCCTCGATTTGAGGGAATCTCGTGATGATGGAGGAATATTTGCAATTATGGTGTCCCCGAGCAATAAGGTCCGTACGGACCATCTTGCATGCAAAGAGGTCCGTACGGACCAACTCGCAGGGGAGTAATCATTTTCCCTGGATTTGAGGGAATATTGTGGACTTTAAGGAGATTCAGTAATTATGACAACAAAGAGGTCCGTACGGACCAATATTGCTTTCCCAATTTCCTGAAAATTCCCGAAAGGTCCTTTTGTCCCTTTTTATCCCAGAAAAGCTCCTCCCTTGGTTTGGTTGGGGGTTTAGAGAGGGTTTTGAGTGAGAGGGGTCGTCGAGACTGTGTTGATGAGTCTGCGGTGTTTCCCGTGTATGTGAAAGGGTGTGATCCAGATTGGGGTACTTACAGATAGATGTGATGAAATCGACTCTTTATGGGAGTCGTGTGGGGAGTGATACGACCCGTTACTCCTAGAGTATTGGTCGGCTTTAATGTTACTAGCCAAGGGGCACACGTCCGCATTATCCCCACTTTTCTCACATCCATTCACATCATATTTGACAATTGGAAAATCGGTTATGGCTCCTACAAAACCATCTGTGGGGGAGGGTTTCTTATCATTTTTAAGCATACAAAATTTACATTCCTCCCCCATACCTCTCAAGGACACAACCCCTTGACACACATCAATGGTGGCCTTAGTGTTAAACATAAATGGCCTCCCAAGCAGAATGGGAGTTTTCAGTTGTTCCTCACTTGATCCCTCCATACAAATCACATAAAAGTCAATAGGGATAATGATTTTATCGATTTTAACCAACACCCCTTCAATAACCCCTAAAGGTCTTTTGATTGAGAGATCCGCCAATTGCAAGTCTCTCATGGGTGGTTTCAACTCACATACCCCCAAACTTCTAAAAACATGAAAGGGCATCACATTAACACTTGCCCTTTGACCCCCTAAAGAAATTGGGATAGTGAAACACCCGGGGTCTTTTTGAACATGTTTAATCTTTTCAAACTCCACACCTCCAGAGGGTATGGTTTTTTCAACATCAAGACAAGTGGATTCACGATTACTAGCAGAAAAGACATCATGAATGACCCCCACACTTCTCTCTTCCTCACAAGCATAATTATCATTATCAACATCACAGAGAGAAGAGAGAAATACCTCCTCAATCTCATCACTTTCATCCCAAATAGTCGCAATAGACTTGGCTTGCTCTGGTGGGTTTTGAAAATTTTCTTGTCTTTGGCCTTGTAACGCTTCCACCAACCCGTCCAATTTGGGTCCGTAATCTCGCATGGCAAATTTCATGATTTCTGAAGGCTTGTTGTTGTTCCATCTTGTACTGTTGTTGCTCCATCTTTAACTGCATCATGGGCTCTTCCCAAGGATCTCTATTCCTCTTAAAGGGTCCCTGCGGTGGTGGTTGGGGATGGAGAGTTTTATTCTGCTGTTGATTTCCTCCCCAAAAAAAATTAGGGTGCTTTCCCCACCCCGGATTGTATGTCTGTGAAAATGGGTTGTTTTGCGGGAAACTCTGCATATATGCTTGCATTGCCTGTACCTGCTCATGAGTATATAAATGGGGACTAGTGGTGGGGCAAACTTCATAATAGTGAGTGTTAGAACCACAAGTTACACAAATATCATGCATTACATTACCAACAGATGACACATTGGAAGCAGAATTGAAAGTACTACTCATGGCCAACTTATCAAATTTTTGATTAAGAAGCGCAATTTGTTTTGAAATCTCATCACTCAACCCTATTCCATTCACACTATTTGTTTTACCCCTTGACCCCTTTTGTTGAGAATTAGATGCTAATCTCTCAAATAGATTTTGGGTCTCATCCGCAGTTTTGGCTCCTAAAGAGCCTCCGGCTGCGTTATCCACCATAGCCTGATCGGCTTGTGTCAACCCCCCATAGAAAGTTTGATGCAATAAAGGCAAAGGAAAATTATGGTGGGGACATTGCACCAAAAGCATCTTAAATCTGTCCCATGCTTCATGAAATGCCTCAAATGAATCCTGTGTGAACCCAATGATTTTCTGTCTAAAGGTGGCTAACGTAGCATGTGGGAAATATTTTCTCAAAAATATATCATGCAATTCATCCCAAGTATTTATGCTCCTAGGTGGGAGCAACATGAGCCACTTCTTAGCATTATCCCTCAAAGCAAAGGGAAAGCATTTTAGTCTTAAGTGCTCATCAGTCACACCGCCTCTCAATGGGAAACTAGACACAATCATCATATATTCCCTCAAGAAATTCAAAGAATATTCAGAGGCGAGGCCATGAAATTGAGGGATCATGTTAAACAGATGGCCTTTTACCTCATAACTTTTTGTTGCCTCATTCAACACAATGCATGACACAGATGTGTCCACCCGCGGCCTAGAGAAGGCATCCATGGTGGGCGCTTGCAAAGCCATATCAATTTCAAGTTCTTCTCCCTCGGTGGAAGAAGTTTCTAATTCACTCAAAGTTACCTCTGTCTTGGTGACAGAAGTTTCCGAATCAGTCTCGCTCACTTGAGTAGAGGGAATGCCTCTCTCAATTCTGTCTATATCGTCGTTCAAAGGAACCAAATTAGGATCCAATGACCGGCGACCAAACATGCACCGATTAAATAAACTTGTTAAAAATCACAACAAGTCCCCGGCAACGGCGCCAAAAACTTGATGGATAAAAATCCACTTGTGTAATAAAAACCTTGCAAGTGTACAAGTCACCGAAGTAGCAACGTACAAAAGTAAGGGTCGAACCACAGAGACTCGTGTGCTTTAACAAGTTAATTTAATTAGTGTAAACAAAACAAAAGGGAAAAGGGGGGGTTTGATTTTGATTTTATTATTAAAACTAAGAAAGCAAAATAAATAAATTAAAGATATCAAGAGACAAGGGATTCATGGATTGGGGATCATAACAATTATCACTTTATGCTTTTTATTTCATGTAAAAAGGATTCAATCTCATTCTTGGGTTCGTTCACAAAAATCTAGGGTTAAGATGTTCATATATTCCGGTAGGTCAATAAGAACATTAAAACCCTCCTAATTCTTTCTTGTTTATATATTCCGGTAGGTCAATATAAACATTCAAGAATTTCAATTAAAAAACTTAAGAACAATGGAACCTAGATTCGTTTGATTTCCGGTAGGTCCTCAATTGAATCTATTCTTCTCAACAATGGTCAAATTACAATTCATCCACGCAAGTGCAATGATTTATACCCAAATAAATTCAAGAGGTCAAAAGTATATTCCGCAAGGTCAACACAATTGATCTCAAGAACAAAATTAAAACCGTTGAGAAGAACAAGAACGAAAAAGAAATAGAAAGAATTAAAACCTTAGCATAAAGATCAAATTGTTACTCACCTCAATCCATGAATAAAATAAATTAGCCTTGAATGGCCATTAAAATAAATAAAGCAAAACCTTGTTCTTTTATCTTCAAAAATAAATAAAACCTAAACTAAAAATATAGAGAGAAAATAAAAGAATAAAAGATTCAAAGATGATACAAAACTAGTCTAGGGTTGTTTATATAGGAGGAGGGGGGTGGAAATCCTTTTTGAAAACAAATTAGGGTCAAAATCCTAGTCAAAATAGAAGATCTCTCGAAATCCATGGCTGATTCTGTGCAAATCTGTGGAAAATCTTTAGAATCCTTCCAAAATAAGGAAACTGGCTGCATCTGTCCGTACATACCGGGCGCGCGCCCATTGAGACCGGGTGTACGCCTACTTTCAATCTGTAAGCTTTCAGGCGTGCGCCCAAAGGAACCGGGCGTGCACCTGCCTGAAATTTCCATTTTCTTCCTTTGGCCCCAAATGCTTCCTACTTGGCCCAAGCAGCCCAAGCTTTCCTCGGCCAGCCACAAGCTTTCCTAGGCCAGCCTTGGTGATTTTTAGTACCATTTATATATTCGTTTCGTTTCACAATTTTGCCTTCGCACTTTGACTGCTATAATGACTTCTTTTGCACTTCGCTCTTTAGGATTTTATTTTTCATTTAATCCCACGAATTTTTATAAATTAAATTCATCCAAAAATTCCATATTTCCACTTTAGTCCCTTAATTTCCAATATTTCCACTTTGGTCCTTGAACTTCGTAATTTCCGTTTAGTCCCCAAATTTTCCAAAATTACAATTTGATCCAAAAGCTTCCAAAGTACGCTCCAATCCTCCGTTTTCAACATTGTTGCACTTCAACCCCTGAACTTTCAAAACACTACAAAATACATTAAATTCTCAAGGTTTCGAGCACCAAATAAGCTAGGAAATATATCTTTTAGATGGATAAAACCACATCCATCAGAGGGCCCCCAAGTCAGGCTGGGCAAAGCAGTTGTCCAAAGGGCCTTGGATGAGGAGCTTCTTCAGGAGTTGGTAGCGGCCAAAAATAGCAATGAGAATATGGCCAACCGAAAAGGCTTGATGATAGCCGAGGTAATTATCTCGTCCCTTCCGTCTTGTATCTTATACTTGTAGTTTTTACTGATGTCGCTCTTTGTTGTAGCTTGCTACCATGGTGGCTTATGAGAATATCCATAATAAGGTCATGGATAAGCAGATAGCCGAGCTGAAGGCCAGGATGAGAAGGGGAGAAGCCGAGATGTCTGCAATTGCTGGGCTGCTGAAGGCTAAGGATGAGGAGCTGGATGCTGAGAAGGCGGCCAAGGCAAAGGCCGAGGAGGTAAATATGGCAGCCGAGGAAGCAAAGGTGCAAGCCGAGGGGGCTAAGGTACAGGCCGAGGAGGCCCTCGGGCTTAGAGATGCAAAGATTGTCTGGAAAAGCTCAATGCCGAGATGCTTCAGAAAGCCGAGGGGGCTGAGGCCGCCCGTCTGGAACTGGAGGCTAGCATTCCCTCTAAGGAGGAAGAGGTCGTAGCTCATTTTAAAGACAGCTCGGCTTTTACTGAAGTTGTAAACGACAAAACTGCCACTATGTTCCAGGGTGGCTACTTGCACCTTGCCCGGCGCCTAATGGTTGACACCTCTCATGGCTTAAATCTGGACTCAATTGCTCGGCTTGTATGCCAGGACGGGTATGATGAAGCAGCTTGGGATCTTCACTACCTTGTTCCTTATTCGGAGTACGATTTCGACGTGATTGTCATGATGGATGCCCGGGAAGGCCGAGAGGCTTGGGTTCCTCCGTCCGTCGATCCTGATAATCTCAATGTTTTAATCGAGAGGTTGGAGTACGAGATGGAAGTGGATGTTGAAGGGGTCAATGCAGAGGAGTCCATTGACGAGGATACTCAAGTCAATGTTCAAACTGAGCAAATCACCATCACCACTTACCTCGAAGCCGAGCTGAATGCTGATGCCGGCGAAAAGACTTTCTTCGGGGAGCCTCCTCAGAGGGAGAAGCCGTAGAACTTTTTTTTATTTTTTTTATTTTGATGTAATAGGTTAGGGCACTTGTAATTTACTATGAATATTTAACGAAATGCCCCTTTCTTCCAATTTATGTCATCTTTCGCTTGCTTTGACATGAATTGTTGAATGTGTGTCGTATACTTGCACAAGTACACAAGACTTATGGTAGCCGAGGAAGGTCTCCTCGTACCTTTGATAATTTGAAACGAGGGAGCTAGCTCGATTCTAGATGTTTGGCCATTTTGCTTATTTAAGTCATTAGGCCGAGGAGGATTTCTTGGTCTTGACCGATGTGTCGCTTTAGTCGTTTAAAGCCGAGGGGTTTCCTCGTCAAGACATAGGGCTTTCTTCTTTTTCATCTACTTATGCCGAGGAATATGACTCCTACATAGATTTTAGACGGTTTTGTCGCGTTAGTCGTTAGGCCGAGGGGTTTCCTCGTCGTGACACTGGGCTTTCTTCTTTTTCATCTCTCTATGACGAGGAAGATGACTCGTACATAGGTCGTAGACGGTTTTGCCGCGTTAGTCGTTAGAGCCGAGGTGTTTCCTCGTCCAGACGTTAGGCTTTTCTTCTTTTTCATCTCTCTATGACGAGGAAGATGACTCGTACATAGGTCGTAGAAGGTTTTGGTCTCACCTATCCGTGACGAGGAGAAATTCGCTTGGTCATGGGTCTTGGGTGATTAATGGTGGGAGCTTAACCCTTCGAAGGCCGAGGAGGGTCCTCGTCTTCAAGTGTTGACTTGATAGTTGACTTGTATGTTGCAGAAGTAAATTTCATAAATTGAAGCGATTACATCAAATTGCAATCCTACCTTGCTAGAAAAGTAAAAACTAACAAAGATCAACCTATTACATAAAAATAGACTGAACTAGAATTAATGAAAAATTACTCTGCTCTTGCTATAATTTGAATTTGAACTTCATTGTTGTAGGGATAGTCAACTCAACTGGTTTGCCTACGTCTCGCAGCTCACCTTGTCTCAAGTCATGGGTGGCCCCCGAATTCTGGCCGATGACAAGATGAGGGGTTGTATCTAAGACGGGCAGAACTGTATCATTGTTGTTTTTTATGACCATCTAGTATCTCGCTTCCAACTGGTTAGTCTACGTCCCGCAGCTCTCCTTGTCTCGAGTCATAGCTGGCCCCCGAGTGCTGGTCGATGACGAGATGAGGGGTTATATCTAAGACGGACAGAACTGTGTTTGGGAGAAATTAATGGAGTTTGGCCCTAGGAGGCCTGTCTTATTCTTCATCAGTATCCTTGTCATTACTGGCTTCTTGCCTTTTATGCTTGCCATCCTTCTTCAAGACATAGCGATCCAGCTTGCCTTCATCTACCCATTTCTGGATCATCTTCTTGAGGGCGAAGCAGTTCTCAGTGTTGTGACCATAGTCTTTGTGGAAATCACAGTGCTTGGATGGGTCACGTGGGTACTTTGGTTAGTCACTGAGCGGGCGGGGATTTGGAAGATTCACCAATTGCATAATTTCAGTGATAGGCTTGGTGAGGGGGTGAAGATCTCAGTCTTTTCAGTTCCCCGCGATCTGTTTTTGCCCTTGTAGCTGCTTCCATTTGGAACCTGGTTGGTTCCAGTTGTCTCTGTCTCTGTCTTATCAGACTTTCTCTTGCTTTTCTCTTCCGCCATGGCTATGGCATATGCCACATTGAATAAATCGGATTTAGACTTGGGCTCTCTGGCGGAGAGTTCGTATATCAGCTGTCCGGATCTGAGTCCAGAATTGAAGCAGACGATCACCTCCCTATCTATTAGGCTTTCTTCCACTTGGTCTGCCATGGCTCTGAACCTATTGTAGTAGTTCAGAGTAGTTTCATTTTTTCCTTGCTCGATGTTAGCAAGGTCAGTCAATCTCTTCTTCCTTTTCCATGTCGTGGCAAAGTGATCCAGGAATTTCCTCCTCATGTTCCTCCAGCTATTAATGCTTCCCTTTTTTAGCTCACGGAACCAGCTCAATGATGTTCCGGAGAAGGTACTCGCGAAAGCTTTGCAGAGAATGTCATCTGCTTTGCTGAGGAGGGCCATAGTGGATTCGAAACTTTGCACATGGTCCTTTGCGTCGGTGGTTCCCGCATACTTGTCGAAACTTGAGACCTTAAAGGCAGGGTTAGGTGGGACATCATTGATTTCTTGGGAAAAAGGACGGGTTGCACTAGTGTCATCTTCTTCCTCGTCTTCTTTCTTCAGCTCTATATCGTCGATCCTCTTTTTCAAGAGTAACAATTCTTTAGCATCAATCCCCTTTTCAGTGTTGGAATGAGTGCTTCGGTGGGAACTCCAGTGGGAACTACGATGGGACCTTTCTCTTGGGTGAACATTCACCCTACTGTGTTCCTCATCATTTTGGTGATTATCTCCTCGTCTGGAGGGTGCTTTATCTTTCCTCATCTCTCCCTCATAGCCACCGAGGACTATCCTGTATGGATTGGGACTCCTCGGCCTTGAATGATTTCTGGGGAGAGGGGAGTCATGCCGAGGGAGATGGTTGTGACGAGGGGATATGTTAAGACGAGGAGGGGATAAACGCCGTGCCAGACTGAGCCTTGCTCGCAAGTCGGCGGAGTTTACCTCCTGCTCCTTCGAATTTATGTGGCTTCTCAGGTCTACCACACTCTTTCATTTATCATGGTTGTTTAACCGAGGACGAGGAGCATCTCGGAGGTTCTGCTTAGATGGTACGACAGTCTCATGAGGGGGGTCTTGGCCACAAGGAGGGCTCCTCTGACTACCTCGCCTATCACCCTGAGTTTCCCTTCCACGAGAGTTTCCTGACCTCGAAGGCCTAACGAAATCGGCCGTGGAATTTTCTGGATCCAATTGCAACAAAGCATACTGAGTTTCATAAATTCGTTGCAAAGTCTTCATCTGTCGGTGCGATAGTGTACGTCGGTCAACGGGCTGGGTGTTCTCAGATCATCCCGCTTCTGCGTTCCTCGTCTTCCCCTTGCTTGTAACTTGTCTTCCTCGTGGACGATGATGACAAGGAGGGTTGGTACCTGCCCCCTCGGCAGCTGGCTCATTCCGAGAAGATCGGAGAGTCATGCTGAGGAGAGATATCTTGTCATTCAGAGGTGGAGGAGGAGGAAGCATCTCGGTGTTGGGAGGGATCTCGTCCGCGAGAGTTGGCTCTTCCTCGTTAGTGACACTCGCAAAGTTTCCGTCTTCCATGGAAATGGAGGAATTACGATTCAAACAACGTTCTTGTCAAAAATCAATCAGAATGGTACAATCCCCAAATTACCAAGCGAACAAGCTTTTCAGTTCAAAAACCACAATCTTCCGGCCAAAACAACAATTTTCCGGGCAACAAGATTTTCCCAGCGAAAAATTTAATGAATTTCTCAGGCGAAATTGCAGATTTCGGCCAAAAACACAACAGAATCAAAAACAGACAATGATTTTCCGGCCAAAATCAGAATTATTTAGCGGAAAATAGGGCTCAGGCGAGCGGATTTTCAGGCTAAACAATGGGTGATCGAATCATTTCCCGGCAATGAAACCAAACTAATGCTGCCAAAAAGATCGAATCAGCCCAAATCCAGCGGCCGGTTGTATTCCGGCGATTGAATAACCTGAAAATAAGACAAGAAACGTAAACTAAGTCGGGGCTTCACCGACGAAGGCCCTCCGGCGTGAGAGTAAGTTCACGGTTTGTATAGAGAGAAATCAAATTGACAGAGCTTCGAGTCAAAGAGATCACGTATCAAAATATTGGAATTATGGCTTGTATTTATAGGGATAGATATGTAGAATCCATGTTTAACTTGGACTGTAAAGAGATAAGGTATAATTCTAGGATGATTATATCTGTTGAAGAGTCCTTATTTGACTTGAATTGATACAGGAGGTGGTTACAATCCTGATAAAATTATAATTGCTTAGTGTCCTTGTTGGGATAGGACTGCATAAGTTGCACTATGCCGGAATGCCGAGATGCTCCCTTCCTCGTCATACACGGCCATCTCGGCCTACTATGAGTCGGGGAAGGGTTGAGAGAGAATGGAGTGTCCGTCGTGATGACGTCATAGCCGAGGAAGGCACCTCGTCCTCAAGGGAGATGATCTCAACCTACGAAGGAGATCTCCTCGGCACTTTGAGTTGGGCCTTATGCTCGCCTGCTGAGCCCAGGTCAGCCTTATGAATGACGAGATAGATAGACGAGGAAGCCCAGGTCTTTCCTCGTAGCTTGAGACTTGATGGATTATGTTTATGACCCAATCCACTTGAACCTTATCCGGACAAGCCCATATTCATCTCTCGGTCTATATATATATATATATATATATATATATATATATATATATATATATATATATATATGATATTCTTTTATGAATTTTGGCTAACAACATATTAAGCATAAATCTGGAGGCTGTGAACTTTTGTGAGAATTTTGGCTAACAACATATTAAGCATAAATCTGGAGGCCGTGAACTTTTGTGAGTGAATATTTCATTTCATGTTTTACTCTTAGATTTATGAAATTATACGAAAACTATGGAACAAATATATACTCCCTCAGTCACTCCGTCCAAAATGATCTTTCCACTTTTTTATCAACATACTTAGACAATAATGTTAATGTTAGGTTGATTTAATTATCCTAATAAAAATTTAAAGCTTGTTATCGATCTACCATTATACTTCATTTGTCTCATTACAAACTACATATTTTCCTCATTGGACGTCCAATATAAACTACACACTTTTTAAAATGAAAATGTTTTATTACTTTTATATTAATGAGACTCACATGTCATACTCACAACAACAATTCAATTATTATTTTCTACCCCACTTCCTCTCTCCTATCTCACTTCATACATTATTATTTCCTGCCCCACTTCCTCTCTCCTACCTCACTTTTCATACTCACAGCACCTACTTCACTACACTTTTTATTAATTCTTATGCAAACAACAATAATAGAGAAGGTCCACTACACTTTTTCTTAATTTTTGTGCAGTAAATAATAGGGAAGATTATAGTAATAGGGAAGATTGTAGTGGGACGGAGAAAGTAAATACTATGGATAACAATTTTTAAATGTTTATTCAGATAATTAAATCAACCTAAAATTATTGCTAAAAAACCTTCCCATTGACGACAAAAAAAAATTAACGACAAAAAAAAGCAAGGACAAAAAAAGCAAGAAGATCATTTCGGGACGGGACATGGAGAGTAATTTTTACGAAATTTGAAAAGATCTTTTAATGAAAGCGCAACTCTTCTAACTAGAAACGGGTTATATATATAAATTTGAAACTATTGCAGCAGCTTTTTTTGTATTAACACTTTTCAGTAGGTAATAACACAAAAATTTAAAATTCCAATCTGAATCACAACAACCTATAGAGATGAATCTGCTTCAAAACAGTCGTACAAAACCAACAAATTTCCAATTCCCTAAACCACTTTTTATAAATACACACCTTTCTAGTCTCTCAACAACTATGGATCCAATCGCCTTCTCTATAAAAATAAATAAATTGTATGTATAAACACCACCCGCACGCAAGCTTATAAAATAAGGGGACAAATGAATATTGAATGACGAAACATGAATATCGAATATCGCAGAACCTATCAAAAATGAAGAAAACACCGCACCTCCACGGGGGAAAACCTGGAGGCAGCTCAAAAAACAGGGAAGACCACAACCTGCAGTATTGAAAATGTTCTATGATCAACAAATCAAATGTTGGAAATATAAAAACTTGCCATTTTAAAAAAATATACTCCCTCCATCCCACGATAATCTGCAAAAAGACCCCTTTTGGACGTCCCACAATAATCTGCACATTCCCAAAATGGAAATGGGACCCACTTCTCTCTACTCACAACCATTACCCACTTACTCCACTTTCTCTCTCCTACCCAACCATCTACACTCACAACACATCACCTTTTTCACTTTTCTCCTTAATTCCCGCACCACCCAAAAAAGTGCATATTATGTTGGGACGGAGGGAGTATATTTTTTTTAGTTCAAGATTTCAAATGGCTGACAGAAAATGATTCTTCAACACTGAAATTTTAGAGAGACGCGCCTAAGAGTTTGCAAACTGGTCCATAACAAATAAATGCACCCTCTGTCCCATAACTGGTCCATAACAAATAAATGCACCCTCTGTCCCATAACAAATGTCGCATTTGACTTTCAACGTTTTTGAGGAATGTGTTTTGGTTGTTTGTGCATTGTTTGTACAATAGTAAAATTGCATGAAGTGCATTTCCTCATTTACAAAACGCAGACATTTATTTTGAGACAAATCAAAAAGGAAAGTGGGACATTTATTATGGGACAGAGGGAGCAAATGCATACCTTGATCAGAATGGTCTTCATTCCGGCAGGTAATTAATGTATACTCCAAAACTGAACCTCACTAGTGAAACAGAAAGTCTGAGAAGCAGGAGATAAATATAGCTTTGCATATCAACTCTTGGGTGCTATAGCAGCTAGTGCATTAGCATGAGCCGGTGAGAGATTTCCCAAAATGGGTTGCATCTGTTGACCATAGAGTGATATCAAGTGAGAGAATGCCCTTCCTATTTGACCTTTGACTTCAGGAGTTTCGATAGCTGAAATGGCTACTTGGGCAAAAATATTAACCAAGTCCGGTACTAGAGCGAGGATCTGGTTAGCAGTTAAATGTAAAAGTCAAGGAGAAAAGTTAGTGATATTATATTTTACCAAGGCGTTCTTGAAAGGGAATATAATTAAGTAAATACCTGAGAATTGGATGATAAAACAAGACTACAAATACAGCTATAGACAGGCATGGACTCCTCATGATCATCTTTCAAGGGAAGAACTTTCAAGAACACAGGAAGGACCTGAATGAATACAGATAAAGAAATGATTTTTTAAAAAAATATTTTTTTATTAATTATTGACTTAATCTATTACAATAGTGAAATGCTAAAATATGAAGAATCTAGGACAAGGGGATGAACCTGATTCAATGGAACGGACTCAGGGTGCGCCATGATCATCCTTGCAACTGCACCAGCAGCATTGTCCCTTACAGCATCATCTGGCTCAGATTCCCCAAACAGAGGGTACAGGCCACGTAACACATCACCATAGTATCTGAGATATCAGAGGGTAAAAAAATTTATTTTATTTATTTTTTTGAGATAGGAAGATATAAGAGTGCAATTAGAATATGACAAAAAAACAAAAATGCATTCCTCCAGAAGCAGTTCAAATACGTATTACCACTCTTCGCACCCCCCCCCACCCACACCCACACACACCATATCATGCATCATAGAGCAAATAAGTACTCTATCCCAAAATTAATGTCCAAAAAAATTCAATTTTGCTCGAGAGCAATTCTGAAATGATTTTTGGCATTCATTTTGGGACAGAGGAAGTAGAAGAGAGAGTCATGAAGAAGAATAAGTACTTTAATCCAGAGGAGACACCATTTTTTAACAACTCTCCTGCACAAAATGCTGCATTCCTCCTATTAGTTGCAGATGGCGACGCTAATTCTTTGAGAACCAGGGGCATCACAGCCTGAAAGATGTCGCAATCACCAAGAACTCAAATTTGATAGAGCATTAAACAACACTGAGAAGTGGCATGAAAAAATTGCTAGACAAGAGATTACATCAATATAGCCTGCAATTGGAGCACCCATATGCTGAGCAACTTCCGCGAGGCATGCAACCACCATTGTCCGATCTGATGCTGGGCGTGACGCTTTCTGTAGGTTCCATTTTGATATAAGTAAGATATTAAAAGTAAAAAAGTGATGGCCACCGAATTTGAAACAACATACTCCCTTTGTCCCAAAATGATCTTCCTACTTTTTTGGTTGTTACTTTGAATGAACTTTGAGCAATAATTTTAGGTTCATTTAATTATCCAAATGAAAATCTAAAACTTATTATTGACACACCATTATAAATACTATCAATGACAATTTTTAGATTTTCATTAGGATAATTGAATTAACCTGAAATTATTGATCAGAGTTCATTCAAAGTAACAAAAAAAAAATAGGAAGATCAATTCCGGGAAGGAGGGAGTATGCAGCAATCTTTCAAGTTGGCTTACCGCAAACTTCATTAAAGGATCACATAGCGTTGCAAAGATGGGTGCAAAGTGAGAACCCATGGCCTTAGCAAATGCAGGAAGGAGGTCAGAAACTGCATCCATGAGGACTTCATCATGTTGTGTGTCATCCTCATCAATATCACTGTCAGATTCAACTAGCTGACAAGCCGACTGCTCCTTAAGCAAGACCAGGGTTGTCTCAACCAGTCGAGACATATCTGAAATGAAACCACCATGGACATGCCACGACATTTAAATACTCAGCTTATACCAGGAATTTATTTCCAGTGGTAATGAAGTAGAATAAAATAAACTCATACAAGGCTCAACCGCGATGTAACCAAAATCCCTGATGATATCAGCAATGCTCATGCATGCTTGAGCAACCACTTCCTTGTCATCATCTTCATTCATTGTTTTGATATAAATGTTCATCACAGAGTCTACAGAAACATAATATAATATAAAACTCAGAACGGGGTTAAAATAGAAGACTCCGCAATCAATGTAAATGCTGTTTCCTGCTACCGTTCATGATCTTACCAAAGATTTCTTGAGCCTTTGCTGCTCCATCCTGTTAATAGGCAAGCAAATGTCAAGCGCATATTGAACTGAATGCTACAAGATTTTTCTAATTAAAATTCATAATGAATGAAGAAGAATGTATGAAGTGATGCTAAGGCACTTGTTAAGTATCTCATTTCTAAAATAATCATTTATTTTAAAACACTGATGAATTTACAAAGCAGCTTGTGCCAAGAAGAAATTGCATTGAGGAGTGCCTTAGGCAGTGGAAGCATGAACCAAAGAAGGAAATACTGCAGCTCATCATGGGTCCCTCGACTGGTAAGTTAAGAAGAGCTAAAAACTCAACTAACTCAACACAGCCTTCTGTCACGAGATTGTTCATTTCAAATTTTATCTATCCTAGTTTTACCAAATATCCCTCTCAACGTTCTCATATCGACTACACATACATTTTAAGAATCTTCTTTCTTAGTTATCCTATATACTCCCTCCGTCCATTTACATGCTTCACAGTTACTGTTTACACGGTTATTAAGGAGAGAGTATTATATTGAAAGTGTTGTGAGTGTGAAAGTAAAATAGGAGAGAGAATGAGTGGAGGGAATAGTAAATTATAATGGTGTTGTGAGTATTAAAATAATGTAGGAGAGAGAATGAGTGGGGTAGGGTTAATATTTTAATAATATAAAGTTTCTATTTTAGGTAAAAAACAAAGTGTGGAGTAAGTATGTGGACGCCCAAAATAGAAAGTGTGAAGTATGTAAATGGACGGAGGGAGTATATATATATATATATATATATATATATATATATATATATATATATATATATATATATATATTCAATTTCACGGGAATTTACACCAAATGCATAACACTCAAAATGCACTTCTCCACTTTACTGGACCTGATTTTATTGACTGCCTAGCATCATTTCCTACATATATGTCTTGATTAGTACTCTCTCGGTTCCATGCAAAGGAGTCCCTGTTTGGAAACTAAAACTTATTAATTTGTACTTGTGTGTCATTGTTTTCTTATAATGTGTACTAAAGTTATAATTTTTTATACAATATGATGCAAGAAAACCATCATATTTTGAGCATGAAATAATTTTTTTGAGAAAAAAAATATTTATAGCTTAATTTTTGAAAGTGGACTCTTAAAAAGGAACGTCCAAAAAGGAATAGTGAACTATCAATGTGAAACGGAGGGAGTAATTAATTATAAATAGTTAAAGGAATATATATATATATATATATATATATATATATATATATATATATCAATTTCACGGGAGTTTTCGCCTAATGCATAACACTCAAAATGCACTTCTCCACTTTACTGGACCTGATTTTATTGACTGTCTAACATCATTTCCTACATACACGTCTTGATTAGTACTCTCGCGGTTCCATGCAAAGGAATCCATGTTTGAAAAGTAAAACTTATTAATCTGTACTTGTACGTCATTGCATTTCTTAATATTTGTACTAAAAGTTATACTCCCTCCGTCCCACCTCAATTGGTCCATTGAGGTGGGACACGGTTTTTAAGAAAAATTATTAAAGTGTGTAGAAATTAGAGGAGAGAGAATGTAAAAGTTAAATGTGTGGTAGGGAATAGGAGAGAGAATGTAAAAGTTAAAAATATTTAATAGGAGAGAGAATGAGTGGGAGGAATAGTAAGTTAAAGTGGGTATAATGAATGGTTTTTTTGTAAAATATATGGAGATGATAAGGGTATAAATATATGGAAAACTTTCCATTTAAGGAATGGATCAATTGAGGTGGGACGTCCCAAAATGGAAAGTGGATCAATTGAGGTGGGACGGAGGGAGTAATTTTTATAAAATATGCAAGAAAACCATCATATTTTGAACATGAAATAATTTTTTTGAGAAAAAAAATATTTATAGCTTAATTTGTGAAAGTGGACTCTTAAAAATGGAACGCCCAAAAAGGAATAGTGAACTATTAATGTGGAATGGAAGGAGTAATTGATTCTAAATAGTTAAAAGAGTTTCCTTTGTGGTGTTTCTAGGCTATCTAACCAAACTTTTTCTGCACTAATCTCTTTTTGCCACTGAAGTTGCATTGTGTGCTTTCCATTTATTCTTACTTGAGACCCTTCCACTTATAAAGCTTCAAGGGAAAACTTTATTGAGAAACCAAATGAAATTATTGGGTAGACAACGGAAAGACAGCCTGAACCGCACAGCCCACATAAAACATCTTACCCTAACAATCATGCTAGACCTCTGCTAATGTAAGATTACAACATCCAGTATCCACAAATAAGCCAAGCAAACAAAATGACAGAAAAAATATAACACAACAAACAATTACTCCCTACAAGAATTAAGGGGAGGGGGGAGACTCACATTGTGTCCTTGGAAGATAGCATGAGCAGCTGTCAAAATGTCTGTAATTACCAACGAATACAGCATGAGTACTTATTTAACAAATAGCCTGAGGGTTTTTTCAATGTTCTCAAAATGGAGTGAAGAAAGCCAGCAACAAATATAGTGAAACACAGGAAGTAGACTCGGTGACAGATAAAAACAAGTGATGAAAAGCTTCTTTTTTTTCAAATGTGATGACAATTCATTCAATTTAGTACCGATCAAATTGATTCATTTGGGGAAATGGGCTTGAATATGCTCAGAACCTTGTAAATAATTATGCTTTCCCCATAAGCAAGAAAATATTGCATCAACTCAATAGGCAAACAATTAACAATAATATTGAAAGTGATGGCATGCATGACACTGGTTTCCACACACACACACACACCACACAACAACAACAACAACAACAACAACAAAGCCTTAGTCCCAAAATAATTTGGGGTCGGCTAACATGAATCCTCATATGTTATCGTGAAAAAAAAATAATAATAAAAATAATAATAAAAATAAAAATAAAAAATAAAAAATAAAAAAATCAACCCCCACATGGATTTTTGCCCTCCACTCCGGCCTCTTCAACACCATACTTTCATTCACTCCAAGTAAATTCATATCATTTTCAATTACTCTAATCCAAGTTTGTTTGGGTCTTCCCCTACCCCTCGCCATTTTATCATTTCTCCACTGTTCCGGCCTCCTAACCGGTGCATCACTCGGTCTCCTTCTCACATGTCCAAACCACCGTAGACGATTTTTCCTCATTTTATCCTCAATGGGCGCAACTCCTACTTTACCTCTGATCACCTCATTCCCCAACCGATCCTTTCTTGTATGACCGCACATCCATCGAAGCATACGCATCTCCGTCACACTCATCTTATGCACGTGACACTGTTTCACGGCCCAATATTCGGTGCCGTAAAGCAATGCCGGCCTAATTGCCGTGCGGTAGAATTTTCCCTTTAATCTATTGGGCATGCCGCGATCACATAGAAACCCTGTAGCACTCTTCCACTTCAACCAACATGTTTTAATCCTATGAGCCACATCTCCATCTAATTCTCCATCCTTTTGGATAATGGATCCAAGATAGCGAAAAAGCTCAGAAGCTTGGATAATATTTCCATCAAATGTGACCGCCCCTGCCTCCCTACTTCCAACTCTGCTAAACTTACACTCCAAATATTCAGTCTTGCTTCTGCTTAATCGAAAACCTCGAGATTCCAAAGTGTGTCTCCACAACTCCAATTTACTTTCAACACCCTCTCTTGTCTCATCAATCAGCACAATATCATCTGCGAACAGCATACACTTTGGTATATCATCTTGGACTGACCTCGTCACTTCGTCCATTATCAAAGCAAAAAGAAAGGGGCTAAGTGCGGAACCTTGATGCACTCCAATCTTTATAGGAAACTCTTCGGTCTTTTCAACACTAGTCTGTACACAAGTACTAACTCCATTATACATGTCCTTGATAATATCAATATATTTCTTTGAAACACCCTTCTTTGCTAATGCCCACCAAAGTACCTCTCTTGGCACTTTATCATATGCCTTCTCCAAATCAATGAAAACCATATGCAAATCTTTCTTTTGATCCCGATATTTCTCCATGGTTTGTCTCATAAGATATATTGCCTCCATAGTCGATCTTCCTGGCATAAACCCAAATTGGTTATCCGAAATATCCACAATTTTTCTCAGCCTTTGTGCAATCACTCTTTCCCAAAGTTTCATAGTATGGCTCATTAGTTTGATCCCCCGATAGTTGGCACAATCTTGGACATCGCCTTTATTCTTATACAAAGGGATCAGAGTACTCTTCCGCCACTCCAATGGCATTGTGTTAACTCTCCATATCTTGTTAAATAGCGTTGTTAACCAATCTACTCCCCTCTCCCGAAACATCTCCAAACCTCAATTGGTATACCATCCGGTCCAACGGCTTTCTTCAATCTCATCTTTTTCATTGCCATTTCCACTTCACTCTTTCGAATTCTCCGCATAAAATCTCGATTAACCATACTCGAAGAGATATTTAAATCTCCAACATCCTCGCTCTCGACCGCCGTTGAACAAGTTATCAAAGTACGAACTCCATCTATCTTTTATCTCTTTATCCCCGACTAAAACTCTTTGTCTACATCCTTCACACATTTAACCGTCCCAATATCTCGTATCCTCTTATCCCTCATACGAGCGAGTCGTAGATGTCCTTTTCCCCTTCTTTTGTATCCAACTTATCATAAAGTTTCGATTCACCTTTACTCTTGCGTCTCTTCTGCTTTCTTAGCATCTCTTCTAGCTTCCTTATACTTCTCATAGTTCTCGTCGCTCCTACATTTCCCCAATAATTTGTAGCATTCTCGCTTGCCCTTTATTGCTTGTTTTACTTCCTCGTTCCACCATGATGTGTCCTTACTTGGTGGCCCATTTCCTCTAGATTCTCCAAGGACTTCTTTCGCCACCTCCTTTATGGTATGTACCATCTTAGTCCAAGTCGAATCTATATCCATATCCTCCATATTATCCGCCCAAATACCGGTATCGACCATCTTAGCTACAAATTTTGGTTGATTTTCCTCTTGAAGTCTCCACCACTTGATTCTAGGGTCTACCTGTGATTTTCTCTTCCTCGAAATTCTCTTACTTCGAAAATCAAGTACCACCAGTCTATGTTGAGTTGTTGTGCTCTCACCCGGAACAACCTTGCAATCTGTATAACTCTTTCTACAAGTATTTCTTACTAAGAAGAAGTCAATCTGACTCGCATTACCTCCACTCCTATAGGACACCAAGTGAGATTCTCTCTTCTTGAACCAAGTGTTCATTATACTCAAGTCATATGCCAACGCAAAGTCCAGGATACTATTTCCTGCTTCATTCCTCTCTCCAAAACCAAAACCTCCATGTATGCTCTCAAAGCCATATCGACTAGACCCCACATGTCCGTATCAATATATGTACACATACATACATCCATATGCTCATGGGAAACTGAAGCGAAGGAACTACGAGAGAGAAGAGTTCTGTTCTTTACGCTGATTGATACGGGAAACTGAAGCAAAGGAATACGCCCATGACAAAATTCATCAAACGTTTTACAGTGAAATATTGTGTATATCATTGTGAATCTAAGTATGCCCCCAACGCATATTTGTCTACACATCAAAAAGATAATAATGCGAAAGCTCTATAACTATGTGGAAAAAGTTTAGGTAGCACAAATTCCATTCCCAAGTACGAGAAATTCCTTCATGGTATTGTAAGTTGAAAATTGATGACTAATTCTCTCTTTTTTTTCTTATTTGTTGATATATGGTGAATCTAACTCTCACGCATGTATTAATGTTCATCTTGTTATCAAGAGAATAATTACGGGTGTTCTGCTACGATTGTTGGAAGGGATTTTTCAGACTTTCCACAAACATACAGAAATTATGTCATCCCATAGCAACTAAGATGAGAAATTTTCATTTCATCCGATGTGTTTGGTAATCATTTACATGCAATGAAATTTTGATGCATGCTAGATTTTTCCTTTTGGGGGGATTTGGGTGGTGGCATTATGAGGGAGTCCTAGGAGCTTAATATAAGGTAAGATTGACTCCTATGGTAAACATGTATAACAAAGCACCCTGTATGAACCCAACTCATGAAACAAAATGGAATGAGAATAAAGAAGGGGTTTGAACAATTGCTGAAGATGAAAAGCATAGAACTGAGTACCAACACCATGATAAGCAAGGCAGAAATAATCACCGAGTAGTCCTACATACACAGAATTTGTATATAAAATGTTTTGAGGTATTGTACCGTACAACACCTCATTGCATTGGGGTTTTGTACAGTACAATACATTATAGCATGCTCTGTACATCAATCATTTCCTTTAATCATTTACTTACGTTTCAACCCCGTAATGGCTTGGAGACGAACATCCTCATGAAAATAGCTTGAATGTTTCACCAATATTTTCAGTGACTCCTCCAAGTATCTTCAAAGTGTCAAGGAACTTAAAGTATTGTGGAAGATGTTTACATAATTTGACAGTTACCGTAAATTAATAATATTAAAAACACAAAGGATACGGTGCATAGGCACTCTTTGTATGCAGAGCAAATAGACCCAGCGCTTGAGTTGCAGCTGCCTTTTCATCCAAGACTCCAGTTCTTATACTAATGTTCCGCACTCTTGGTTCATCGTGAGCTTCATCATCAGATGACACATCACCAAATCCAACATTTTCATCCTCATCAGAATCATCAATATCCACAGCAGAGCCATCATCAAGATTGCAAGAGGAAAACACCAGAGGTACAATATGTGGAAGGTACTGTTTAGTAAAACATAAGCCATGCATTAAAAATAGATGCCAGGACTTATACGCGTACAATTGTGGTACAAATAAACTGAGGCGCACCTGAATCAGTCCCTCATCCAAAATTTCAGCCACGTTGCTGAAGAATCCGTGTGTGTACTCCCGAAGCTCACTGAATTCTAACCCATATCCCTGTAAGAAAAAAATATAACACAAAATTAGAAAAGAAAAAATAATTGAAAAAAGAGCCTTCAAGCAATATTAGAAAGGAGAGAGAGAGAGAGAGAGAGAGAGAGAGAGAGAGAAGAAATTTATTACTGCTATTGCAGCTTCAATGAAAGGTGGTAATATGGGCTCCATTCTTGGCCTCCCAACAGCCATTGCAACTATTCCAACCAATTCGGTAGCCCTCGCTCGAGAACGGAGGTCCTCATCTTTAGTAAGCACCATGAACGCTTTCATCAACTCCAGAACCCTCTCAGCATATGGAAGAAATGCTTGCTCAGCAGCAGATGCAACTGAGCCAATCGCAGACTGCAGGAACAGCAAAGAAGAGCTCAGTTTGTAGACAGAAACGAAAGTTCATACGCGTAACAGATCAATTTTTGAATTTAAAGGACAGAGGTTATATCATTACCATGCACGTCTCTTGCAAATTACGAGGGCTGCTTTGGAGAGCAGCAAGTAACTTTCCCATCAATGGATCCAGAAAAGGGAGAATTTCTTCACCCATGTTTTCACAAAATGCTGCTAACGCATAGTATGACTTCTCCTGCAACAGAAATTACAGTTGCTTCATAGCATTAAATTTGCCCAAAATCAACCAGTTCATGAATTCATAGGATATATACCTTAACCTCATCTGATGCATCCGCCAGAGCATTTAACATACAGGGAAGAACACTTTCATAGTGAGATACAATCTCAGGCTGCAGATACTCGGCAAATTGACCAAGGGCGAATGATGCAGCACCTCTAACCATCTGTTCTGGATCTCTTAAAGCCCCTAAGACAATATGAAGAACAGGTTCAAGCTTATCTTTCATCAGCTCCATACAACCCTCTGAAATGATGCCCAAAACAGTGACCGAAGCTTCCCGGAATTTCGGATCAGCACTTTGACTACTTAAGGAAGCAAACTCAAGAACGGGTGGAAATACATGCTTTGAGAGGTTTAAAGCCATGGTGTCAATAACTTCTGCAGCAGCTCGGTCTGGGGCAAGATCATCATCATCATCCCTGTTAGTCGATTCAGCAAGCAATGGACACATAACTTGAAGGACAGGAATGATCAACTTGTGCTTCTTAAGGGAATTGTATTTGTACTTTGCAAGCCATGAAATAATTTGAATAGCCTGGTACAAGACACAAAAAAGAAAATGAAATGGATTAGACACCAGAAACATTTAATATAGCATCACTACTCTAACTGACACAAACTTATTCTAAGAAGTTGAAGTTGAAGTTGAGCTTTCTAACCTGATGACGTGTGCTGGGTTCCAAATTTGAACTTGAGCAAACCTCCAAAGAGAACTGTACTATGGACCTAACTGATTCCCCAAGAAGAGGTGCAGGAGATTCAATCAGCTCATCAAATATTTCAAAAGCAATTACGGCAACATCTTCATCACCAGAGGCAAGACATTGCCTTGATACATTCAATATGCTGGGGATAAATTCACGAAACTTAACCTGCATGTTTATGATGGTGATGGAGTTCAGAAATATAAAGAGTGCTTGGGAAACAACCACAGATGTGAGCAAATAGAAGCTTTAACTGAAACATAATACACCTCCTTGTGAAGCATCACAACAACATCTACCTCGGAGAGTGTTCTGCAAAGCTTAATAGTTCAGTGCAGTATAAAGGAGTCAAACGTGCTACCTTAGCAATTCAGGCACTTCAGGGATAAGCAAATGCTTTTTCCTCTTTCGCCCACCTTCATCTTCTCATAAGATATTTTCTTGTTTTAGCTTTCGACTGTTGAACACTGAGCTTAGGCCCATCAAATCTAAGTGGCACTACCTTCTACATGTACTAAAGACTGAAGAATCAGTGACAAATATCTCAAACTGAGTCGATGAATGATCACATGTAGCATCCTTTGAGAATCTACAATATGTTTCGGCCTTCAACTATTAGGGAGATATTTCATGCCGCATGACACCAACCAAGGTTTGAAGGATAATAGGTAGTTGGCGAATCTGTTATTAATGAGTAAAGAGTAGGTGAAATTACCCGGGATTTCGCGCGAGCGCGAAACGCGGTTGTCTTTCGCGGGGGGTTGGTGTCTGAGACCTCGCTTCATGGGAAGGAAAAATGAGGAGTCGCCACGCGGTTTTTGTATTTTGAGCCCAAACGTTGAGAAACGGCTTTAGAAAATGGTGTCGTTTTTATTGGTAGCAAAAACTTAGGAAAAGGCTTTGAAAAAGGGGATCATTTTTATTGGTAGCAAAAACGAGTAAAAAGCTTTTAGTACCAGAGATTGTTAGGTTCGGAGGTCAAGTTACATTTCGGGTAGAGTATTACGAGATCGCCCGAAACGCCTCGCATGACGAGTCTTTCTACCTTTCTCGAAAACGTGTGTGTGTGTGTGTGTGTGTCTTTTGAAATGGGGGCTTGAATGACAAGCTTAATTTTGGTTTGAATGACAAACGTTGATTAGGTGACTTTTGAAAAGACGAGCGTTTGAATGACAAACGTCGGTTTTGAGTTTGAAATGAGCGTTTGCGTGGCAAACGTCGATTTTAAGTTGAAATGAGCGTTTGCGTGGCAAACGTCGATTTTGAGTTGAAAGGGAGTTCGGAGGTCGAACTCCGGTTTTTTGAACCGAGAATGTCATTGTTAACGATTTTTACAGGAAAAATGCGTATTAAATGATTTTAAGTGTCAAATGGCGGCTTTTAGTTTGAAGATGAGCATTCGGAGGCCGAACGTCATTTCGCGTGTTTTGAAAGAGAGTTCGACGGACGAACTCCGGTTTTGAACCGGGCATTACATTGTTAACGATTTTTACGGGAAAAATGTGTACTAAATGATATGCGATAAACGAATCGGGTTGCGACTCGGACTTTGAAAAGTAAATACTATCACGATCCAAACGGGTCGGACTTGTAAATGACAGTATTTAAAGCAGTGTCAACGGAATCAAATGATCCGAAATCGTAAATGACGATCGTCAAGGCCAATCGGCTCGGAATTGTAAATGACGATCAACGAGGCCAATCGGCTCGAATTTGTAAATGACGAAAATTAAGTAACGATCAACGGATCGATCGATCCGGAATTGATAAATGACAATAAAAGTAAACGGAACGGGGTCGGAACGCCGTTTTAACCCGTGATTACTTCTCTTACGGAAAGAGAAGAGGATCGAGGGGCTAAAACGTATCGGACCCCGTTAGACGGAGGCGTCTACATTTCGATAACGACGTTCGAAACGGTTGTAGCGACTGGCGCGTAAACCGAGACGGAACGAGAGATTTAGAGAGAGGGAGTTATACATATGGCTAGGGTCGACTCCTTTGGCTCGGGAGGTGTGTACGGGACACGAAAAGTGATTCGAAAGGTTGTTTCAAAGTAGTAAGGTGCGTATTTGATCAAAATACGAAGGTTTCACGCGAATCGAGACGAAACGGGAGCTCAGAAGGGGTGAAAATCAGTTGGGCCGAGGGGGTGGTGAATTTTTGGAGTGATTTTGGTCTCCTCTTGCCTTTGACAGCAACTTCTATTTATAGGGTGAAAATTGCAGTAGGAGTCCGGACGGACTTGGACTGAATCCAGGGGGTTTTGGGTTATTTTGGAAATCTGGGACTTCACGGGCAATTTCGTGAAAAGTGCACAGGAGTCCCACGGACTAGGCTTGCAAATCAGGGGTATTTTGGTCTTTTTCCTTTGAATTTGATTGAAGGGTGACTAGAGGGAGGTGGCATGCGTGCCAAGTGTCCTCTCGAGTCACCAAACTTATGGGGAATTCGTTCCCGGTCCGGTTTTGTCCGTTTTTTAAAATAACAAACCGGAAAATGTCCGAAACGCCCGAAAGTGCCGGAAAATGCGTTTTGTGGAAAGCCATACTTTTACGTGAGATGACACGTGTTAAGTACGGTTCGACGTCGGGATGCATGGGGCAAGCCCCGGACGCCTCTGGGCACAAAGAACGGGAGTTTAACGAGTTCGGTTAACTCCGGAGCGGGCCGCTTAACGGATTTCGGTTAACTTTCCGACGGATTTGGACGATCCGGATTTGGGTACTTACTTAGCCCTCACGACGTCTCCTCCGAAGGAGGTGGGGTCGTTGAAAAGATAAGGATCCAAATCGGGATGCCTTACTTTGAAAGAGACCTGAGCGGTCAGTTGGCTGGACCCTTAGCGAAAAGGATTCCTACGTATCCCGAGCGGGAATCAAGCCGATCGTAGTTCGAAAGGGGGCAAGGGCCGCGCACGGGGACCTTGACCCGAGCGAGACTGTTAGGAGGCGTCTAAACTCGGATGAGACCATTCGCGAGGTACCCGTACTCCGAATGGAGACCGGCTGGGAGGCGTCTCGATCCTCGGGACTTCAAACCTTCGAGGCGTGTGCGGCGCCTCAAACCGGAGTTGCGATGCGACAGGCGTTCGTGCCTGGGTGCCGGGCTTATTGCTGCGCGCTTTATCCCGCTGGGGATGAGCGTTCGGGCTTACCCGGATGGCCGAAGAGGGATTGTTGCGAGGCGTTCGTGCCTTGGGGTTCGGCTTATTGCATTGCCGCCGAGGTGGAACGATCGGGCTTACGGCGGCGCGGGAGGTGAACGTTCACTTGATGGAGTGAAAAGGTGTTCGGGATTACGAGGATGGCCGTAGAGGGATTGTTGCAAGGCGTTCGTGCCTTGGGGTTCGGGCTTATTGCTGTTGCCGAGGAGGGATAGCGAAGGTCTCGATAGGAGAGTGGAGGTCGGATCGCGAAGGTCGGGATTGACTGTTTGAGATCGGACCGTGAAAGGTCGAGATGGGGGATTGAAATCGGACCGTGGAAGGTCGCGATTGAGAATTGAAATCGGACCGTGAAAGGTCGCGATTGAGGATTGGAATCGGACCGTGAAAGGTCGCGATTAAGGATTTGAATCGGACCGTGAAAGGTCGCGGTTTAAGACTTGGAATCGGACCGTGAAAGGTCGCAATTAAGGATTTGGAATCGGACCGTGAAAGGTCGCGATTAAGGATTTGAATCGGACCGTGAAAGGTCGCGATTGAGACTTTGAAATCGGACCGTGAAAGGTCGCGATTGAGGATTGAAATCGGACCGTGAAAGGTCGCGATTGAGACTTGAAATCGGACCGTGAAAGGTCGCGATTTGAGAATTTAATGGTGAAGACCATTATTAAATTTTAACGTCGGGAGACGGAATAGTAACTGGAATGTCCGGAGACATGATTGAACGTTTGAATGTCAAACGTCAACTGGACTGAATTTAACGTCAGGAGACGAGCGTTAGTGAAAACTAACTGGGAATTTATCCTCGGGGGATGGGCGTTAGAAATGTCTAACTGGGGAATTTTATACTTTTGGGGAGGCCCAAAAGAGGTAAAATTGGAATTGCCAAAAGTTGAGGGACCAAAATGGAAGGAATCTTTTTCTGGTGCAGTAAGAGTCCGGCCGGACTTTTACTGAATTTGACAAAGTCCTGTTCAGCGCCGAGGCCGAGGAAGAAGAAGCCATTTTCTTTCATTATTGTCGGCGAGAGAGGAGAGAAAAGAGAGAAAAATTCCAACCCAAATTGCAAGGTTTGCTCGTATTTGTGAAGGAAATTCGCTATGGAAGGTGAAGGAGGACCAATGGCTCGTCACGGAAGGACCGATGACAAAAGAACTCGATTGGTTCGAACCATTCGAACCATTGCACATCCATTGAATCCGGCGGAGTTTTATCCGGCGAGGGATAGACACAACTCCAAGGATGGGATCAAGAGACAAGTAAGTTTCCTACAAATTCCATTAATTTTAAGAATGTGCATTCTTTAAATGTTAGAAATTTGCTAGGAATGAACTTAGGGATTTTGGTGCCCGAATTGGGGCTTTTGACTTTGCCATGAATTGTTGTCGAAATTGACTAAGATGTAGTTCAATTGACACTATGGGTGGATGACATAAAAATTTTGGTTGCAAAATTCCATGTCTAGATGCATTTTCCAAAATTAAAGTAGCTTTAATTCGGGACGGAGTAAATTTTCGAAAAATTCGAAAGAGATTTGAAAGTTCCGGATTCGACGGAGTTTTCGAGATGCTTTGAAAGTTCCGGATTCGACAGAGTTTTCGAGATGTTTTGAAAGTTCCGGATTTGACGGAGTTTTCGAAATGTTTTGAACGTTCCGGATTCGACGGAGTTTTCGAAGATTTTGAAACTTCAGGATTCGACGGAGTTTTCGAAAGATTTTGAAAGTTCCGGATTCGACGGAGTTTTCGAAATGTTTTGAAAGTTCCGGATTCGACGGAGTTTTCGAAAGATTTTGAAAGTTCCGGATTCGACGGAGTTTTCGAAATGATTTGAATATACGTAGGAAATGAATGAGAACCGTATCTCGCATTGCATCCTTTCGACATGCGTTGGTGCATTTGTTGACGTTGCTTCGTGCCGTTTGTCTCATAGGGGACAGGACGGTTAATACTCATAACCGTAAGAGTCGGGTGCCTTTGAGGCGGTGCGAGCATTGTGGGACATTATCCCTGACGTGGCTCGAGAGGGAGAGAGGAGTCCGCTGCACCGGTGCTTGACTCCGGCCGGGCCGGGTTTATCGCCGTAGCCGCGACACCGATACGCCGAGGGGCAGTCCATGTATGTTGCTCGAGCGAGTACCGGTGGGATACGACCCACACTTTCCATTTCGATGGGGAGGCGACGGTGACTCCCACGGATTTTGCCGCTATCACCGGGTTGCCGACTTATGGCAACACGCCGGTGCTGGGTTGATGGTTACACCCCTGAGCAGCTTGTCCGGGGTGCCGGGTTTTGATATTACCGATGCCAGGGGCTTAGGCATTCTAGACAGCCGATGGAGAGGCATCTCGGAGGCGGTGTCGCCGCTTATCCGGGCCGGGTCCTCGAGGATGACCGCGGAGCGCCCGGCTCGAGGGTTCCTTTGGTTTGCGGCCGTCGCCGACTTTATTCTCGACTTCGACACGTCTTGTCACTTCCCTCTCTCGCCGGTAGACTTGGATGCCGTGAGGGGGTTCGCGTGGGGAGGCCGGATCGGCCGAGCTTTACCACTTCCCCGGACAGTTCTCGCGGGAGAGGAGCACTCCTTTAGCCGCTTCACGCCCGTCTTGATGTAAGTTCACGTACTTTTTCTCTTCCTTGCCTCTTTTATGTACTCGTATGTATCCGCTTTGTAGCCGACATAACTTTCCATTCTCTCGTGTGTCCGGTGCTACGAGGTGTTCACCCGTTGTGCTTGGGACATCAAGGAGCCGTACCATCCCTCGTTCCCCGCCATGTTGGTTCGGCGTAAGAAAGCGAAGAGGGCGGTCTCTTCGAGAGTTGGCACTCGAGTGTCATACGAGGAGATATCTCCGGCACCGAACCGGAGTTCTCTCGAGAGGATCCACTCGACCCGGTGGAGTAGGTTCGATGCCGTCGCTGCAGATTGCCGCCGAGACTACACTGAGGCGGAAGCTCCCGGTGGGACTTCACTGCGACGCCACGTATCCGGGGGAGAGGGTGACTCGTCAAGATAGTGTGGGGTCTCTTCCTTTGGTGCCGGTGGATCCTCCGATGACATGCAAAGATCCCCGGGAGATGCCGATGGATGAGCCGGGAGGGGTACATACAGTGGCGTGTACTATCCGAGTACATCATAGCGGGGCCGCCTATGATGTTTTCGAGGATGAGGCCGAGGAGCCCGCAGTGCAAAGATAGAGAGGGCGAGGTCCCCGGAGGTCCTCGAGATTTTCCGGTCCCGCGAGCTAGGCTAGCGTACGAGGGGCCGGACGGTTCGCGTAGCGACTTGTGATCCCGCCTCCCGCCGAGCCGAGACCACGATACAGGCGGACCCCAATGCTTCGGTGAGCACCCTTTTGATTTTCTCGCATTTGATAGTAGCATTCTCGCAAATGTTGCATCCGTACTTTCGCTTGCTTTCGATGACTTTCCCGGGTTCGCAGTATCCGGCCGTACGTACAATGACGCCACGAGGCCGGTGGACGGGTGGTCCGCCACGCTAGGAGGCTCGTGGAGTTCATGCGGTGCGCCTCCCGAGGAGCGTGGACGTCCGTGATCGGGGGCCGTCTAGGCCGAGAGATTCGCCCGCTCCCACAAATGCTGGGGAGGACTTTACACAGGGGTTCGCGCTCGCGGCGGAACGGCCGGATTTGGAGCTCCTTCTTCTCGCGCACTCTGGGGCGCGAGAGGGGGAGTCCTCGAGTTCGCGTACTCCGAGGAGGCCCTTCGCCTATTCCCTACCGGGAGGAGTTCGGGCGAGTTCCTGTTTGCGACGGATCCGGCACGGGCGGAGCAAGACGTCGAGTGTACGGATGACGAGCAGACTCGCAGTAGTCCCCTTTTTTACCGCTTTCTTTCTTTACCGCTTTGTTTAGACAAAATGCATGTATTTGTCAGAACAAATTTTGATTTGAACCGTATTTGCAAAAAGGCGCCCGTGGGGCTAACTCCGTATTTCGCATATTTATTCTCGTGATCACCTTCGTTATTTTTGGCAAATAAGGAAGTAGGTTAATCAAAAATAAATAAAATAAGAAATGCATTAAAAATTGAACGGGTCAAAAATTAAGCATGTATGCACTAATTATTAATTATTTGCACCGTTGCACGAGCCCTGGGTAAGGGATACCGATATTTGTTGCATGAAACCATGGGCAAGACGCAGATTTCTCAAAGGTGAACAGGAGTGGCTTGGAAATGTTTCCAATTTAGGGCAATGGCCGCAGAGTTGACCAAGTCAATCGCAGAGGAGTCCCACGACTTGGAATGAATTTCCGTATTCTTTAAATTGCGCTTCACTTTGCAATTGTTTAAGAAACCGCGCATAGTTTTTTGTTCATCCGTCTGAATTCTCTCAAACTTCCAAGGTTCCTTTCATTTTCCGACATGGCTCCCTTTCCCAAGTTATCGTCTCTGATGCAAGAGCGATATTTGGACAACTTTCGCCGTGGGTACGGAACCACACGAGGCGTAACAAAAGGTTTTTCGAAGGTCAGCATTACGGATTAAATCTGCTTTGGGCTTTCAAGGAGCTCATGCGCGATTGGGATCTTTCGAGAGCCGCGTCTCTGCTCGGGACGCACGGAGGAATGTGTACATTTTTCGTACAACGAAATCACTCCTACGTTTGAAGATTTCCGGCCATTCTCGGGAGGACCCGAGACGGAACAGCCTAGTTCTTCCGTATGCCGGTGGCATGGCCACCGCTGAGAAGCTAGTGTCTTTGTTTGGTATCTCTACTGAGAAGCATACGGATGCCGATACAGATACCGATTACGTTGACATTTCTGGGACCGCCCGAAAGATTTGCCTGAGCCGAGGGGAGCGTCTTTTCGTGGGACGCGTTTGCTCGTGCGCGATTGCTACTGCTCACATTCACGTCTCGGCGTGTGTGCCATCACGTTGTCCCGGGACCTAGCGAGGCAAAGGCCGGAGCGGGGGAGACATCGTGCCATCGGGTCTCGGGCGAGACGTTCCCGGGCATAGGCCGGATGGCGACCGGTAGCCGATACATGTGGGGAGGAAGTCCCGCTTATGCCGACCATGTGGTTGAGGGAGAGGCCGCAGATGATGCCCGAGGTGCCAATGTCTTGCGACGCTGGGTCTTTCTCGCGACGTCCTCTCGGTGATGGGGGCGATCAGCCGAGCCGGAGCCTCGATGGCCAGACTTTGCACGCATCACTTGCGATGGTGGGTTCCCCATTGGAAGTTACAGACTTGTAGGACCGCTCAGAGGGTCTCGTTGATTGTCGAGTGCCGGGGCCGTCTCGCACGTCTTTCTATATTCCATCATTGGTTCTCGCGGCAAGACGGGCCGGAGCAGATGCCACCGACCGATCCGAGTTATGCCGCTACCTTTGAGGTGGGATCTTTGCGGATGGAAGATCCTTCGACGCTATTGCCGATCACCCGGTGGCAATACGCGTCCTTTCCCGCCAGTGGTTCTCTTTCACCGGAGAGAGGGCATTTGCTCGTCGACGCAAGATTCGAACCGGTACGAAGAGTGTATAGGGGAGACACAGATGGCTATCTTGTGGAGACGGAGTGAGCCGCGGGTGCCGATCACCCGGATGCCTCGACCTTGAGGAGGACAAGCAAGGGCTAACCCCGGGAATCGTATCGGCGATGCCACGGCCGATTATGTGGCAAGCGCCGACGGAGGCCAATCAAAGCACCGCAATGATGGCTCGAAGCGAGGCGGCTCGAGACAGAGCTAGAGAAAGGGTCGCGTTGACACCACAAGCTTGACGGAGGCGTCGGGAAGAGTCCCCGAGCTGTAGAAGGCCTACCGGAATATTTCCCGCGAAGGTGAAGAACACTCACGGGGAAAAGTGGAAAGGGAAGAAGGATGAAGGACCTAGTACGGAAACTAGGTTGACCTTGCCGTCCGTAGTATCCACCCATTGTCATTGCGTACACATTAATTGATTAATGTTTTATTGTAGTTTTGCTAGCGTGTAGCGAGTCAAGAGTCGACCGTGCTTGAACTCATCAAAGAATGTTTTAACCGTTATGAATTTGTAGGTTAAATGAAAAGAGTTTTTCGAAACACAAGCAATTGATGCTTATTGTATTTTTTTGTTTTTTAGACCGAACCAATGATGGCCGCCTACGTTCCCCTTTACAATTGGACTAAGGGGCTCAGTCACCGTAGTTCGACACTTTTAGGTGAATTTGAGAAAACAAAGACAAAAGAAGTGCGACTCGTTTTTTACCCGGATCATTAGCGGGAATGTATCCAAATGGGTATTACTCTTTTAGCACTTTAATTTTACCGAGAGGGTGTATGGGGAAGGAGAGTTGACTCGTGCTCTTCCTCAAACGAAGTATTCATGAGCTTGCTTCCGTTCACGGGGTTAACGAAAGGGTTTCCGTCCAAGTCTCGCTAGCTTCATGGCTCCTCCGAGAAGATTCTTTGTACCACGAACGGTCCTATCCAGTAGGCTCCCACTTTCCGAGGGGATTGGTCTCGCGTAGGAGGCTTTTCCTTTAGCACCAAGTCGCCTTCTCTCGATGTCTCTGATCTTGACTTTCTTGTCGAATGCTCGTGCCATTCCGCTCCGGTAGGCTCGAGCGTGTTCCATGGCTTTCAATCCGCGCCGTCGAGTAGAGCAAGTTCGTCGTGACGGCTCGTAGCCATTCGACTTCATTGATCCCGTTTTCCAAGAGGATTCCTGAGGGATGGAATTTCCAATTCCACGGCAACATCGCTTCCATTCCGTAGGTAAGCGCGAACTGAGTCTCCCCGTGGCGGTTCTCGACCGATGTTCTAGATCCCTGCAGGGCTGGGATGTAGCTTTTCGGGCCGCTCCCGACCTCTCGGTGGTCATCTTTCCGATTATCATGGCGAGAGTCTTGCTGGCCGCCTCTACCGCACCATTGGTTTGTGGTCCGTAAGGAGAAGACCCGCGACGTGTGACTCGAATTCGGGCCGCAGTTGGTCACAATCTCCTTCAAAGCGGGTCCCATTGTCTGAGATGATCTCGCTGGGCACTCCGTATCGGCACATGATGTTCTCTCGGATGAACTCGGCCACCTTCTTAGAATTCGCACTCAGACGATCTCGGCTTCTACCCATTTGGTGAAGTAGTCGATCGCGACTAAAATGAACTCGCGACCATTGCTCCCCGGAGGAGTGATCTCGCCGATGACGTCGATTCCCCATGTGGCGAAAGGCCACGGCGTAGTCATGCAATAGAGTTCATGAGAGGGGATGTGATTGAGGTTGCGAGAACCGTTGACATTTGTCGCAGCCTTTCTGACGAACCGGATGCGCCTGTTTCCATTGATATCCAATAGTATCCCATACGGAGAATGATCTCGTGCCAATGCTCGGCGTTCATGTGCGGACCGCAGTTCCGCTGTGAACTTCGTTCATTAGCTCGCCGGCTTTTTCTTTGTTTACACACCGAAGGAGCGGCCCTTGGTGGCGCTTCTTGTATAACATACCCCGTAATGACGAAATGGGATGCCAGCGTTTTAATGCCATCATGTTTTTGGCTTTGATCCCTTCTTTGTATTTTCCATCTTCATTTGTGAAGGAAGCTTCTCCGCTTTGGAGGTACCGGTAACTGATTGTACTGTGGTTCGTCGATCGTTTCTTTTTCTTTTTCGATCTCACAAAGAATAGGCGGGTGTTTCCGTCCGCCTATTCTCGAGGGGTTTTACCGCTTTCCCATCGGGAATTTCGACAAGAGAGGCGAGGGTTGCCAGCATGCTCGCGAAGCGGTTCCTCGTCTCTTGGCAAATAGTGAAAAGAGATGTCCTTGAACCGAGCAATGAGCTCCTCCATGTACGCGTGGTACTTCAAGGCCGTAATCTACCGTCTTCCATTTGTTGGATACTTGATTGATGATCAATGCCGAGTCTCCATATACATCCAGCTCGAGATGTTGCGCCGAGGGCGGCTTCCAAACTCCGCCGCACAAGCTTCAGATTCTCGCCGCATTGCTGGTTGCTTCGAAATTCACCTTGACGGCTATGGGAGTATGCTCGTCCTGGGATCGACAAGGAGCATTCCAATACCATTCCCCTTCTTGTTGGCCGCCCCATCGAAGAAGAGTTGCGCCGGCTGCGCCGTCAAGTGAAAAGATTCCGTCGTCCGGAAATTGCGGATCGTGAGACCCTTAGGTTCATTGCTTGGGAAGTCGGCCACCGATCCGCCATTACTCGCCCTTTGTTGATTTTCCGACCATGTACTTGATGTCGAACTCACCAGAAGAATGACCACTGCTAGTCGCATCGACAGAGATGGCTTGTCAAAGAGATATCTGACGGGTCCACTTTGGAGACCAGAGCACCGAATGCGACCGCATGTAGTGTTTCGCTTCCCGACTACCCATACCAAGGCGGTACAAGTTTTCTCTCGATGCCGAGTAGCCGAGTTCACTTCCTTGAAGCTTCCGCCACGAAGTAGATTGCATGCTCAACCTTGGAATCTTTCTCGTTCTTGTGCGCATTGCTCCGATTGACGTGTCTCATCGTCGATATAGGAGTAGTGGCTTGTCTTCATGTGGCGGGCACGCACTGGGGGATTAACCAAGTAGGTCTTGATTTTCTCAAAAGCCGTTTGGCACTCCTGAGTCCCATTTGATGCTCGGCATTCTTTTTCATCGGGCCAACACGGGCTCGCAGAGAGATGTCAACCGGTTGATGAAGCGACCGATGTATCAAGTCTTCCCACGAAGCTCTTCACTTCGTCGTGGCTCGAGGCGGCTTCATGTCGATGATGGCCTTGATTTTCCCGGGACGGCTTCGATACCTCTTTCGTAACCACGTACCCCAAGCACCTTGCCGCGCTGACGCCGAAGGTGCACTTTGCCGGTTTAGCCTCATGGAGTGTTTTCGAGTCCGTTGAAGAACTTCCTCAGCATCCGTCATGTGCCGCATGTCCGATCCCTCGGAGCGGATGATCATGTCGTCGACATATACTTCGATTTCTTTGTGAATCATGTCATGGAAGAGGGCCGCTGCAGCCTCGCCGGTAAGTAGCCCCGCTGTTCTTAGACCGAACGGCATGACCGTGTAACAAGCATGTCCCCCACGGAGTGGTGAAGGCAGCCTTAGGCTTGATCCTCCTCGAACATTTTGATCCGGGTTGTATCCAGCGAACCCGTCCACGAAGGACTTTACTTCGAAATTTGCCGTGGTGTCGACTCAAAGATGTCGATGTTAGGCAGCTGGGAAATCATCTTTAGGGCCGGGCCTTGCTGAGATCCCGAAATCCACACAAAGATCTCGACCTTTCCGTCGGCCTTCGTGACCGTCACGATGTTGGAGAGCCAAGTCGGGTACTCAATCACTCGATGAAACCAACTCTGAGCATTTTCTCAATTTCTTCTTTAACTTGCAAGGACCACTCGCTTCGATCTTGCGCAGCCTTCGTTTCGATGTGCTCGATTCGGATCCAGGGAATTCTCGTGCTCCACGATTGAGGGATCGAGTCCCGGCATGTCCCGGTATGACCAGCGAACACGTCAACATACTCCCTGAGGAGGCTTATCAGTGGCTTCTTTTTCTCGCATCGGCGAAGAAACCGCCCACTTCAGTGTCTCTTTAGGCTCTCGCACCGACCCTGTGTTCACTTTGGTCATAACCTCTTCAGCAGTCTTGGGCTTGTCCTCTCGGTCAACTACACGCTCGAGAACTTCTTTAATGTATTGTTCGTTTAATGTGTCTCGCTTCTTTATCAATTGAATTATTAACGTCTTTTAAGTTGTTTGTTAACTTATCGCTTGTTAAAGTGGCAATGAGAGGATACTCCGAAAGGTCGACTTTTCATTAAACAAGAACGGGAATACATGATTGGCTACAACATTATAGTCCTCCTGGCGTAAGGCCGCTGGATGACTCGTAGGATCGGACTCGACAAGGACTCGACTCAAAGGGTTTCGAGACCGGCTTTAGGAGATGTGGCGCGGGCCCGCCTTGTCTTCCATTTCTCGCCCGGCTTGCCCTCGTCCGGTGAAAGTTACCCAATTCTTCAGGGCATTGCTGGATGCTTCGATGAGGGTGCGGGATCGAGAGGCTTGGCTTCGCCGTCCCTATCATGGCGATCATGCCGTTGTCTGAGCCCCGCCGATCAAGTCAAGGCAACCCATGACTTCTTCAAACGTACTCAGAGCCGGTCCACCGAGAGCGTCTTCTATGAATTCCCGGTTCCTTCGCTTTGGACTTACCGTCTCGAATGTGGCCTCGGCGGCCGATCCGAACAACCGTTTCCCATGGAGAGTACCTTGAGTTGCTCCTCCAAGTCTCGGGATTCCTCAATGTGTACTCACGCCGGACTGTGGTGGCAGCTGGTCCAGTAGAGCCGTGATGTCGAGGAACGCTCCTTATCTGATTAGCTTGAGTCCTCTCAAACGCTGAGGTCCCGTGCTAGCCGTTCCATTCTTCCCGTAGTCTCGTGCCGACTATCCTCGCTTCTTTCTCATCTTCATCGGGCTTCCACGCTGCCCCTCGCCCGCTCGCTGGCCGCCTCGGCCGCTGCCTCTCCCCTCGCCGGCTTCTGGCCCCTCGCTTCGTTGCCTCGTGAAGTAATGAGCGAGGTCAAAGCCGTAAGGCCTGAGGTTGGGTGTGCCGTCTGAGGTTCCCTTGCGGCCGTCGCTGTGCGGCGAGCCTTTTGCCTTCCTTGATGTCGCCTTGTTGGCACGTAGCCAAGCCCCCGGACCGTGGTGTGGTCTCGACTTCAATAACTTGGTGTCGGGCCTTGTAGCCTTTTGCCGAGCCCCGCCCCGGGATGAAGTTCATGAGTTTCATCATCTTCATGGCGGGAGGAATCTCGATCGTGAGACAAATGGAAGGTCCACGTTGCATATTTGGATCTCGAGGTCTCCGCAGTGAATCCAAGCTAATGGCATGTCATCATTATGCTTGATTTCCAACACCGGAATGTCGCTGGTGCCGGTCCCCTGTGGTGACGCCTGTCGCCGTAGATCGTGGTTAGCCTGCCTTGCATGAACTTAAGGCACCGATGAAGGCGGATGCCACGCCATTGATTTGATGCAGCCAGGACGCCCCAGATGGCCGTGAAAGTGATTGGAATGTCCAACACTTGGAATTCGTGGGGATCACCCGTCACGAACCGCATGTTAAGAGTAGCAACCCCGAGAACCGTACGGAAGTAGAGTCATAGCCTCGACAGGTGGGATCAAGGCTTAAGATCTCGCGGGCTTGATGTCAAGCAGTCCATCATTCGGCGGCAAGACATTCATTCCTAACCTCCGTCTACCAACACGCGGAAGGCGACGCTCGTCCACTGGATCGTGATGTAGAGCGGCTCATTGTGATCGCCCCAAATTTTGGAAGGTCCAAATCAAGGTGATTATGTTGCCATAAATGATGTTGCCAATCATCTCGAATGACTTCATCCGGGGTCAAGGCCCACGGGACCATGGTACGGGCCAGCTTTCCTCTAGCTTGAGCTTGTGAGGATAAGAGGAGGCGAGCAGAGACCAAAGGGAAATGTTCGCCCGAGTCCGCTGAGCCGAGCGAGGATCGGGTCCTCTTTCAAGGAATTTGCGTCTTCGGGCCGGCCGGATTGCACTCGGCTCCGTCGGCTTTTGGTGGCCTTAGGTGGTAATGCATGGATTTGACCCGACGGTTAGAACGCCGACATCGTTTGGTTTCTTCGAACAGCCGCTTCCGAAGTTGAGCCATAGTTGAGGAGGATTCCTCGTAGCATGTGGCCATATGTCTTCCCTCAACTCATTGATTGTGGATGAATTCCTGGAGCTTCGGCAGCTGACGGATTCTCGTCCTGTGATACCGGCTGATGCCTCGCGGGGAGGTAGCCTACGCTTGACGCAGCTTGTTCGAATGTCGCGCACAACAATGGGCCGCTCGAACCGAACCGTAGAGCCGTTAACCCTCCGGGAGGCTGGAGAGTTCTCGCTTAAGCGAACGGTCTCCTTGATCTCTTCACGGTATATCGCGTTCCTTTCCTTGCCGAGCATACTCGTGGCATTCTGAGTTGGGTCCGGCAATACTCGTGATTTGCTAGTTTTCCTCCGCCCGGGGCCTGTATCAACCTTCTTGCAATGGAACTCGCGTCGAGAGTTAATGCCTCGCGTTTCTTCCTACGTGAGAATAGCCGTGCTTCTTTGAACCGCGTGCGGCAGCCTAGGTAAACCTCCATCGGGGAGAGTTTTCTCCTCTCGCTTTATCTCGAGTGGCGGGTATGTCGGAAGGTGAGTACACGGCTTCCCGAACATCCGCCCATGCGACCGGTTGCCGCCCGCTGATCGTCTCTCGTAAACGAATGCCGTAGATCGTGGAATTTCCCCGAGTAGTTGCTCGAGACGAATTTCCATCCTCCTCTTGTTTTTAAATAGACCTTCCTCCCCGAGTTGGCCTTTCAATTTAAGTGCGGAAATGATCCGTTCCCATCCTCCCGTGACCTCGGGAGTCCTGGGCTTTGTTGACTTCATGCCCGGCTGGAAGAGAATGGTTTCATCGTCTTCATCGTCGCTTTCATTGCAGAACTTGCTTTCCCGGGAAGGTAAGCGCCGGGATTCGTTCGCCGTGTCGTTCCATCTCCTAGGTCATCGGGACCGCTGACCACCTCGCTCGGCGCAGGGGCTGGATGAGAACAGACGGTAGTCGAGGAAGTTGCCGTGAGCAAAGCTCTGAGGTCGAACCGGTCTAGAGTGGCCTCTAGCTTTCTCGTCCGAAGCCGCCCGTGACACTTTAAGGGCTTGGTCCCCGTAGGTCTTTCGAGCTTGATCTTCGTCCCAAAGACGACTTTCTTGAGCGGCTAGTTCCATGAGGGCTTTCCTCGCGAGAGCTAAGCAGCCTCCGTAGGTGCGCATCGTCCGGCTAGTGTCCGTAACCGTGATTACATTCAAATCGCCGAATGGCGGAAACACTTGGATTACGTTGACGAAGGAAGTCTGATCGGGACATTCCATGCGGCCTTCCTTGATCTCGATTACCAAGAAATTTGCCCATATTCGTTGATTGACCCCACTGGGTATCAATTTCGCAATGTTGACGGCCTCGTGATCTCGCTCGATCGCCAAGTCTATCAAAGCTAGCAATGACCGGCGTGATGTCTCGAATCCGGGCCGCGACGGCTGGGAGTAGAATCAAACCGGAGCATGTTGATGCCGAGGTGGTCATTTCCCATGTCTAAGCCGACTTCGCCTTGCGGGGAAGACTTTCACGCATGTTTTCGGGGCGGCCGCCTAAGCGTTCCCGAGGTTGATCTCGACTTGTAGCAGGTGAGGAGCTTGGTCTCCTTCGCTGCCGTCGCCTCGCCTCGCGGCGCTGAGGGTATAAGCTTGACCGACGGCACGGGCCGGTTGCCACTGGGCCGGTACTTAAGTAGTGATGAGCTCGAGCTCGCTGCCAAAGCCTCGTTTACCATGAGCAGCAATGCCGAGGGTGACTCGGTATTGCGTAATCCGACGATAAGGACCGGATCCTTGGTATCATCTGGATATCTCGGAATAGATGATGTCGACGAAGTCGCCGTCACTACTGATCGAGGGATTCTTCGTCGTGTCAACCAAGAACTTCCAATTGTCTGATAGCCGTCTGCATCGGACGCTGAGCTTGACAATTTCCATGGTATTGGAGCCTTGGTCGTAGGTGACCCGATCGAAGGAGTTCCGTCCTCAAAACCGAGCATGTGAATGCAGAGGTCCGCTGCGGGTCCGCCGCGTCCTCGACTCCGGAGAGTCCAGATTCATCGTCATCTCGATCGCTCAATCCAGTGTAGGACGTGACAAGGCCCGGCCAAGGCTGGCTGAGCAAACCTAGGAAAACATCATGCTCTTCGTTGGAGAAGAGGGGTGCAATGGGTAGTTCCTCGTGAGGACATCCCATACGACTTCCATGCATTCATCACGAGAATGGCGGTGCTTGTTGACCTTTATCACAAAGATCTCTTCACTGGGCGGGGCCAGAGAGTTGGTTTGGAGAATGCCGACAAATCTCCGATTGGAGATCGGGGTTTATGTGCCCGTATCATGGCGATATTCAGCGTTTCCTTCCACCCGCTCCAAATGTTGGAAACGACAGCTTGAACTTGATGTATCCTGACCGTCTGTGGTCTCGCCCGCTCGAGTACGTTTACATAGTTAGCATCTCCTGACTCGAGGGATTCCGATGAGATTTGCCCCGTAGTCCCTCGTTGATTCGAAGGAGGTAACCCCGTGCTCGAGCGCGACACGCTTGCCATCGTCTCGCTTCGTTTCCTATGAGGAAACTATCCCCTGATGACTTCAAGATCTCCCCGCCGGCTAATGAATTTAACACACCGATGGAGAGTGGAAGCTACGGCTTTCATGTGGTGTAGCCAAGGGCGTCCCAAAAGAGCCGTGAACTCGGATGGAATGTCCATCACGTGGAATTTTGCCGGCACCATTCGGGGTTTCGAACCGCAGTTCCAGAGTCACCGTCCCTGTGACGGGACGAGACGAGTTGTCGTAGGCCTCGATAGTCCGAGCCGACGGAATCGGGATGTGGCTTTCATGGATGCGGAGAGCTCGCATCATGCCGAGAGGGAGGACATTAACGGCCGACCCGTTATCTACCAATACTCCGGGAGTGATATGGTGTCGAGTTTGAGAGTGATGTACAGAGCTTCGTTGTGCCCCGAGGCATCTCTCAGAGGTCTTCGTCACGTAACGTGATCATACCGCCATACAAACGGGAGTCGTAGATCTCGCCTCTATCCGTAGAAGGAGAGTCATCCAGCCCATCCGTTTCCCGTCTTCCTCGCGAGGTAAAGCCTTCACTGGAACCTCGTGAGTGTGTCGAGGCCGCCCGTGGCGGTTGCCGCCCTTGGTTAGCACATTGATCGAGTGCGATTGCTAAGCCGACCTTGATCTTCCTTTGCCGGCTCGAGCTCTAAGCCGGACAAATTGAATCTTGGCCGATCCCGCGGAGGGTTAGGCTTCGACCGGCGCAAGATTACCAAGATCTCGAGGTATTCCTGTCCTGTGGTCTCGACTCGGTTTCGCCGGGACTTTTCGGCTTTCCCACCCCTCGTCTCGCTCTAAAGCCGCATGGCCTCGGAGGCAAAGAGGACTGGCCGGAGTACAAGACGTAGTAGTCGAACCTCCCGAGGGTTCTCCAAGTGTACCTACACCGGTATCCCCAGCCTTCGTATCTTTCTCTCGCCTGCCGTTGAGAGGATTTCTTCTTTTGTTTTCTGAGGATTGCTCCTGACAGCTTTCTGACTCGTACTGTGCAAAGTGAGTAGCCGCAAACATCGTAGCCGATGTGGACATTAGAGGAGGATCCACTGAAAGAGGCGGAGAAACCGGTTCTCGTGGCACTCTTCTCGGGCACCCACTCAATGGAATTCACGTCTGTTATTGTTCTAAAAGGGTTTCCGATCGTATTGGGCCCACGGGGCGCTCCAACTTGCCTTCTTCTATCAAGTTCTGGATTTCGTATCGTAACCCCAAACAATTGTCGCTGGTATGGCCGTGATACCGATGGAAGGCGCAGATTTGCTCTTGTCCGCATCGCTACGGGAATTTTGGGTTTGTAATTGGCAACGGGCTTAAGGAGACCCTCCTTGATTAACCCTTCCAAAGATCTTGCTCAGCCGGCATGTCCAACTTGTCGAAGTGTACGGCAGTGCCGCTTCGAGTAGAATTGTTGCTTTGTGGGACTCGGGTTTCGTTACCCGACCGTTGTCCCCGATGGACGTAGCCGATGCACGTATCTTTCCCTCGCCGGGGCCGGTGCGGATTGAATGCAACCGCCGAGCGGTATTCGTATGGCCGTGCGGTAGCCAACTTTTCCTTGAGATCCTTCTCGAACCGTGAGCCGGCATTGACCATGGCCCGAGATCCGGGAAGAAATTGTGATCGATGAGAGTTCTCGATGGACTCGCCTTAAGCAGACTCAAGATCCGCATCCGCTTCGTCTCGAGAGCGGCTCCACGATCTCTGAGAGTTTCCACTCCATCTCTTGTAGAATTCCCCAACACTTTCATCCGCTTCGCTCAGCGGGTGATTAAGTCCTCGCGACTTGTTTCCCACTCTAAGTTGGATCTCGTACTGCCTGTGAAGATGTTACCGATCCTGCTCCTGTGTGGCGATCCGCAGCTCGACCTCGAAACCATCGTAACGCCGAACTTTTAAGCGTATGCCGGAAGTGGTCGGCCATTTGCCGGAGGGTTGCTCCTTTTGCTCTCATGCCGAGAACGTAGGTGTCGACGTGCGTTTGAGGACATTCGGTTCCGTCGAATCGGTCCATCTCCGCATTCTCGAACTTGGCAGGGAGAGGCGTGACCATTCCCTGATCTCGCGGATTTGAGCGTTTCCTCGCTTTGAGCCGCTCATGGTGGCTTTCTGTGTCTTTCATTTGCTCGACCATCCAGTGCTAAGGTCGGGTCCAAGCAGGATCGTGAGGCTCACACGGTGCTACCACGTGAGCGGTAGTGATTGGAGGTGGAAGGCTTGATATAGCATGTGGATATACGGGAGCCTTTTCTCGAATCAGATCGGGGTTTGTCCCCTGTTTAGTGGATTCGTGTATAGGCACCCGGACGAACCCGGGAGGGTATTGAGGGATATTGGCATCTCGAGATGGTCCAAATGGTGCGCCGGTGGTATTGAGTGATAGGAGTAGCACCGGGCCGACCAAAATGGCAGTGGTTGCCCCGAGAGGTGGCAACACGGAGCCTAGGCCTGCTTTCCTCGTTGGAAGGCATCCCGTAAGTTGGCGGGGGAGGAACCCGATTGAAGGTTTGGTGAACCGGTTTCGGGAATCGTCATCCTCGACTGTGACAAAAGTACCGTCTCGACCGGGGATAGCCGCTATACCACGCTCATTCGAAGCCGTACCACGAAATTCCCGCCGATCTTCTTCTCGCCTCTTGTGAACCTCACAAGCCCTGGATGGCTTCTTCCAATGTCATATCTCGCACGGTGGCGGGGGTCCTTCCCCGTCACGATTTCTGGTGAGCTAGACATGTCGGAAATTCCGGCCGAGGGAACCGAGGGAACCGAAGAACCTGTCTCGACGCCGCCGTTACGGTGATCCCGGCAAGGCGCCGACCCGGAAATCTGAACCACTTTCTCGCTCGCCGCAGGGAACGAAAGGAAGGGTTTAGGCTTCTAAAAGGGTATTTGGCTCAAGGTTTTCGGGCTTGTGCAATGTGCGCTACCGATTAATGTTTACTTAAAGCGCGTTTTCTCGTAGTCCTAATCGGTTGGAAAAGAGCGAGTCTTCTTTTTCGCAACTAATCCTAGAGCTCTAATCAGGATCTCGTCACTACGCTTATAAGCCCCTCGTTTCCATCAGATCATCTTTCTCAGACGGACTATCCCGAGCGAGGTCTCGATAAGGCAAGCGAGTTCCACCGACAAAGGAAAAAGTGAACTTAAGGCTAGCCGATCACGCAAACTTTCAACGTGTGTGACGTACGGCCACTGGCCGAAGTCAACGTCCTTAAGTTAAGGCGGGATCGTGCCAAAATTTGGGCATGACCTCTCCCGACTCGCCAGGCGAGAGACCTTAGCTTTTAGCGTTGGCCAAGTTGTGGCCGGCACGATACATACGGCGAGGTTTGGTGACACGGCCACATCAACCTTCTGTATATTTTTCACAGAGCTCCGCGTCAAAGTCAAGGCCGAAAAGCTCAAGACTTCGGGTCGGGAACGACCTTCGGCCTCAAACTCTCGAGCTTGACTCTGAGCGGGGCCCGGCGTGAAAAACATACACTTAGGCTTTATGACACGAGCTAAGCCAAAACCAACCGGGTCTGGACAAAGTGTGACACAAAGAGCGCACGGCTTACACGGGCTAGGATGGGATGTTTGGGACGACCCCGCGCGCCCGAAAGGTGTCTCGGCACCAACCTGAGTGCAACCGATAAGGCCATCCCGGGTTAGGGGTTGTAGTGTGCATGTACCGAGGCGCAAGTGCACGTGAAGTGCGGTGTTCCGAGGCAAAGAAGTGCGCGTAGTGTGCGGTCACTAAAATTCTTTTTTCGAGTAAAACAGAGATTTTTTTCGTAATGTGTCTTAAAGAATTTATGATGCACAGCTTCAAAAGACAAAGCATGAAAATCAAACATGAATGGGGATGCACAAACATGGTAAGATTTTGAAAAGTTGACAATGTAATGCCTTTGAAAAACAAAACCGTTCGAGGTTTAAAGTAACACACGCACACGAAAACGAGGAAGGGTAAACGAAAGTTTGACCCACTAAGGCTTTTTAGAAAACATCGGCAGCTTTGAAAAAGTATCTTTTCCCCAATGAGTCGCCAACCGAAATTACCCGGATTTCGCGCGGCGCGAAACGCTGTTGTCTTTCGCGGGGCCGGTGTCTCGAGACCTCGCTTACGGGAAGGAAAAATGAGGAGTCGCCACGCGGTTTTTGTATTTTGAGCCCAAACGTTGAGAAACGGCTTTAGAAAATGGTGTCGTTTTTATTGGTAGCAAAAACTTAGGAAAAGGCTTTGAAAAAGGGGATCATTTTTATTGGTAGCAAAAACGAGTAAAAAGCTTTTAGTACCAGAGATTGTTAGGTTCAGAGGTCAAGTTACGTTTCGGGTAGAGTATTACGAGATCGCCCGAAACGCCTCGCATGACGAGTCTTTCTACCTTTCTCGAAATCGTGTGTGTGTGTGTGTGTGTGTGTGTTTTGAAATGGGGGCTTGAATGACAAGCTTAATCTTGGTTTGAATGACAAACGTTGATTAGGTGACTTTTGAAAAGACGAGCGTTTGAATGACAAACGTCGGTTTTGAGTTTGAAATGAGCGTTTGCGTGGCAAACGTCGATTTTGAGTTTGAAATGAGCGTTTGCGTGGCAAACGTCGATTTTGAGTTTGAAATGAGCGTTTGCGTGGCAAACGTCGATTTTGAGTTGAAAGGGAGTTCAGAGGTCGAACTCCGGTTTTTTGAACCGAGAATGTCATTGTTAACGATTTTTACGGGAAAAATGCGTATTAAATGATTTTAAGTGTCAAATGGCGGCTTTTAGTTCAAGATGAGCATTCGGAGGCCGAACGTCATGTCGCGTGTTTTGAAAGAGAGTTCGACGGACGAACTCCGGTTTTGAACCGGGCATTACATTGTTAACGATTTTTACGGGAAAATGCGTATTAAATGATATGCGATCAACGAATCGGGTTGCGACTCGGACTTTGAAAAGTAAATACTATCACGATCCAAACGGGCCTGACTTGTAAATGACAAGATTTAAAGCAAAGTGTCAATCGGAATCAAACGATCCGAATCGTAAATGACGATCGACGAGGCCAATCGGCTCGGAATTGTAAATGACGATCAACGAAGCCAAACGGCTCGGATTTGTAAATGACGAAAATTAAATGACGATCAACGGATCGATCGATCCGAATTGATAAATGACAATAAAAGTAAACTAACGGGAGTCTAACGCCGTTTTAACTCGTGATTACTTCTCTTACGGAAAGAGAAGAGGATCGAGGGGCTAAAACGTATCGGACCCCGTTAGACGGAGGCGTCTACATTTCGATAACGACGTTCGAAACGGAATAGCGACCGGCGCGTAAACCGAGACTAACGAGAGATTTAGAGAGAGGAGTTATACCTATGGCTGTGGTCGACTCCTTTGGCTCGGGAGGTGTGTACGGACACGGAAAGTGATTCGAAAGGTTGTTTCGAAGTAGTAGGGTGCGTATTTGATCGAAATACGAAGGTTTCACGCGAATCGAGACGTAACGAAGCTCAAGGGATGAAAATCAGTTGGGCCGAGGGGTGGTGAATTTTTGGAGTGATTTTGGTCTCCTTTTGCCTTTGACAAAGAACTTCTATTTATAGGGTGAAAATTGCGTAGGAGTCCTGGACGGACTTGACCGAATCCAGGGGGTTTTTGGGTATTTTGGAAACTGGGGACTTGGCCGGCAATTTCGTGAAAAGTGCACAGGAGTCCTACGGACTAGGCTTGCAAATCAGTGGGTATTTTGGTCTTTTCCTTTGAATTTGATTGAAGGGTGACTAGAGGGAGGTGGCATGCGTGCCACGTGTCCTCTCGAGTCACCACCATGTGGGAATTTGTTCCCCGGTCCCGCTTTTGTCCGTTTTTTAAAATAACACCGGAAAATGTCCGAAACGCCCTGAAAGTGCCGAAAATGCGTTTGTGGAAAGCCATACTTTTACGTGAGATGACACGTGTTAAGTACGGTTCGACATCGGGATGCACGGGCGATCCGGGACGTCTCGTTGCCTGGCAGCACGGGAGTTTAACGAGTTCCGGTTAACCTGGAGCGGGCCAGTTAACGGATTTCGGTTAACTTTCTGACGGATTTGGACGATCCGGATTTGGGTACTTACAGTAGGACAAAAAAATGAAAGAAAAAAATAGTGATTTCTTTTGTGCAGTTGACTGGAAAAAATGCCATCCCAGTGTTGACAATGAGTCGCACTTTGAGAAGAAGAGTTATCAGACACCCCACCACCACAAGAGTTTAGCGACACAAGCATCTACCTTAGTTCCAAAAGAAAGCATCCTAACATTAAGAATTAATTCCTAAGAGGCCAAGACATTTATATTTCCTGCACACTAAGCATGTTATCATTTTCCTAGGCTCTGAGTAAACTCATTTAAGCAAATTTAAATCATAAGTAAATCCTTTTATAAAACAACTTTGACTTACAGCAACATCACATCAAAAAAAATTATGAACAATTCAAATCACAAGTATTAGAAGTCCAAAGTAGAAAGTAGAATACTCAGGTTCCAATTCTAAAAATATAACAAAAATAAATGGCCATGGGATAACTACTTGGTCATTTTTGTATTCAGGAACTCGTGCTACATTCTTAAGCAGCTAGAAGAAAATAGACTATTAGATTCTGGAAGAAAAATAATTGACTCACCACGTCGGTATCATCCTGAGTGAACTCCAGAAAAGACCCCACAGACCTGTTTAAACATTTAAATTCCAGTGAGCATGAATTTACTTGGCATACCAAATCCATAGCTTATGTACGCTAAGTAAAGCAAAAAATAAAGCCAATCATAAAAAATTACTTGAGAGCGGCAACTCTGACACGATTACTTGTCTCATCCTGTAAGCACTTGAGTAGAAGTGACTGTAAATCTCCAAAAAATGGTCGAAATGAAGTCCCAATTGTTTCAGTTAAGGAACTGAAAAGGATCAACGCTACCTAGCACCATAAAAAGGCAAGACAAACAATTGATGATCTATGAAGTAAAGAGTTACAAAAAAAATTGAAGCATCAAAAAATGAGAGCTAGGACTTAGGGTACTACCATGAATGGAGAAGGCAATAATTTTCGAAAAGTGGGCTAGGATCATAGTTATTAAAGGCCCAAGGGACACCAAGGCGCAAAAGGTGTGCCCGGAGCCTAGGGGCAAGGCAGGCGCGCGCCCGAGTGACGACGCAAAAATGCCTTAAAATACTAAAAACATAGTATACATACAACATCAAGATAAGCAATAAATCAAATGCAAGTAGTAAATCAAACATATGTTATAAGTCATAAAAGAAACAAGCACAAACATACGTTATATGCCATAAATGTATGTATACTATACTAAAAATATAGTATACATACAACATCAAGTGATCAGGGAGATTGCCGGAGTTCTTCCCAAGTCGCCGGAGGTCGTCACTGTTAGTTTAAAGGAGTTCCTAGTGATCGCTACTCTTATACAGAGTTATGACACGTGTACGTGAGAGAGTCGTGACAGAAAAGAGTATTAGTCGCGTATTAGGTTTAATTGCGATTTAATTGTTGGTCAATTATTGTGCCCGGAGCCTAGGCGCACACCATCAAGGCTCGCGCTTCAGCCCTAGACGCGCCTAATCCCTCGCCTATGAAACAACGCCTCGCCTAGCACAATCCAGGCTCCAAAGCTCCAAAGCTGAGCCTTTCTACGCCCGGAGCCTAGGCGCGCTTTTAATAACTATGGCTAGGATTTTCTTTCAAATAACCAGGAGGAGAAGAAATGGATTCTTATAAAGCCTCTCATACAGTAGTAGCAGATCTTGGATGTTTTTGAAAGGATGTCAAGATCATATTGACGAAAATTTCACCAATTAAAAGGGGTAAAATGAATTCTTAGTGTATTTTTTTACTATAAGAAATGTGTGGGGGGAGACTTCCTTTATTGTACTAAATCCCCTGAATTTAGACATATTTAGCAAAAGAGGCACTAGTAATTTATTTGTTTTTAATATTAAATGGGGGCTGCCCCCATTGGCATAGGGGTGGCTCCACCAATGCTCTCATATTCATGAAGAAGTTAAGTGTCTCACTCTAGGAAACGTTTAATCCTCTAAACACAAAAAGGGCCAATTGGCCATCTTTTTCCAAATCATGGATTCGCTCCTCACTAGACTCTAGATCAACAAATATGACTCAATATTTATTCAAATGATTCCATGTGTGATATTTAAATCAATATGTTCATATATTCCGATCTAAAACTTATGGTCTACATGTTTTCGTAATCCTCTCCTTCCTAAGAAGAGGATGTAACAACTATCTAACACACCAGCCAAAAAATATTGCCATTTGTCAGATCTTGTCTCAAACCCCTTTTACACCACTCCATTTTGAGAGAACATAATTTTTCGTTAAGATGTAATGCCCAATCATCTACATTTTTTAAAAATTATTCTTCGAGAATTTAGTAAGAAGGAGTAGGTAAAACATAGATTGAAAAAGTTGAAAATTTCATAAGGAGAAACTGCAGCAAATAGAAAAGATAACTCACTTCTCTGTGGTCTTCTTGGGCACTTTGACTACACTGGAATAAGAATGGCAATAAATCAGGCCATTCTCCAGCTGGAACAGCATATTTTGCAACAATGCTCACCACATTTGCACTAGCTCGCCTCACCGGTGGACTGCCAATACAAAAGAAAAGTACATCAGACCCGCTACACAGAGACATCATTTGTTACCCTCATTTCAAAGTACGAAAATGCAGAGAGAGAAAGATGAACTAACAACAAGAGAATATTGACAATAAAAATGCCAACTTTATCTGCTCCCACCTCAGTAGTTGGATAAACAAAGGCAATTACATGGCAGTTTATAAGGAAACGTGATAAAGAATATGAGCAGAGGAGAATAATCCTCAAGTGAATTAGAACTAGAATTCAATGTGTTTTTAGCATAAAGTGGAGTCAGTAAGCATCCTTATTAATCATCCAATAATGGACATCCAAGTTCACAATTCATTGATGCCAAAGAATACCTAAATTTGACCAATCAACTATCTAATTGACAAAAATCAATGCTTCTAACTTCTGCACCACACTCAAACACAGCCTTTATCATCAATAAACAAAAAAAGTACATTTCCAATTAACTTGATCAAACTAATAAAAAAAATAAAAATTGAATTGAGGACCTGTGCTCCATTGTGATGCTCTCAATTAAGGACTGCTTGACAAGTTGGCGGAGCTGAGGGGAAAGCTTGGCCCAATGACCAGTGATCTTCTTGCGGAGGAGCACCGCCGCGAGTTGACGGACGTTAGGAGTCTTGGCGGTGCGGAGGTGGTGAATAAGGGCGGGAACGACCTGTGGATCCTTGGCAAGACGCTTAATTTGATCCTCGGCTTGTCGGCGGGCATCGTTGTCCGGCATCAAGAACTGAATGAGCAATAGCTCCAGCGACTGCGACATTCTTCTTTCTCTGTGTGTGTAATTGATGGAGAGAACCAAGGAGAGGGATGAGGAAGGGGGCGCTGGTGCGAGGGTTTTGGGTTTTGCTTTATATTCAAGGTGGGGAATGAGAATTATCTATAGTAGTAAATTAGACCTGTGTTTTTAACAGTATCACGTGTCAGAAATTTCTATTTTGCCCTCATTAATTTGTTTCTTTCCCATTTTGCTCTTAAAAAAATAAATAAATAAAATTAAATTTAAAAAAAAATACGTGACCTTGAACACGGACACGTGCTAGTTGTTACTATTATAAGATTTTTTCTTCAAATAGTTTTATTTTAAAATTATAATTTCCAAACTAACTCACATTTAAAACTATTTTTCAAAATAATCATATTTTTATAACTCGCTAAGTGTAGCGAGTTCTAAATATAAGGTTTTCAGATTCAGATTCAGATTCATGGTGTAGCGAGTTTAGAAAGGTCAGCTTACAAAATATAAGATTTTCAGATTCAGATTCATTCGATATCCTTTCATACTTACTTTTAAAAAAAAACTCAAATCTTAACATCATTTAATTTCGTCAGAATCGTTGAAGACCGATAATCAAGTTAAATTAGCATCATCTTAATCATAGTTTTCACTTGTTTTAGATATATAAATTTAAGTCTTTAACTGTGTTTTAGTATATTATAGATATAAATGTTAGGGTTTTGTTATATACTCCCTCCGTCCCGGACCTTGGTGTCTAGTTTGACTTTTCACGTAAATTAAGGAGAGAGTATTATATTGAAAGTGTTGTGAGTGTGAAAATAAAATAGGAGAGAGAATGAGTGGAGGGAATAGTAAATTATAATGGTGTTGTGAGTATTAAAATAATGTAGGAGAGAGAATGAGTGGAGGGAATAGTAAAGATTCCTTTCCATTTTAGGAAATGTGCACGTAGGTTTGGAACGCCCAAAATGAAAAGTGTGCACGTAGGTATGGGACGGAGGGAGTAGGTTTTAACACTTTGATTTCGTAATTTAGGGTTAAAGATGAATGCGGGTTCAATCATTTTCATTTGATATTGGGGAGGTGATAATGAACAACCATTTGATGGTCCTCATTTTTAAAAAGGGCCAAAATGTGCGATCAATCAATAACTATATAATGGCTGAAGTGAATAAGGAATTTCGTTTTCCCGCTCAAAATTGGAACCTTCTGGATACCTACCCTGCCCTAGCGTCCTCGATAAGCTAAGCCTTTCGTATTCCGCCCGCTCATCTTCTCTCTCTCTCTCTCTCTCTCTCTCTCTCTCTCTCTCTCTCTCTCTCTCACTACTCCCTTTCATCATCAGCAAATAATCCCAAAACTCTTTCTTCCCCAAAACTTCACCTACCTCCGGCTCACCTCCCCCCTTCATGGTCGCCGCCCCCTCTTTCATTTTTCGATCGTTTGTTTCTCGCTTCAGTGTCTACCGTCTTTTTCCAAACCTCCAGGTAAACACAACTTCCTCTACTAATTTCTTCTTATTTCGTTTGATTTCCTATTCCATCTCTTTGATTTCTTCTTATCTCTTTGTTCAGAAAAAAACCCTTTGGAGGGAGTATTACTGAACTGCGAATGGGGTTCTAAAACAATGCAATGCATATTTTCTATATCAAAATCACTAATTCAAACTCAATTTTATGTAAACCCTAACCATTAGTCTGAGATTTGCATATCCAATTGAATCACCCATTCCTCAATTTCAATCCTCCACATTGAAACTTTGTAATTTTTTTATTTGTTCATCCCGTTTTGTCATTACATTTGTGCAGGTGAAAGCTACAGGATACTAGAAGCTGCTTCTATAGGTTGGTTATTCTAAGTTGTTGTTTCTAAATGAATATCAGAGTTGTTGTTATATGCATATCCTTTTCTTAGATACTAAAAGCTGCTTTCAATCCATGAAGATGGTTGTTTTTAGAGTTTTCTTCTCAAAAATTGCTTTATTTTTACTTCAGTTAGTTTACTAAGGCTTTGCTTTAGTTGTTGTTAGCTCATAGATGAAGTGCATTTGTTGAAGACAGAGCCATTATCTTGGAGCACGGGAACCCATCAATAAAGAATCAAATGAAACAATTATCTGCTGTTGAAGGTATAGTTATTTTAGTTAAGCATCGAAAGTGTTTGGTTGACCAGCCCATGTCTTTGAAAGTGACTTTGCTTATTGTGTTCATTGTCCTTTTCTCTTTAGCTCGTAGCCCCGTAAGCATCATGCTGGTGCTCTTAGTCAGTTAGTTGCATATGAAATACTCCTCTAGCAATAGCTCATATAACAGTTTCAATTGATTCTCTCTTTGTTAGTGTTGTCTTTGATGTTTATGTTGCAGATCTTAGGTCAAGCTGTTTAAATGAAGTATTGATTAACTAAAGTCCAGTTCAATTACCGATGGAATTACACCTTCAGGTATTGCAAGATCACTAAAACTGAATCTTGAATATTAATTTTTGATGTATTGTTGTACATGTTGTACACATTTGTTGCACAGTAGCTACTATTAGATTGTTGGAACAGTGCCCAATTGAAAAGGAATGCTATCGAGAAGATTTCATGTAGTTCTTATAGATTCTTACCTGTAATAGCTTTGGCCTTTAAAACGATACACCAGTGTTTAACCAATTGTTGTTTATAAAAGTCATTGGTGGGAATGTTTGCATGAACTCTATTTGTTTTTAAGATTGCTTACTGCTCATGGAGTTCCATCAGTTAGTTCTGTTCACGAAGGTCAATCTCCCTGCTTAATGTGGGTATGTTGTGCCTTTAGGTTATGGAACATTCAAATTTAAAATGGTTGATGAAGTCCAGACAGATGTTGTGGGTTAATTTTTGATGTATTGTTGTACCTGTTGTACACATTTGTTGCACAGTGGCTACTATTAGATTGTTGGAACAGTGCCCAATTGAAAAATGAATGCTACCGAGAAGATTTCATGTAGTTGTGATAGATTCTTACCTCTAATAGCTTTGGCCTTTCAAACGATACACCAGTGTTTAACCAACTGTCGTTTATAAAAATCATTGGTGGGAATTGTTGGCTGAACTCTATTTGTATTTTATTTGTTGTTGAAGGTTCAAGGGGAGGGATCATATAGGACAATGCCATATATATGTAGTTTGTGCGAGAAAAGTGGACATAACAAGAGGGGATGTCCATTGGGTAAAGAACAAGATGGTATTGAGGTAAACAATTTTAATTTATGATAATGTGTTGGTATCTTAACTGTGTTCTTATTTATAATTTTTTTTATTTGTTGTTGCAGGTTCAAGTGGAAGGATCACATGGGACAAGAACAAAAAAATATAGTTTGTGCAAGAAAAGTGGACATAACAAGCGAGGATGTCATTTGGTTAAGCAAATTGTTCCAGTGAATAAGGAATATGAGTTTTTAATTACTGAGTGTGATATGTTATTGAAGGATTTATCTCATGCTTTAAATGATGAAGAGGGAAATACAATTGTGGCTGCAAATGAGGTTTTAAAGAGACTTCACTTGTACTATATTTTATTTTTAGTACTTTTAGCATTTATGCACTAATGTTGTGTCTTTATTAGGTACTGAATGAAACTGTTGTTGAAGGTGAAGCACAAGGCAGTCCACTTCAACGTCCAAGAGTTAGAAGGTCTGCAAGAATTCAATGGAATCAATGGATAAAACCTAAGAAGATTGACACCAGCATCATAGATTTGACAGAAGACTAATTTCAACAATTGTTTCCTTTTGGTTGTAAAAAACTTAAATTTGGATATTTTGATTGAAAACAACTTAACTTTGGTCTTTTATGTGTTGGTCATTCCATATTATGACAATTTAATTGGCATATTCTGTATGGGGTTAGCACTGGTCATGACATTCGGTTTTTGGTGGATGCTTGGTTTGTGGGCAGCCATATCGTGGATAGGTTTCTACATCTTTGTAAGATTTATTCAATTTTTGAGTTTCCTGCAGTGTGAGTCATTGTTTTTCACAGTGATTAATACAATTTTTTGCTGTAGTTATATCTCATTAGGAGTGCTCTGTTTTGCAATTGAGTTATTTGATTTAGGTTTAAGATTGTACAAGTATCAAAACAATATTTAGCGCAATTTCAAGTTTCAAAATTGTACAAGTAAAGTTTCATCTTTAAGATGTTTTGACTTGTCAGAATTGTAATTTTGGGATGAAAGGTGTAACAAAATATTTATGAGCTTCATATAAAATTAAGTATTTCTTTCTTTAATTAAGATCATAACTGTTTCACTTTTATGTTAATCAAAAAATTGAATTTTTTTGGTTGTTTAACGTAAATTTTAAAAAGTGTTCTTTTTGTGTGTTTAACACACGGGTGGCATACTAGTTAGGGCTAATTGTCGATGGAGATACAATGAGTTGATTGATGAATTGTATAAAAAAGATGGATTTATATCGGTCACAATATGATTTGGAAGTCATTTATAGATGTCCTCATACTTTTGAAAGCGGGATTGGTGAGTACTTTCCTTTTCGTATTGAAGATGATGCATGTATGGATATAATGTTCGATGTTTTAGCTAAATTCGGGGGGATGGGTAATTTACAGTTATATGCGGTTGTAAAATTGATTGAAAATCGAGGTTATCCAAAGTTTGAAACACTGCACACAACGACCATTTATGGGTATTCACCAAGTTGTAACAGTGATGTAGGGGTTGGTCCAAGTACACAAAAAATTGTATGAACTCAAACTTCAAATTATGGTAACATCGCATGCCCAACTGATCCAGTTGATAACAATAATTCTGAAGATAATGTAGATTATGAAGAAGAAGAAAAAAAGACACTGATGTAGATAAAATGCTAGACGATGTTGATAATGAATATCAGGAGGGTAGTAGTGATTCTGATGTCGATTTGGGAGAGGGTGATGATGGGTCGATTGATCATGATGTGGAAACACATTTTGTTCATTATAAAGCGCCGAAAAATCAAAGGTATGAGAGAGCAGATTATCCTTTTTACAGTGATATTGGTTGTTCTGCTCGACAGGAAGAAGGCTTCATTGATTACCATAATGCACCTAGTTTTCCAGTTTGGGATACGGAGAAACATGAAATTGCTAAAGGGATACGCTTTTCTAGCAAGAACGAGGCGCAATTTGATATAAAAAGGTATCATATTCGCACCAATCGCCGATTCAGGGTAAGAAACAGCACAACTCACACATGGATAATTGAATGTTTATTAAAAAAAATTACATGCAATTTTTATGTTTATGTGAGTAGGAGGAAGTTTGGCTAATGGGAAGTGATCAATTATAAGGCTCCTCATTGCTGCTTATATTCTGGAGAAAGTCGAGATCACCCAAACCTAGATGCGAAAGTTTATTGGTCGGCAAGTAGTTAGTCTTATTAAGGCCGATTCAGATGCCAAGGGGTTGGAGTTATTATTGCACATGTCAGTGGTGTGTTTGGAAAGGAAATTACTTATAAGAAGGCATGGTGTGGAAAGCAGAAGGGCATTGCAGAGGATTTTGGAGATTGAGAAGAATCTTATATAAGCTTACCCCGCGTCCTATCAGTCATCCAAAAATACAACCCTAGAACAATTGTTGAGTATACTCATCCTCACCCTCCTGTCGGTGAATTGCACATGTTTCAACGGGTGTTACGGGCATTTAGGCCTTGCAATGAAGCTTTCTCTCATTGTCGCCCTGTCATTTCTGTTGATGGAACATTCCTTCTTGGTAGATATAAAGGGGTAATACTGATTGTCATGGATGTTGACGCCCAAGACAGTATAATTTCTCTTGCATTTGTTGTTGTTGAAAAAGAGGATTGGACGAACTGACGTTGGTTCTTATATCTTCTCTGCAGACATATTATAAAGAGTCATGAATTATGCTTGATATTTGACCGTTATCACGGCATTCTTAAGACTATAGCGGAAGATACGTGGTAGCCAAATGTGCATCATCGATATTGCTCGAGACATATGCGAGCAAATTTCTTAGATAAGCATAGAGGGGAAGGTTTGAAGTATCTGTTTTGGAGAGCGGGTAAAGCAAGTCAAGATAGAAAATTGAAATCAACCTTAGATATATCCGTTCAATTGGACATTGACACACGATGGTGGTTACAGATACGGCATTTTGACTACTAACATGTTTGTGGTTTTCAATGGTGTCATGAAGGGAGTCCGTGGGATGCCAATAATAGTAATTGTTGAAACTGCCTTCTATCGTTGTGTGGAGTACTTTCAAGTAAGGCATGAATTTTCACTTAATGCCTTAGGAGATAATCCTGATAACCCTAACATCAATCCCTTACACCAATTCAGCCAGAAAGTTCATTACCGGTACTTGAATAATAGCGAGAAAGGTATGAAACATCAGGCAAGGAGGTTCAACACTTATGAAATGGGGGTGTATCAAGTGACAACCGCACGTCAGGGTAATAAGATAGAAATATCCAAATTGTCTGATTTAATGAGTGTACCTGCACATGTGGTAAATGGGTTGTCTATCACATGCCATGTTCCCATCTTCTTGCATGTTGTCATGCACAACATCTTGATGGTCATTCTTTTGTTTCTCCATTTTACACCATTAGGGAATACTACAAGACATGGAAGGGAACATTTGAACCAATCCACCATGAGGACTATTGAGATGCGTATGGTTTGGTGCCACGTTTTTTCCCTAATCCCCAACTTCGACGTTCTGCAAAGTCTGGACGGCCTGACGTTCTGCAAAGTCCGGAGGGCCTAGATCAAGACGCTTCCGAAATTGTATGGACTTTCAAGCAGATAAACGAAAGACTCAGTGTTCATCATGCAAACAAAAAGGCTACAATCGCCGTAGATGCCCAAACATTAGGGAGTAAAAGAATGTTTTCCTTGTAATTTATGTTTGAGTTGTTAGATTTACTTTGTTTGTATTTCACTTGGATTTTGTTTGAGTATGTGTTTGGATGTTATTTTGATTGTTTATACAGTTTGTGTTGTTTATTATTTGAATATGAATTTGTTTTTCATTTGGATTTAGTTTGACTTGGTTTCAGTTTCGTGTGCAGGTGGGATTACAGCAGTTTGCTGCTGCTTTAGGAGTCACTGCAAGTGAACTCTCTACACAGTATAGCGATTTCATTGAACTCGCTACACCGTCTATCGAGTTCACTTGCAGTGATTTCTACAACAGCAGCAAACTGCTGTAATCCCACCTGCACACAGAAAATCCATATACCTAAGTTTACAACCTGTACAATATACCATAAAACACACCTGCACACATGTACTAAAGTCTCAAAACAATATACTAAATTGTACAAAAATTTAAAAAACCATACAACAAACATCCAAATAAAAACTTAAAAAAACATAAAGAAAATCTATAATTGTTTTCTTACAATTAATACCAGAACGTTTTATTACATATAAATAAAAATTAGTTTCACTTATTTCTCCTCTCATACTATCTGTTATAGGCAGTCGGGGTGATCTTCTTCGTCGGATGTCGCTCCCAAGACCCTTTTCTAATCAACTCCTCCCGTTGAGCAGGGGTAAGATGTACCCCACTAGATGAAATCGCAGACGGATCAGAGAAGGGCGGAATATCCGCTCGTCGTATAATAGAGGAACCCTAAAGCCACTTCCCGAGTATACCGGCGTGTGAAAAGTCCTAGGTGGAGGGTCAACGAAATTATCATCATCATTAATAACCCCACTCACCTGACTCGGGCCGTGGCGATGGCGAGGGTAAACACCTGAATAAATACCTTCCTCAACCTCCTTTCTAATCCTCTCCTATGCCTCCTCCACCTGAGTAGGTCCCCAATCTGAAGGATAATCAAACAGTCCATCACACTGAGTCTCGAATATGGCTGGACCACGGGCTCTGGTTGGATCTCGGGCTCTGGCTCATCTGTCTCGTCGTGCAAGTCCATTTGCAGTTGTGGCTGTGCACGACGTCTAACACGAAGCTGTCGAGGTTCGACCCCCTATACGCGATCTACCAGTGTTGGAGGTGCTGCAGCCTCAAGTCGTTGCTGCTCCCTAACGTTAGTGAGCGTGTGTCTAATCAACCTCCGCATCTCAGCTTGTTGGGGACACGACATATGTTGCTCCTCCTAATTGGTGATATGCATACGTTGAAGGTTTTGCACCTATTTTTATAGCAAAAAAATTAGAATGAGACATAAGTTAATAAGTTGAAGGTTTTTTAAAAAAAAAAAACTAGAAAAAATAATGAAAAATGTAAATACTTACCATGCCCTCTAGGAAAGGGGCAACCGACCGGTATCCAGCGTCCTCTATATGCAGAGGGTTCTGCACAAGCATGCACGTTATGCTCCGAAACCATATCATATATGAATCAGTGTAATGCATAACGTGAAAGCCTGGGACCCCCACAGTTAGTAAGTTTCACCGTTGTACCAAAAGTGCAATGTATTATTGATGGCGGTCGCTCCAAATCACAAGATTGTTTCCACGCGTATCAACTCTGTGTAAGTCCCTCCGATTCTAGCAAGGTTCTGGGACCCCCTGCAGCATGCCAAACTGACTCAGAATACGATCCGTAAAATGTAACTCTATCCTCTCAAAGCATATAAGAGGGACCCGCGTCATCCATACGACCCGTCTCTGATAGAAGTAGGTCGGAGCTTGTCTCTCTCTATAAGGCTGCCACACAACCTGAATATCCGTTAGCTTGGCCACCTGATCACGATAGCCTCGCAGGCTATGGGCAGTAACCTACTTGAGATACAATGATGACCCGGTCCACCTGAATTTCATAAAAAGAATAATTATAAAAAATAGTTAAAAAACCTATATCGACGAGAAAATAATGTATGATATATGTATACATGCATCCCAGTGGCATGGGTTCTTGTGTCGGATTAGTATTTCGCCTTCGAATTCCAGGTTGCACACATAGCAACCGCTCCCAAGCCCGAATTTATATCAATAAAATATATATCAAATACTATAAATAAAGTCGATAATTTGAAATCAAACTTAAAACCAACAACATAATGCACATTAAAATGAGATAACCATACCTGTAAAATATTGAGAAATCCACCGCACTGGCTCGTCAGAGGGTTAGTCGCACTACACAACTCTCGATATAGAAAAGCCAGCGAAGCACTACCCCAACTGTATATCCAGACCCTCAAAATCTCTTGAAACAGTGGGAGATAATACAACTTAACCTTGTTGTTCGTACGATCAATCATCACCGTAGAACGCAAAGCTAGCATGATATATGCCCGTGTGTACATATCCACAATGTCTTCGGGAGTATCATCAGCGAGGTCATGGAAATATGGAAACTGGCTTGTAATCCACCTTAGCTTGAGACTACTCCCATCCATATCTCTAGGAGATGGGACAGCCCCTAAAAGATCGTGACAAACCACCGCCAGTCTAAAAGTGGTGGGATGTCAGCATCAGTAGTAACAACACCCCCATCAATCGGCAACCCGAAAATCATGCCGATATCCTCTAGGGTAATAGTAATCTCACCAACCGGAAGGTGGAATGAATGGGTCTTCGGACATCATCTCTCAATCAATGCCTTTAGCAACCCATAATCGTACTGACTTCTCCCTATATAATGAACCCCACTAAAGCCACTCTCGGCTAATCTCGACATTATCCTCGGCGCTAGTCTATCCGAAAATGTGGCACCACAACGAAATGAAAGCGGAATAGTTGTCCGACCCAAATACAACGAGCTTTGTGGCCTTATGTGCAATCAAAACAGAGTTATCGATATGCCCAGGATCAACGAAGGTATCCATCTGTTTCAACAAAAGAAACCCAATTTCAATATCAAATAAATACATATATAAATATAGAGACTTTGAAACATTACTAGCAAATATTTCTAAATGAAATAACAAACATACTAACAATTGAGTTCAAAAAAGCCCACAAATTGAGTTCAAAATCCCAAAATTTCAAATATACGACAATTGAGTTCAAATATACCTATAATTGAGTTTAATAACAACACTAATTGAGTTCAATATTAATATGTACAACAACTCAAATTAAAGTATACTAACAATTGAGTTAAAAATATACCAACAATTGAGTTGAATAAACCTAATTTTCAAGTAAAAAAATATCCAAATCAAAGCAAAATCAACACACAATGAAGTAAAAAACATGAATGTAACTTACAATAACGAAATTTTGAGGATGAAAAGCTTGGATTTGATGAAAATAACAATGACAATATTTCTCCTTTTTCTCTCTTCTTCTGCTAGGCGGCGGCCACTTAGGTTTTTTTTCTTCTGTAAACAGACTGTAAGTCGCGAAGGAGGAAAAGTGATTTTTGAATACTCGCTACACCATGTAGCGAGTTCACTGTTGTACGCGTGAACTCGCTACATGGTGTGACGAGTTTGACTAAATGTGTTAATTTAATTAGTCAAACGCTTAAAACCTAATTCAACTAAACTCACTACATGGTGTAGCGAGTTTCAACTGTCAAACGTTCAAAAACTCGCTACACCATGTAGCGAGTTCTAAAAATATGATCATTTTGAAAAATAGTTTTAAATGTGAGTTATTTTGGAAATTATAATTTTAAAATAGAATTATTTTAGAAAAAATCTTATTATACACACCCTCACAAATTTCTCAATTGCAATTTTCATTTTATTTGGTCTCATTTCATATGATACTGCTTAAAATATGAAAAAATATACTCACAACATCAATCATATTACCATTTCTTCCACTTGTTTCCTATTTAACTTTACTTTTCATACTCACAACACATTCTTTCACTAATACTCTCTCCTTTTTTTCTTAATTCTTGTACTAAAAAACTTAGCATCAAGTGAAGTGGAAAAGAGGAAAATTTTGATAACTATGGAACACTATTCATATAGTACAAGATTTTTATATTCAATTATAGGTATCAAAATCAAATTTTTATACATATATAAGTTTGTTTAGCATCTCCAATGGTAGGTATAAAAATAATAATATTCATATTGATGATTTTATTTCACATTTAAAATATATTAACTAATGAAATGAAGTTTTTTTAATAATTAAATATGAATAACTTTAATAATAATTAAACAATTATTTAATTTAAACAAAAAATAAATAATCTATTTTGATCTATGGTATGTTTTCATTCGCCAGAAGAGGAAGAATTGATGTGATCGTGAAAAATGGATTTGGGCCTAAAACAGTAAATAAGGCCCAACATGATGAAAATGGGTCGAAGCTCTTTAATACATGTCTCAAAGTGGGCCCAAGGGAATAGGGCGACATCCGTTGTCCGGCATGCGAGAGTAAGGTTACGCGAGATGTATATGCGGGTTCATTAATAACTGAGAATGATAGAGTCACAAGGCAGGAATCTCGCTTATATTTGTGGCAGTGTTGGCGGCAACCCGAAGTTGTCGCCCCCTTTTGATTGTCGCACGAGCGACCTTCGTACTAACAGTGATTTTTTAGAGATACCTAGGCTATCACATCAGGGTCACACCATAGTCATCAATGATGATGAACCTGTTAGGCCAAGAAGCTGGCGTCTCCACTAACAGTTTGGGTGGTTAGCACCCCTTGTTGATGATTGACATGTGTCCAATACATGTGTCATGCACATGAGATATGAGAGTATAAAAGCAACCTATAAAATATCATTATGTAAGTCTTCTTCTTGTTCTTCTTTGCTTTCTCTCTCTAAGTTCATTTCCATTACCTGATTTGTGACTTGTTAACTTAGGCTCCGTTTGTTTCGACGTAAAATATTTTCCGAAAAACATTTTCCGGAAAATGTTTTACGGAGGTAAGGCGTAAAATGTTTTACGGAGAAAGGGTGTAAAATATTTTCGGGTGTTTGGTAAGAAAAATATTTTTCGGAAGGACGTAAAATGTTTTATTAAAAAAAAAAATTTTAATCATTTTTTGTAACCACCCTACCCACCTCCCGCCTACCCCACCCCACCCCCACACCCCCACCCCACCCCACACCCCCACCCCAAAAAAAAAAAAAAATTTAATTTTTTGTAACCGCCCCACCCACCCCCCAAAAAAAATTTTTTTTTAATTTTTTTTGTAACCGCCCCACCCACCCCCTGCCTACCCCACCCCCCTCCCAAATTTTTTTTTGTAACCGCCCCACCCACCCCCTACCTACCCCCCACCCCCACCCCCCCCCCAATTTTTTTTTTAATTTTTTTAACCGCCCCACCCATGCCTACCCCACCCCCAATTTTTTTTTTGTAGCGCTTCACCCACCTACCTACCCCACCCCACCTCCACCCCCACCCACTACCCTCCAAAAAAAATTTATTATTTTTTTTTAGCCCCACTCACCTACCACCCCCCCCTCCCAAAAAAGAATTTATTAAAATTTTTTTGGGGTGGGCTGGCAGTGGGCGGGAGTGGGCGTTAAAAAATGGGAGGGGGTGGGTGGGTGGGGTAGCAGGTGGGTGGGGCTACCAAAAAAAAAATTAATTTTTTTTGGGGGTGGTGGTGGGTGGGGGCGGGTCAGTAGGTAGGGTGGGGGGCGGGCGTTACAAAAAAAAAAAAAAAATTGGGGGGTGGGTGGGGTTATACCAAAAAATAAATAATTTTTTTTTAGGGGGTGGGGTAGGTAGGGTGGTGGGTGGGCGGTTAAAAAAAAAAAAAAAATTTGGGGGTGGAGTGGGTGGGGGGCAATTAATTTTTTTTTTTTTAGTTATTATTATTATGTTGTATCGGGCGTAATATGAGTTGTACATTAAGGCCACCATTTTTCGGAAAATGTTTTACTTAGGACAAGGTCAGTAAGTCGTTTTACTTAGAAAGAGCGTAAAATGTTTTCCGGAAAACGTTTTCTCCATTTTTCGAAAAACAACCAAACAGCGGAAAACGGGTTATTTTCCGGAAAACATTTTCCGAAGGCTAACCAAACGGCGTAAAACGAGTTATTTTCCGGAAAACGTTTTTCGAAAAATGTTTTACGGCGAAACAAACGGAGCCTTACTCTCACGCTAGAGGGGTAATGCCGGAGACGCCCCCGATTTAGTTAACTTGTCTTGCATGTGTGTACGTGACCAACGGAGAAGACAGCTGGAGCATCCACATTTCCTTTTTTCGGTCGGTCATGTACCAAGAAGTATATAAATAAAATGTAACTACCATCTTCATAATCAAAATAAATTTTGTTTTTTAGTTTTATGTATGTCATAAATATTATTTGATTTTTTTAAACAAAAAATAAGCCAGAAAATGAAGCACAATCGAAAGTTAATTGAAGAGTTTAAAAAAGAAAAAGAAAAAGAAAAAGAAAACTAGAGTGGAGTGGAGTGGAGTGGAGTGGAGTGGAGTATTTATCAACTTGAATGAACGGTGAAAGCTTTAAAAAAAAAAAAAAAAAAAAAAAAAATAAAAAAAAAAAAAAAAAAATATATAGTATATATACTCACTCCATCCCGCTACAAACTGCACAATTTTCTCGTTGGGCGTCCCATTACAAATTGCACACTTCCTAAAATGGCAAATAATCTTAAAAATTCTCTCCACTCATTCTCTCTCCTACATTATTTTAATACTCACAACACCATTATAATTTACTATTCCCTCCACTCATTCTCTCTCATATTTTATTTTTACACTCACAACATTTATATCATTATTTTTTTTCCTTAATTCCCGCACAAACAGTAACCGTGCGATTTCAAGCGGGACGGAGGGAGTATATATATATAATATATACACTCCCTCCGTCCCCGCCCATGGTTCACACTTTTTTCAAATCACGCAAATTAAGAAAAATAGGTGGAAAGAAAAAATGTTGTGAGTGTAAAAGTAAAATAGGAGAGAAAATGAGTAGAGAAAATAGTAAATTTGAAAAGTGTTGTGAGTATAATAGTGAAATAGGAGAGAGAATTAGTGGGTGGAATAGTAAAGATTATTTGCCATTTTAGGAAAGGTGAAGCTTTTAGAGCATCTTCATCCATAAAACTTCATTCCCATCCCTCTCTTCCACCTCAGTTCCACGTCAGCAGTCATCAAAAACACAACTTCAAACAGTTTTATCTCAATTCATGACAAAAGTCATCAGTTTCTCTCTCCTACATTTATTACTACTATATATAATTATTTCAATATTCTTGTATTTTTATTATTTTTTATATATTTTTTATATGTTAATTGCAATTTTTGTAAAAAAAAATAAAAATAAATAAAATAATCCCAAACTGTGAAGTGTGGCTTCTGCCAAAACAAAAATGACAAAAGTTATCCATGACTTTTAAAAAGTCATGGATGTGAGACGTCTCCATTGCCAACTCATTCACGCCGTGAGTTTGTGCCATGAGAGTAAATGCTCTTAACGGAACACTCATTTTGACAAAAAATAAAGTTTGAAATAGGACAAAGGGAGTATAGGTTTTGACAAGACATTTGCTTTAGGAACAACTCCATGTGCGTGATCAGTGAGTGTCTCCATAGTCCAATTTGTCCTCACGCATGCACGTGTTTTCACATTTAAGGAATTAAGCAACGTATCATATTTGGTATCTTGTTTTTTATTATTGGAGAATCTAACTCATGTAATAATCTGAAATTATTCTTTTTATTTTATTAATTAATTTGATCTTTTTAATTAATAAATAATTTTATTTATTTAATTATTTCTTTTTTTTAAATAATTGTTATCACTTGTATTAAATGAATTCAAAGTTGTGGGCTTATAATATTGAGTTTGAGTTATTATTAGATTAGAATTTTATGGACTTATTTTATTGGGCTTGGACTACCTAATTAGCCTAGAATTTAGAAACCTAATAATATAAATACATACTCCCTCCGTCCCATGTGATTACAAACCAATTTCTTGGGCACAATAATTAAGAAGTATTATTAAGATAATGAAAATGTGTGGTAGGAAATGAAGAGAGAGAATGAGTGGAGTTGGTTGAATAAATTGTGTGGTAGGAAATGAAGAGAGAGAATGAGTGGGTGGGGTAGGGTGAATATAAAATAATAAATTTATTTCCATTTTGGGCAGTTTGTATTCACGTGGGACGGACCAAAAAGGAAATAAGTTTGTATTCACGTGGGACGGAGGGAGTATTTTCTAAACTTAGAATTACCAATATTTTAATAAACAAGGAATTAGAGAGAGAGGGAGGCGGCACATTCTGTTTGACCGTGAATAGAGAGAACCGTGAGCGAGAGAGAGAGGGCTGGACTGAGAGAGAAAGAAAGAAGAAGGCGTTGTGGCTGTGAAGAAGAAAAAGAGGAAGAGGCAATTGTGAGGTCAACCAAGGTTTGGATCCGTTCCGTTTTAATTATTGTCATTGGATTTAAACCAAGAAAAAATCACTAAAAATTCTTGAGATTTAATTAGGGTTTGTTTTATAATATTGTTGATTAATTAAAAACTAGTATGTCACACGTGCGTTAAACACACGAGAAGAACACTTTTTAAAATTTAAGTTAATCAACCAAAAAAATTTAATTTTTTGATCAACATAAAAGCGAAACAGTTATGATCTTAATTAAATAAATAAATACTTATTTAAATATTACAAAATTTGAAAATTTTTCTTATAGACAACATTTGTAGTTTCATTGGTGAGGTTTCCTTCGTCATCGCACATTAATATCTTTGATCCATGGCGGTTTGTGACCCATAATCCCAAGTTAACAATGTTCCCATCCACAGCCACATTAGCACTAAAATTGTCAAACACAGTTGGTATGTAATCCTGCCCACAAAAAAAAAAAAAAAAATCACACATCAAGTCTGTTGAGCTAACTGCAGCAGAATTTGTCATTTAAGTGGTTGTATTGCATCATGAAATTATATGAACTAATTCCATGAATCTTCAACCGGGTTTAATTTAGGCTCCAAGCGACAGTCAGTGCCACCAATCAGCACCGTTGGATAAAGTAATGAACATCAAAAGCTTATGATTCAGTGTAAGAAAAAAAAAGTAAAAAAATTTAAATTAGAGAGATTAAACCTCAGAAAAGTTACGAGACAAGGTAGCCTTAAGTCCTTTCTTTTTTACAGGATCGTCTGTCTCCTTTGGAGTTAAGCAGGCAATGCAGAAGGCGTTGTGGCTGGACTGAGAGAGAAAGAAAGAAGAAGGCGCTGTGGTGTGAAGAAGAAAAAGAGGAAGAGGCAATTGTGAGGTCAACCAAGGTTTGGATCCGTTCCGTTTTAATTATTGTCCTTGGATTTAAACCTAGAAAAAACCCCTAGAAATTTTTGAGATTTAATTAGGGTTTGTTTTAAGATATTGTTGATTAATTAAGAATGACCCAATGATGTTTTGATAAAGGATTATTAATTGAAAACCTAATATTGATTAGAATTTGGGTATGTAATCAAATGAGTAAATAAGACATGAGCATGCACTCCGACCATTTGATTCACTTCCCCTTCTAGACGGGACTTTAGATCATCGATCTCTTGTGTAGCTTGAGTGTTGGGAGGAGAAGCATACATCGTGTCGAGCTTTGGCGAGGAACCTAGATGTGTAGCAACCGTGTTAAACCATGATCGAGTCCCAACAAGTCGGCTGAATAAGGTGTATGAAGGTTTGAAGGTTTTGGCCAAAACACTAAAAGACCGAACGATTATCTCGCACGGGACAAGCGGTCTCGCGCGAGACAACACTACGGAAAGTCACATTTTTCTGATTTTAATCCTAATTTTGGTCGGACAGAAAATCCGTTTTTGGGGGTTTCTAACATTCGAAAACAAAACCTAGGGACCTAGGGGTCGGAGTAATCTCAAGTAACATCAAGTTTTGTGCAATAATTTTGGTGAGAAATTTTTCTCTTTTTAGGGACAAATCCGAAGGGACAATCATAGGGACATTTCCGAAGGGACAATTCCGAAGCGACAATTTATTGATTTCTTTTCCGTGGATTATTGCACAAAAAAATGATCTTGACAAGAGATTACAAAGACTCCAAGATCAAACCGACCGGTCACGGAGTGTCTTAAAAAGTCAATCTACATGATATGTGGCGATGTAGGGCTGGAAGGCTAGGCTCCCCGCGATATGACAATCTAGATGGATTGAATACGCGGAGTGGGATGATCCAACTTCGGAGAGACCGGCGACTAGGTGGTTACCGTCATCCGTCCTTAGTGTGGGTCCCGGGTTTATAAAGGGTATGTTGTGCAATGACAGTTATAATATGAGTGCGCTTGTGTGATAGTCAATCTAGGTGATAGAAAAATAGAGAGTTTTTTTTTTTTGAAAACTAAAGAAAAACAGATAGTGGCCGCACCAAGTGGTTGCCTACGTTTCTCCCAAATTTGGGGAGACTCAGGTCGTCGTAGTTCCACATAAAGGAGAGAGAGAGAGAGAAATAAATAATTTAAATTACAACTCCCGAATTCCCAATGGACCGGACTTTAATTAAATAAAACCCAATCGCACGCAGTTTATAAATAATAATCAATTATTTAAATGAAATAAAGATTCGAGTTCTACACCTTAAGGGAGGCCTTAAGATGCGGGAACTCTGCAGATAGTGAATTCTGGGATCCCCCTTGCACGTTCGACCCTTGTCTTGGATTATGAGATGAACGGGAGAAACCAGAAAGCAACTAGATTGTCGAGGCGATATCTCGTGCGAGATATGCCTCATCTGAGAGCAGAAAATCGAATTTACAATTTTTTTTAAAACCTCTCTTTTAATTTTGACGCAAGTTTAAGCCTCTTAATTTTAAGTCCCCAGCGGAGTCGCCAAGCTGTAGCGATGCGTGAATTTTGAATAACAGAGTCGCCACCTATATTATTCGTTTGGAAACATATGAAAACCATTTTGAAAAGAGATTTGAGTTCGGGGCTTAGGTTATGGAATGGATAGGTCGAGGAGCATCCATTCCACCCGATCCGAAGATCGGTCTTGCTAAAGAAAAGAGAGGTTTTCAATCTTTACAATATATATATAATTAAAGAAAACAAGCAAACCCTAATCAATTTCTTGATTAGGAATGTCGGATTGTATGCTTCGAGATCGCCTTCATCGATTGAAGGGACTCTAGGCCAATCCTTTTGATGGGATTACACCACTCTAAAAGCCAATAGAGAGATATTGAGAAGAAGAGAATAAAAGTATAGGAATTTACCTAGCGTTTGGGGAGTGTTTGATTTAGAACGTGGTTCTAATATGTCTTTTCGGTCGAGAAGTGATTTGGGCAGAGTTTCGACTCAATATGAGAGTCAAATCTTGATGCGGACAGAGCTTCGCCTCAATCCTTGATTTGGGTTTGGATGTTTGTTGATCAACAAGGTTGATAAACAAACTTTAGGTGATTTTAGGGAGGTTTTGTGAGTGACTTGAAGGAATCTTTCGTGGAGAGAAACTAACAAATTGTGTGTGTTGTGTGAAATTCTGGACCTCTGAAACAGTGGAAGTCACCAAGTATTTATAGGGGTTTAAGAGGTAGAGGCGGAGAGGTAAAACACTCCTAGGAAGCTTTCAGAACTCAAATTCTATTGGATGACCGGATGGGATAAGATTTTATCAAGAAAAGAGTTTGAAATGGAGAAGGAGAGTGATTTCTGCACATCCTGTCGAGGGGATATCTCGCGCGAGACACGCTATTCCGCGCGAGATAACTAGTCATTTGACTATTTTGTCCTCTTCAGTTATTCCGCTAGTCAGTTAAGTCCAAAACTAACGAGGTTAGTTAGAAACTTAACGAAACATGACAAAACTGATATGCTTTCATCAAAACATAAAAGAGAGACGAAGAGTAGTGTAATCATGAATTATTGGTTCAGAATGGGGTGTCTACAGGTACGGAAGGAGAATAGGAGGAGGTGGACGGTAAAAATGTGAATGGATAAAGGTGCGTATGTGCGTTGGGGAGAGAAAGAGATAGGATGGTGGGTAGTCACAATAACGAGCTTATTAAAAACCTATTGATAGTGATTTGTTTCAGATATGTTTAACGGAATTCACAAAACTGTCAAATTCATTTTGGTGTTCACAATATTTTGAAGATTTAATGTGGTTAAATCTTGCTCGCATGTTGCATAAAATAACAGGAGGAAAACATAACAAATGTTTCGTACGCTACTTAAAATATTACTTATTAAAATTTGTCTTGGATATTAAAGGAATTTGATTCTGTGCCTTTCATTATGCAATGTGTTGTACATATATACAATTCCCTAGTCCACTATTCTAGCATTCCAAGAATATCTACCTACCATAATTATCTGATATGCCTATCAATATATTTGTTTACAAAGATATACACAATAATAATTATCTACAACATATATTCTATCATACCCCCTCAGTCAAAGCGGGAGGAGACCGTATGCTTAGACTGTCCCGAAAATCATCAAAAAGTACGCGCGGAAGCCCCTTCGTAAAGATGTCAGCAAATTGGTACCGGGATGGAACATGTAGAACACGAACTTGTCCTTTTTCAACTTTTTCTCGAACAAACAAGATATCCAACTCAATGTGTTTTGTTCGTTGGTGTTGGACCGGATTGCAGACAAGTAAATGGCACTAATATTATCACAGTAGACTAGGGTAGCTTTTGACATAGGAAGCCGAATCTCAAGAAGCAAGTTCCGAACCCAACAAGCCTCAGCAACAACATTCGCCACCCCTCGGTATTCAGCCTCAGCACTAGATCGAGACAACGTAGGTTGGTATTTCGATGACCATGAAATTAAGTTGTCCCCAAGAAAAATACAATAACCGGAGGTGGAACGACAAGTAACCGGACACCCTCCCCAAAGTGCATCTGTGTAAGCTGTGAGAGAAGAACAAGAAGATCTCGAAAGGTGAAGACCCATATCAATAGTCCCATATAGATAGCGTAAAATATGCTTAAGAGCAGCCATATGCTCAACACGCGGATCATGCATGTGGAGACAGATCTGTTGAACTGCATAGCCTATATCCGGGCGTGTAAATGTCAAATATTGCAGTGCCCCTGCCAAACTGCGATAAAACGTCGGATTATCTTATGCAACACCCGAACTGCCCAATTTCGCCTTTGTGTCAACAGGAGTGTGAGAAGGCTTACAGGAAGTCATCCCAGTCCGTTCCAAAATCTCCTCTGCATACTTCCGTTGACATAAAAATAGACCATCCTGACTATGTGTTACTGCAATGCCCAGAAAATAATGCAATGCCCCAAGGTCCTTCATGGCAAATTCTGAAGCAAGAGTGGACATAATATGCTTCCGAAGATGATCCAAAGAAGTGACCAATATAATGTCATCGACATACAAGAGTAGGTAGGCAGTGTCACGGCCATGATTATAAGCGAGCAACGAATGATCTGAGCGGCTGTGATGGAATCCCATATTGGACACAAAATCCGCAAATCTCTTGTACCATGCTCGAGGAGCTTGTTTCAGGCCATATAGAGATTTCTTAAGAAGACAAACATGGTCCGGATGATCATGATCACGGAAAACCATTGGTTGGTGCATAAAAACTGTCTCCTGTAACATGCCATGAAGGAAAGCATTCTTGACGTCCAACTGATGGATACACCAAGAGTTGGCAAGAGCAATGCTTAGAACAGTAGGATTGTTGCCGGTTTGACAACGGGACTAAACATTTTCGTGCAATCAACACCAACCTGCTATGACCTGCCATCACCTACAAGACGGGCCTTATGCCTCTCAAAAGAACCATCAGAATTTTTCTTGTGAGAAAAGATCCACATGCAACGAATTATATTCACTTTAGGGGGATGGGGTACAAGTTCCCAAGTCTTATTTTTAATTAGAGCATCAAATTCATCATCCATGGTTGCTTTCCAATTAGGGTTGGACAACACTAATTTAGGATTAGAAGGAAGTGGAGACGGAGATGAAGAGGAAAATAGATTAAAGTGATGCTTGGGCTTAACTATCCCACTCATGCTTCTAGTGGTCATTGTCCGAATGGGGGAGTCGAAGTGGGAACAGAAGGAGGTACCCCAAGCGGTAATGGTCCAGTACGAGGGGGATTGAAAGGTCCTGATGAAGACGCCGAAGGAGTCGGGCCAGGAACAGGCTGTGCCCAGAAGAAATAGGCATTGGCCCAAGAGTGACAACCTTGTTGGTGGGGTTAGCGGCCTGACTAGATTTTGGAGAAGGTGCCTGGGCCAGTGGGGTCTCTGGAGGAGAAAAATTGGGCCGACTGAGAGGAGTATGGAGCTGGGCCGGTGTATTGAAAAAAAAAGGTACAAATTATAATTAAAAGACTGATCCAATACATAATTCTGTGTGGACTGTGGAGTAATATTCGAAGGTTTCTGGTTTGCAAACGGGAAAGTTTTCTCATAAAAAACAACATGGCGAGCAATTATGATTTTATGAGTGGCTAGATCATAACACTTGTATCCCCGATAATTTTGCGGGTATCCCAAAAACACGCATGGAGCGGACCGAGGTTGAAGTTTATTTCTTTTGGTGGAAGGAATAAGAGGAAAACATATACAACCAAAAACCCACAAGTGTTTATATGACGGAGTACGACGATATAAATATTGAGTGGGGCAATAATTTTGGAGACCTTTATTAGGGATGATGTTCAGTAAGTAGGTTGCCATGGCTAAGGCATGATGCCAAAATGAATAACGGTAAGGAGGCATGAGCAAGAAGGGTTCAAATCAAATTATTTATGGTACGGATTTTTCTTTCGGCTTTGCCATTTTGGGGAGAAGTGTGGGGACAAGAAAACCGAAAAGAAAGACCATTAGCACGAAAAAAGGATTTAAATTGATCATTGTCAAATTTCCTTCCATTATCACATTAGAAGCACTTGATTATCCTTTCAAATTGAGTAGAAATAAACTTGCTAAAAGAGAGAAATAACTGAGAAACCTCCGACTTACGTCCAACAGGAAAAGTCCACAAAAAATTTGTAAAATCATCAAGCAATAATAGATAATATTTATGACCCGAAGTGCTAGGAATGGGAGAGGTCCATAAGTCACTATGCACAATATCAAAAGGAAGAAGAGTATTAGAAGTAGATGGAAAAATTCTAATTTAACGTGTTTCCCAATAACACAAGAGTCACAAAAATTATCAAACTTAGATGTGTTACAAGGAATCAAATTATTAATGCAAAGGGAGCGAAAAACAGGTGCTCCCGGATGTCCTAAACGATTATGCCATAAATGAGGTCCAGAAGCAGAAAAAACAGATGGAGAGAAATTGTGAAATCCAGATTTATTGGTGTTGGGATATAAATCTCCGGTGCTATCACATCTCATTAGATGTACCCCCGTCCGAATATCCTTCACAGAAAAACCAAGATGATCAAATTCAATATTAACATTATTATCAGTAGTGAAACGACGAACAGAAACAAGGTTCTTGATTATTTTAGGAGCATGAAGGACATTAGATAATATAAGAGGGGGTGGGGAGGGTGTAAACTACGTTGTCCATACCCAAGGATAGGAATTGCAGTACCATCACCAACAGTAATTGACTTATTATATTTGCTCAAATTAAAATAAGACTTAAGATTACCTGCGGACCCCGTCATATGTGAAGTGACACCGGTATCCATGTAGAGATTGTTTCGGGAACATTTAAAGACATGGTATGCATCGCGGATTCAACATCAGTAGGCATATACGAAGGAGATGTACCCTGAATATTATAATCTCCTGCTGGCCCAAATGTGTTATATGCTTGGACTGGTCTCTGACCAAAATCCCAGTTGGACTTGATGGAGGACGGGCCCAGGAATTTGTGGGATAAGGGCAAGGTGGGGCGGCCCATTGGGGAGGGGCCCAGTCATATGGAAAATTGGAAGGAGCAGGCCAATATTGCCCAAACTACTGTCCTTGCCGAGAATTAGAAGTCGGCGGCTGGTTATTCCCACGACCTCGGCCTTGCCTATTTTCGCCACCATCTTGATTTCGGCTACCACGATTATCACGATTATTGTTGTTGTTGTTGTTCCTCTGTCCCTGATTGTTACCGCCATGTCTTCTCCCGTTGCTTCCATTATCGCGTCCACCACCATGCCCCGAGCGGCTCCCATTACCACTGCCTATACCCGAATTTCGTACCTCGTCAAAACTCCCATTTGTAGCCACAAGAGCAGAATTGGATGCCACGGCTGCCAAGCTAGCTTGCTTGGCAATTTGAGATTCTTCCAATACCAGCTTCGATCTTACTTCAAGGAAAGAAGGAAGGGGATTGCTTTGTTGAATAATGGTAGCCATACCATCATAACTATCATTCAACCCGACAATTGTCTGAAGAACCATCATATGGTTCGAAACTGGAGCACCCACATTTGCCATTTGATCTGAAAGGTTTTTGATTTCCTTGCAATAATCAGAAATAGACGAAAAATTATCTAGCAACACTTGAGAAAACTGATTCTCAGGTTGCACTGCCCGGGAATGCTTATTATCCAAGAAGATCCCTTCCAAGCGTTCCCATGTCTTTTGAGCGGTTGAACCCGGCTCGAGTATTGTCTGCAACAGATCCGGGGAGATCGTCCCATAAAGCCATTGGAGGACGAGTTTGTCCAGCCTTAACCATAAGGCTTCCTCCGCTGCTGTCCTCTCCGGGGCCTTATTCTTGTCATCAGCCGGAGGAGGAATGATATGATCACTGACCTGAAATACATGACAGTGAATTTGGAAAAGCTCCGCCCAAGTCACATATCTACTATTCTCAAGTTCAAGAATGACGGGAACAAAGTTCTTGATATTGCCGACGGTGAACGCCGGGTGTAACGTTGGTTGAGCGGCCATGGACAGAGAGAATGAGAGGAAACGAGAGAAAAGGGTGAAGAGAGAGAGGCGACTTACACCAGTCTACGTGATACCATAAAGGAAATTGATTTCGTGCCTTTCATTATGCAATGTGTTGTACATATATACAATTCCCTAGTCCACTATTCTAACATTCCAAGAATATCTACCTACCATAATTATCTGATATGCCTATCAATATATTTGTTTACAAAGATATACACAATAATAATTATCTACAACATATATTCTATCAGATATAATTCGAATAAAATATCAATGCAGTCTGTGAGCACCCCAATCCGGGACCTAACGCGTGTCCCGAGCTTGAGGAGCTCCAACTAAGAAAACCCATCTTAGATTTTTAAAACTTTTATTTGTATTTACAAGAAAACCAATTCTCAATTTTCCATAAACAAAAATCAAATAATGATATCTCCACTTGGAGGAATTTAAACAAACACTTTAATAACCATACTTGATTAATTACATTAAAAACCCTAATTAACATTGTTTAGCAAAAGAGTTTTCCTTACAACTTATAAAAGAATAATACTTAAATATGACTCCCGATAACCCACTCATATACCTATCCAGACAAGTCCCAAAAACGAGAGTCCAAGCTCTTTCCCCGGCCTCACTGGTTCAGGTCACCTGTCTCAGCATAATCTAAAGCAGTTAAAGGGAAGGGGTGAGAATAAATCTCAATAAGCTATTATGAATGCAGCAAGATGCCAAACAAGATGCAACACATAGCATGGTAGCACATAACACATTATGAAAGTGGTAAACACCTTACGTTACCTCATTTTACCTTTCCCGTCTAAACAATAAGTCGTACAACGTGGGAGTGAAACTCCTCTCTTTGGTGAACTGCCTCCAGCACATTCACCTCTTATAGGACTCATACTCCAGAGATCCATATAAGAAAAGATACCTATATCAGAGTATCCAACAATAATATCGCTACTGTAAAGCTTTAGGCTTAATACAGGAGCATTCCCCCTAATCACCAATCGCAACGGTCTGTAAAGCTTTTTGGGTCAATACAGTCGTTAGCACACCCACTCTGTGGCCACAGAGGGGAACGGTCACAGGTATAATGAACCTTCAATCACTTATAGAACAAATCAATAATTGATTGAATTTCATTATACCCCCGAATATCAACACGTTCAAGCACATAATAGATACTTGAAATAAATCCACAAAAAGGGATAATCATATATCAACATGGTAATGTATACTCATGCTAATCAATACCATAGTGCAACAATCATTTAATACACTATGCATCATAATATAACAACATGGTAATGTATACTCATGCTAATCAATGCCATAGTGCAACAACCACTTAATACACTATGCATAGTATCATCAATAAATATGAATGATAACAAATAAATCCACAAATGGGATAACCATGCAACCACATAGCAAGCATATCCACACATTGAAATAACATAACAACGTGTCAAATAATCCACACTTGGGATACAATGTAACAACAAGCCAAATAATCCACACTTGGGACACAATATATTGATGTAACACATATACATTCCTAACCAACACACTAGTGTGATTATAGTCTCTACACTGTTCAACTAATCACCAAGGTATGGGAGCAAGTAAGGCCACCCTAAACCATAAACCATTCTTACAAAGTTATTACTCAACTTTGAATAATATTAATAAAGGTGCAAGACCTACTTCCCACAATTCCATTTTGATCAAATAAGACATCATGGCCTAGCCAAGGTATTCTACTTTAACTTAGGTTAAAAAGGATTAATTCATATCCGGGTTGGACTAAGTTCTACTAATTTATAATGGTTGGGATTCAAGCCACGAAGTTATTGGTGAAAATCAGCAAGAAAGGTGAAATTCGGTGACATGGGCGACCGCCCAAGTCACTATGGGCGACCGCCCAAGAGGGTCTAATAAGGGTTACACTTTCTGGTGGGTTGGGCGGCCGCTCAAGGGCCTATGGGCGACCGCCCAAGGAAGATTTCAGCACTTCGAATTTCTAACTCCTTTTCACATATTTTCTTTTCCCCATTTATAATCTTTCTTAAAATTACCCAAAAGGATTTTCTAACTTTACAAACCTCAATTTAAATCATTAAATCCCCAAATAACATAACCCTAAATCATTTACCCCTTGATTCTCCACCCATTTCACTACCACAATTCAAGTTTAACCTCCTTAATTTAACTTAATCCATTTTCTTACCCTATTGATCATCTTCCTTAACAACCACATCATTCTATAGCATAAACCACTTTCTTAACTACAAGGAGGTTTCCAAAGCATCTAATAACCATTTTAATCATAATAACAACACCAAATAATTCATGAACATTAATTAGAAGAGAAAATCATAATAACCCCAATCAAGTCATTAACATATTACTCCCATTATAACCTCATTCCTTCAACTTAAACCCCCATATCATAACTAAAATCAATTAAATCTTGAATAATCATTTTACTCAAATAACCATATTAAAAATACAATATACCTTTTCTTTTCATAAAACATTCATTAACACATAGAATGTGCAATATTTAGAAAGGAGTCATAATAACTTACCTAGCAAATATGGAATGGATTAAGGATCTTCTTAGCTTGATGTGCTCCTCTCTTCACCCCGAACACGAAAGTACACCCGGATCATCAAATGGAGAAGGCTTGGATTTATAATAATTTTTGGAAGGAATTATATAAAGAGGTTTCCATGGAGGCTTTCATGGAAATTATTGAAGAAGAAGAAGAAAGGAGAATAATGGAGAAGTAGGGAGGTGATTGATTAATTTAAAAGAGAAGGATGGAAGGGATGGGGAAAGCATGGGCTAGTTGACTTAGGGAAAGAATGGGAGGAAAATGAGGAAATGGCCCCCCTCCCACAAATAACCTCCTCTTACTTTCTTTTTCTATTTTTATTTCTTCCTCTACACAAAGAAGAATAACTACCCACATTTTATTTATTTTATCCATTCCTATTATTATACTTCTCCCAAGAACATTATTTTATTTCCCAATCATTTCGTCCTAATATAAGAAATCAAAGATATAAAATGAACACATAATATTAAAAGCACATATTATGATACTAAAATAGGTGCCTAGGTTTAGGGTCGTTACATTCACTCCTCCTTAAAGAAAATTCGTCCCGAATTTTAAACTTGATTACCTTAATGATCCATAACAAAGGGTACTTCCCCAAACATTTCAATTTACCACCTTCAAATAGTTTCCTCAAAGTCATGATTCTTATGTATATTCTCACAACCCACCTCTAGAATTTAATCCCGGAATTGCAATCCTAATAACTCTCAACGGTTTCCCCACATAAGTCAAATCCGTCAAATCATCCTTAACTGAAGAACTCCATACGCACGAAGGATTATACAAATAAATTTGTCCATATTAAACTTTGTACAATACCCATTCCCATGCTAAACTAAAAGCTGTTATTACATAAGCTTGCTAAGGTTAGCTAACTTCTCAACTTTAAAGGAAGTCCACCACACCACACACCATCTATTCTTCAAGAGTTTGGATAGTTTTCTCATTTTGAAACTATCCTCTAATCCTATTAAATTCTGAATCACCGTTGAACTTCCTTTAAAGCCTCCACATTCTATGTTTTTTTAACTTGACTATTTGCAACAATATCTCGCCTTACGACTCAAAGGATACACTTGACGACACATAAACCTTTCGGCTAATCGCATTCGAAATCACAATAACTTTTCCGGATAATAAAAAATGACGCAACTAAAATCTTTTAATAGTTCCAACCATCGCTTAGGCTTGTAGATCTCTTCCCTTCGAATAACTAATTTCTCCAAACTCATAGGGTCGGTCACAAATCCCAAAAGGAAACTTCAAAAAGATAAGATTCTTACTTAGATAACGCAACACAATTGTAGTCACTCTCAAGTAGAGGGTAAGAAAATTCCGGTTTATCTAAGCCAACTTCCTCGAAGTATACGCTATTACTTTCCCAATTCTCATAATATCACTATCTAATTCTCCTTTAATACGCATTTAAAGTTTCACAAAGTCCTCACATCCATTAAGTAAGGTAAGGATCGGATCGGATCCATAGCCAATCTATTCTCCAATTCTATCAATATGATTCATCCTTATTACCTCTTACACCATTTATACATCCATTAGAGTTAACTAAATCAATGATCTTACAATTCTCAAGAATTCCCTAAATTTCCTTCGATAATACTTGCCAACCCAAAAATCACGGACTCAATCCTTGTAAGATTCATGGTAACCTTCAAGCTTAAGACTATATAACCCAAAGTATAAAATCCTTGCGAGCCAACTCGCATTTGCTAAACTTCTCAAACGATGAAATTCCACTAAAGGTAAATAACACAACTCACAAATTATCTTCATGATCCTCTCGTAACTTTAAATAAACAAAGAGGTCATCAATCATAATTGCCATAAAGCCAACAAAATAAGGATTAAAATTCTGATTATCATACTTAGAATCAACACATGAGATACCTTGATGGAAACACAATTACCATCTACTCACAACTAGCACGTAAAATTTTTGAAAAGACTTCTTATGCAAGTCTAACACATACCAAATATCCTTCGCACTTTTAACCAAAACTTTCTGTCTTTAATGCTTATATAACAAGGGTACCACATAAAGGTTCATTTGTATCAATTACCAATGTAAACAATTTAGGCACAGAAAAGAAGACTCACTTCTTATGATAGTCTACCAAGGCATAACAACTACTTAACCCTCCAGGTCAAGTATATCTCAAAATCATAAATTGATAATCATACCAAATCAACTGATAATACATGCTCAACCATAACCACATCACCATCGTGGTAACCCAAAGGAGATTCGAGGTATTCTCTCATAAGAGCAGAATCCTCTAACAATAAAACAAAATCTCAAGCAATGTATGCCACATAGAAACAAAATGCTATGCCACACATAATGATATGAAACAGGATCTATAAAATATGACCCTTAACTTCTGAGACAGGGAATATACCTCTAATGACCTCTGAGGGAGCTATCTCTCCTAGGCCCGAAACACATACTCGACCTTAGACCTTCACTTTACAATACCATTTTAACCTAGATAATATTGTTATTACTAAATCTTCCTTCAAATCCTTTCATGATCATTCTAACATAACTAAAATGGATACATAATTTCCAATAACTTTGAATATTAACCTTACCACATTCATTCCAAAACCACCCTTTCCTGTTTATTTCTAAAGCCCTTTTAATTGACTAACCATTACAATCATCATGCATATCACCTAATACATCATATACTATATATGACCACAATTCAACAACCACTATACCACTTAGTCAATTTTAAGCATAAAGTTCTCAAATGATACCACATACTGTCTCCAAGTCCTATAACCCTATTACTCTATCTTCCCACATTAAATCATATCTTATTATCACTAGTTGCCATATTCATTCACCCACTACTCAAGTTATTTTCATTATTTTTACACATCACAAGCCACACAACAATATTCTCTCCACCATATATTAACCTTTATAATACTCTTTCAATTACCACCTATATTTGATCAAACTATTACTCTACTCATTTCCAAACCCCTTTCTCATATTCTAACCACCAAACAAATTGTCAACTTATCCAAAATCATTTATACGATAATAATAGCATTGTACAACTCATATAACAACAACTTTACATCTTAGCCAACTTCATGAAAAGGAACCCTAAATAATACTACATACTTAAATCATTTTTCTTAACGTCAAGATTATACCAAAACTTCACTATACCATATCTCAACTAAATTAACAATTTCAACTCAAGTAAAATGTATTAACTCTCCTGTAACATTTTCCATATTCAACCCAAGACCATTTGAATTCATCACTAAAATACCATGACTGTAAGGCTACAATTTAAACATCTTTCATTTTCTAGAACCTTTCGCTGGTCATCATTGTTTCCAGCCATTAGAACAAACTCATGCACTAAACACTCGGCGTCAATTACCACACATTCCCCCTTAGTTTAGACATCTACCCTTGACCTCTAAACTAAGCTCTGATACCAACTGTGAGCACCCCAACCCGGGACCTAACGCGTGTCCTGAGCTTGAGGAGCTCCAACTAAGAAAACCCATCTTAGATTTTTAAAACTTTTATTTGCCTTTACAAGAAAACCAATTCTCAATTTTCCATAAACAAAAATCAAATAATGATATCTCCACTTGGAGGAATTTAAACAAACACTTTAATAACCATACTTGATTAATTACATTAAAAACCCTAATTAACATTGTTTAGCAAAAGAGTTTTCCTTACAACTTATAAAAGAATAATACTTAAATATGACTCCCGACAATCCACTCATATACCTATCCAGACAAGTCCCAAAAACGAGAGTCCAAACTCTTTCCCCGGCCTCACTGGTTCAGGTCACCTATCTCAGCACAATCTAAAGCAGTAAAAGGAAAGGGGTGAGAATAAATCTCAATAAGCTATTATGAATGCAACAAGATGCCAAACAAGATGCAACACATAGCATGGTAGCACATAACACATTATGAAAGCGGTAAACACCTTACGTTACCTCATTTTACCTTTCCCGTCTGAACAATAAGTCGTACAACGTGGGAGTGAAACTCCTCTCTTTGGTGAACTGCCTCCAGCACATTCACCTCTTATAGGACTCATACTCCAGAGATCCATATAAGAAAAGATACCTATATCAGAGTATCCAACAATAATATCGCTACTGTAAAGCTTTAGGCTTAATACAGGAGCATTCCCCCTAATCACCAATCGCAACGGTCTGCAAAGCTTTTGGGTCAATACGGTCGTTAGCACACCCACTCTGGCCACGGAGAGGAACGGTCATGGTATAATGAACCTTCAATCACTTATAGAACAAATCAATAATTGATTGAATTCCATTATACCAGAATATCAACACGTTCAAGCACATAATAGATACTTGAAATAAATCCCCAAAAAGGGATAATAATATATCAACATGGTAATGTATACTCATGCTAATCAATACCGTAGTGCAACAATCATTTAATACACTATGCATCATAATATAACAACATGGTAATGTATACTCATGCTAATCAATACCATAGTGCAACAACCACTTAATACACTACGTAGTATCATCGATAAATATGAATGATAACAAATAAATTCACGAATGGGATAACCATGCAACCACATAGCAAGCATATCCACACATTGAAATAACATAACAACGTGTCAAATAATCCACCATTGGGATACAATACAACCATATACCAAATAATCCACCATCGGGATACAATATATTGATGTAACATATATACATTCCTAACCAACACACTAGTGTGATTATAGTCTCTACACTGTTCAACTAATCACCAAGGTATGGGAGCAAGTAAGGCCAACCTAAACCGTAAACCATTCTTACAAAGTTATTACTCAACTTTGAATAATATTAATAAAGGTGCAAGACCTACTTCCCACAATTCCATTTTGATCAAATAAGACATCATGGCCTAGCCAAGGTATTCTACTTTAACTTAGGTTAAAAAGGATTAATTCATATCCGGGTTGGACTAAGTTCTACTAATTTATAATGGTTGGGATTCAAGCCACGAAGTTATTGGTGAAAATCAGCAAGAAGGGAAACTGAGAAAATTCTGGTGACATGGGCGACCGCCCAAGTCACTATGGGCGACCGCCCAAGAGTGTCTAATAAGGGTTACACTTTCTGGTGGGTTGGGCGGCCGCTCAAGGGCCTATGGGCGACCGCCCAAGGAAGATTTCAGCACTTCGAATTTCTAACTCCTTTTCACATATTTTCTTTTCCCCATTTATAATCTTTCTTAAAATTACCCAAAAGGATTTTCTAACTTTACAAACCTCAATTTAAATCATTAAATCCCCAAATAACATAACCCTAAATCATTTACCCCTTGATTCTCCACCCATTTCACTACCACAATTCAAGTTTAACCTCCTTAATTTAACTTAATCCATTTTCTTACCCTATTGATCATCTTCCTTAACAACCACATCATTCTATAGCATAAACCACTTTCTTAACTACAAGGAGGTTTCCAAAGCATCTAATAACCATTTTAATCATAATAACAACACCAAATAATTCATGAACATTAATTAGAAGAGAAAATCATAATAACCCCAATAAAGTCATTAACATATTACTCCCATTATAACCTCATTCCTTCAACTTAAACCCCCATATCATAACTAAAATCAATTAAATCTTGAATAATCATTTTACTCAAATAACCATATTAAAAATACAATATACCTTTTCTTTTCATAAAACATTCATTAACACATAGAATGTGCAATATTTAGAAAGGAGTCATAATAACTTACCTAGCAAATATGGAATAGATTAAGGATCTTCTTAGCTTGATGTGCTCCTCTCTTCACCCCGAACACGAAAGTACACCCGAATTATCAAATGGAGAAGGCTTGGATTTATAATAATTTTTTGAAGGAATTATATAAAGAGGTTTCCATGGAGGCTTCCATGTAAATTATTGAAGAAGAAGAAAGGAGAATAATGGAGAAGTAGGGAGGTGATTGATTAATTTAAAAAAGAAGGATGGAAGGGATGGGAAAAGCATGGGCTAGTTGACTTAGGGAAAGAATGGGAGGAAAATGAGGAAATGGCCCCCCTCCCACAAATAACCTCCTCTTACTTTCTTTTTCTATTTTTATTTCTTCCTCTACACAAAGAAGAATAACTACCCACATTTTATTTATTTTATCCATTCCTATTATTATACTTCTCCCAAGAACATTATTTTATTTCCCAATCATTTCGTCCTAATATAAGAAATCAAAGATATAAAATGAACACATAATATTAAAAATAATATTAAAAGCACATATTATGATACTAAAATAGGTGCCTAGGTTTAGGGTCGTTACACAGTCTAAGCTTTTTTATTAGACTCATCGTTTGGAACTAAATCAAATAAAATTTTATGAATTCAACATTGCCATACTAGTAAGTCCAACACATTTGACTATCGAGTTTCTGATTTCAAATATACCAATTCATAATAACTTATTTTAGGTCAACAAAGTCATATAATTAACATATTAATATCAAATAAAAAATATTAACTTAATTTTTATGAAATTTAATTTTCATATTACTTTATTCTAATTCCATCAATTTTGCTTTACTTTGGCTTTTTCTGAATAGTTTTCTTAGGTTTAAGTTTATCATGGTTATCCTTATCCTTATAGCCAAATTGCACATATTTTCCTTTGTTCTTACTATTAGAAGTTGTTACATTGGCACCAGCCTTCACAGATACGCTTGGTTTGTTACAATGGTGCAATTCATGTATCGCTATTGCATTCATCAACTCACCGAGACACAAGCTTCATGTATGATGCTTGAGAGACATACCGAATTCATCCAAATAACGAGGAAACTTCTCAATTATGGAATTATGGAACTGACTGCAAACTTCTCAGGAAGTTCTCTAGCCCCATCCTTGAGTGCTTGCAATATGATCTGGTGCTATACTTTGTGTTAAGTGATTCCCACAGTGATGTAGTAGTGAGAGGAGTAGAACAATAGACATCGAAGAGCTCTTTCGAAATAGCTGAAAGAATGCATCCACAAACAACATCATCCCGCTTCTTCCACTGTTTAACAGCAGCCACAGATACATGGTCATTATCGTCCAGGTTGGGACAAGTTTAGCTCAACATATATACCAATCATTCCCTTTATTGACAACCAAATCATCACATGTTCCTGCCAGCGTTTGAAGTTCTTTTCAGCGAACATCTCTGGCAGATCTGAAGTGTTAACAATGGACTTGAATGGAGATGCATCAACAATGTTATTGATTGAAAAAGACGTGATTACTATTTTCTCTTAGATTGTTGGAATATTAAATATGCAACTACGAAGTATAGATTAATCTGGGGCAATCGTGCAACAATAATAATATTATTATTAAGCCAAAAGCAAGCAGAAACATCAAGACGTGCATCAGGAAAGCAAACAAAATCAGAGTTAGGACAATTTATCATGATTGATCGAGTCGCCTTTCGGAAGACTATGTTAAGAGAAAATATTGCCCCCAATTTGTGCAACTTCAGGTATAGACAATTTCATTTGAGGATAAAATAATCATCGAATACCTAACAAGAGCGTCTGCCCACAAGTACGGATTCAACTGCTGCTCTATCTCACTTCGCCTGAATCAGACACTTGAATCACACAATCTGGAACAAGATAGTATACAGGGAGAAAAATGTTAGCTCTGTATTTTTAACATGCATTTAACTGCGTAGAGGGATCGTCCTTATATACACACATTTTAGATCCGTCAGTCCGTTCAGGAGATGAACTCTTAAAACCTGATAAGATAAACCTTTTAGTCTCCTTATCCTGTTAGAATTCAAAGACCACAATTAGAGTCTCGTCAAGAAAATGACGAACGTAACTGATTCCCGTTAGGAACCAAACTGCAAAACTGAAAATCTCAAATAAACATTGGCTAAAAAGAATAAGGTTTTCCTAAATCGAACCAATTTGCACACGCCCGCGCCCGATCTCGAACTGAAGTCGAGCTGAGCGAGCTAGCATGTGCGCGCACGTAGTCTGGGGTTCAAGCCACATAACATGATACATGAACAAGGGACCACGAAGTGCAATTTCATTTAAAGAACTTCAACTTCCTTTCTCAATCTCATGTGGGATATGAGACAAAAAGACACTTTATATGACCAACCAAATGGGTAGTTGTCTTCTCTTTCCCGAGTGGGATGAAAACAATACCCATTTCATTATTTGACATTAAAGTCACCTAAATGTCAAAGTTTAAGGTATTAAAACTATGTATTTCATCAATTATTTGACTTTCACCAAAACATCAATTTGCTACATGTTATAACATACAATGTACATAAGCATGACTTTGGTCAAACTTAATGGGACCCACAATGAGACCCACTCAAAGTTACCACGAGATCCAAATTTTCAACAAATGGTTCATACGAGTACTTATTTATATTCAAACTAACATTTTTAATACTTGCTAGTAAATGTCAAAGTGTAACTGCATGTGTTAAAAGTGATAGTGGTAATATTAAGGAGTGTTAGTGTTAGTGCTAATGAGTGTCATTATTGTGGTAAAAAAACGTGTTAAAAAGTGAAAGTAACAGTGTTAAAGCGTGCCAACAATAGTTTTAAGAGTGTCAACATTAGCGTTAAAAGTGTGTTATTAGTACTATTAGGGCTCGTTTGGTAGGCCGATAGAATTAGCATGTATTAATAGGGAAGAGGTTATTAATCCAGGGATTAATAATACCACCTTTTTTTAGGATAAATAAGAAGGGGATAAGAGGTGTTCAGATGCTTATCTGAGTTGTACTTTGAATAATTAATACGATTGCATTTAATCTACCAAACATACTATTGGACTAATAATCCTATCCAATCATTTATCGACCTACCAAACGGTCCCTTAATTGTTAAAGAGTACTAGGTGTGTTCATAAGTTTTAATTGTTTACAAAAATCATCGCGTGTTTGTGTTTTAAAGAAGTTAATTTATCTATAAAAGTTTCTTCGCGTATTTTAAAATAATATTATGCTATTTATAAAATATAATCACATACTATACAACAACAAACACAATATTATCAAAATGGTTTGAGATCGTCTAACAAGAATCGCCTATTTATATAAATACCAATTATTAAAATAAATTTTAAATACTTAAAAAAAATCTTGCGTGCAATTTTAAAACATAAATTTTCTAAATTTTTTTTTGTCTACATAAAATAGATATTTATGATAAAGACTTATATGAGAACAAAAATACTCGTCTCATCCATGAGACGCGGATCCTGACCCATGACCAGCCACTTCTTCTTCACGCCAAGCACGTTCCAGCCAGCAACATTGATGCAAATTGGGCCTTGAACCCAATTTTAGGCCTCATCATATATAAATGTATTATAATTTTTGTTTTTTCTCCAGGATCCATGGGTCTGACCCTGACATGTGGCAGCCTCTCATAGGCCCAATTTTTTTTTTTTAATTTTTATATTTTATTTTTTTTCGGTTTGTAAAAAGTAATAGCTACTATAACATAATGTAATAATTGTATGCATATAAAGTAATAGTTTGTATACATTAAAGTAATACATATATACAGAAAAGTAATAGTGTTTTTCCCTATGTTTTCTTCGTTTGGCAAAAATAATACTACTTATTATAACCAAAATGTAACAAACGTGTTATTTATATGTAATAGTATTTGTACATAATTGTAACACATATGTATAGATATCTATATGTTTTCAAACAATAAGTTACAATGAGTTCAAATTTATCATGATACATGTAAAAGTATTACATTATCTATAGAAATATGTTACAATTTCATCTATCAAAGTGTTATATTTAATTGTATAAACTATTACATTCATATACATAAGTTATTACATTTCAAATGTAATACATATAGTTTGTATTACATTTGAAAAAATGGGTGAAAACGAGATTTTATTTTTTTAAAACAGGTATTACGTTTACTTATGAACAATGTTACTTTATATGTATACAGTCATTACATTAAGAGATGGTAACTATTTTTTTTTTAAACCACTGAAAAGCCGAAAAAATAATATAAAAACTAAAAAAAAAAGCAAAAAAAGCAAAAAAAAAAAAAAAATTGGGCCTATGAGAGGCTGTCACGTGTTAGAATCGGACCCATGGATCCTGGAGGAAAAAAAATTGGCCTATAAAAGACTACATGGATCATGAATCGACCCGTCTCATGCATGAGATGAATCCCCTTATTCTCATTGTTATCACGGAAGACCAAATCGATATTTATTAGGTTTTTCTTCCGTTGACCAAAAAAAAGGAAGATTTGGATCTTAACAGAACCCAATTAGCGAGCTTGGCTGCAGCAAATCCCAAACTCATCTATAAAAGGAGGGGACTCAAACGTCCTTTTAGAGAGAGAAATTGGGAAGTGCGAGAGAGAGAGAACCAATTATTACAAGCTGAATTGATTAGATTATAGTAATTGCTATTATATGCATTCGAATCGAACAGAGATTGAACTGTAATCGCTTCTCAAGAACCAATTTTTATGTTAGAACCCTAAATTTTGATGCTCATTACGGCATAGTTAGGAAAGGCCGAATAAGGGAGGGGTGAAAATGGCGGAATTAGGGCAAGAATCGGTTGAATTCTCGTCTCTAGTGAGTAGAGCTACGGAGGAATCCTTCATATCCTTGAAGGAATTAGTGGAGAAATCCAAATCTTCAGAAATGTCGGATTCCGAGAAGAAGATTAATTTGCTCAAGTACTTGGTCAAGACACAGCAGCGGATGCTCCGACTCAACGTTCTTGCCAAGTGGTGTCAACAGGTTAATTACTATGTGGTGACCCTCAAATATTGCTAGTTCTTTGTGTTATATTTAAAAAGAATTACCAAAGCAGTAAGATGATGTTTCAAAAATTCCCACCTTTTTTAATGTAAGAATTAAGATTATGTTTGAAAAGAATTTTGGTACTTATTTGTGTTACCAAAAGAATTTCCTAAAGAATTACTCAAAGAATTACCCTACCATAGAAGACTCTAAGTCCGCCGCTGTTGGGGGTCGAAGGAATAAGATGAAGTTTAGAAAAAAACTTACTTTTAAGGCCACCAAAAGATTTTAAATTTCATTCGCCGAATATGGGAGAATATCATGATTCTTGAGGGATTAGGTCAATTAGAGTACTGTTTCTTACATCTAACAAAAAGCTTGAAACAACATGATGAAATAAAGGGAGAAAAATAGATGCAGGTTATATGGAGTGGAAATTTCTTATGTACAAGAACGGAGGATCCTTTTCATAGGCAGCTTGCTTCTTGCTTAATTCTATGCTACTATATGTTGCTAAGCCTATAAAGCATGTTCTTGATTCGATGGTTCGATCTGAATGCAGTTATTATTCCAGATTCGAAAATTGGGGTATAAATCAATGTGCCAAGAGAAAAAAAGGTTTTGCTCACACTACTACTAAAATAATCCATAGTCGCAAAAAGTCACCTAAATACACCATACCATAAAACTATCTGAGAATATATAAAAGTTATTAGGGCTAAATCGAACAATGATTAGAAGAGAGTATTGCATGGATGAGAGAAAGGAAGTTAAACGAAAATTACAAAAATTAATCTGTACAGATAGTGTTCTAGTGGGGGACACAAAGGAAGACAAACATATCACAATTTAGTTTGAAATGGATCCTTGAGGACTCTGGTGTATAGAAACTTTCTTTCTTTTTAACTGACAAAGAAGATCATAGTAAGCAGGAAAGATTAAGAACAAGTGATGAACAAAAGGTGTCTTTATACATCAATTTGATCTTAGAAACTTAAACTTGTGTTGGAATATATGGGAAAGGGTTTCAAAGAGATTCAATGGATGGAAAAGGACTACTTTTCCATTGGGCGGCATATCACTCTCATGGACCTGTCTCTAATATCCTGCTGTATTTTCTTTCCTTGTTTGAAGTTCCTGTGAGAGTGGCTAAGGAAATTGTGGGTATTATGTGGGAATTTTTGTGGAAAGGTTCGCACCAGGATAAGAGAGAACTAGAGAGATCAGTGGCGTACAGAAAATGTCTTCCTAAGGAGGAGGCTGGTGTAGCTTTGGGGAAGTTGGTCTATCAGAATATTTCGTTAGCTGGTAAATGGCTTTGGCGATTTCAGAGAGAACCGTAATCTTTATGAAAGGATTGCACAGGATTGGGTAGGATGCTAACTTTGGTGGTTCAGTTTCTCATAAGAGTCCATGGAAATTTATTCATCAGTGTTGCCATCATTTACTTCCTCTAACCCGCTTGCGAGTTGGGAATGGGGCCACTGTTTGGTTTTGGAAGGATGTGCGGGTGGGAAATGCTTCATTTAGATATGGTTTTACTAGTCTTTTGTTTTCCGATGGTTCATAATGCTCCTATTTCAGAATTGTGTAGCTGGGGGGGGGGGTTAACAACTTCTCATGTAACTTACATTTCTTCCGGGATTTTAATGATGGAAAAGCTGTTTAAGTGGCCACTCTTCGTCACTCCATTTCTCACACTCATCTTTCTTCTATTTTTGATTCTCGTGTGTGGCTCTCGCTTTTTCTGGAATAAAACAAGGGCTCCCCAATCTTTTCCCCAGAAAGATAGGAAAAAGATCCTTGGAGGCTGGAATAAACATAGGCCTTAATGACTTCCTGATATATTCCTGAGTTCAACCAACCCCTTAACAAATAGATGCTAGTTAGGGGGCTACCTTCTAAACCGATCCCCACTTTAAGTAAGTGAAGGGGCTTTGGCTCCAGGGTCCAACTTGATCTCGTGGTAGACTGTCCTCATAGGGGGAACTTGGCAACTCACTTTGGGGCATGAAATCCCCTAATTCCTCAAGTACTTGCTGCAATACGTGGGAAAGAAGTTGTCTTGGTATTGGATCCGCTTGCATAAACATGAAATCTCTTATGTTCGTCTGCTAAAACCTTTACCAGAAGCAAGCAAGACGAGGTCGCTCTACTTCGTAGTCAAGGCTCATTACATACTTGACTTACAAGCTTGTGTACTACTCGCCCCTATCTGGAGCGATTCTGACTGCCTAGTGCATTTTAAGTATCCGTTGAAATCTCTCTTTCAGTGCCCTGGTTGGGGGATTAATTGATTGGATATTCGAGAGGTAATTGTATAGTTTTGGATCTCTTTCTTGGTCTTTTTTGAACCATTTGATTCACTCGCAGAATCATACTCTATTTCCTTTGTCATCATTTATTTGGAAAGCGGAGTTCCTCTTAAAGTGAAAGCCTTTGTATGGACTTTAGTCCAGAATCTATGGTGTCATTTCTTGAGATTCTTTCTTGTGGCTTTGGGAAGAATGGTGATGCGTCATTGTTATGGGATTGTGGGGTGTTTATAATTTATGGTGTGAAAGAATCTCTAGAATTTTTAGAAATCCAATATTTATTGCTGGCACTTCTATGGGATAAATGAACTTCATGGCATCTCTTTGGTCATCTGCTAAGGGAGGTTCCGTGGTCTTTCTCTAACGGACTTGAATTAGGATTGGTCTGCTGCTATTATGTAGTATAGATCATTTTATTTTCTTACTTTTTTGGACTGTTTGTCCATCTTATTTAAAAATAAATAAATGGTGGAGGGGAAAAGATGTGAGGCAAGTCTGTGCATTTTTTTTTAAAACAGAAACATAATTAAATGTTTGAAGACGATAACACATTTTTCAAAGAAATATAGAAAGACACTAACCAGATACAAGTCCTTATTTGATTTTTCTTGGTAAAAGAAGTCCATATAACACATCTACATTTGATCATTACAACCACCTTGTGTTTTTTATTGGGTTGTTAGAATCTGCATTCGTCTGTATGATTATAACCACCTTATGTTTTTCATTGGACTGTCAGAGTTTGCGTTCCTCTGTATGAGGCTACTACTTTCATACTTGTATGAAATGTTGTACACAATAAGTTGGCACATCATTGTGTGTTCCTTCTTAACATAGGTCAGGAATCTCTTGTTATTCCTCTTGCAGATGACAATTTGCAAGTATGTTGCATGTTATTTTTTTTATTGTAGAATGCAGCGTCTCTTTCGAAATCTGGCAGGCCCGGCCTTGCTACAAGGCGAGTGAGGCCGCCGCCTAGGGCCCCCGAAAAAATTGGGGTATTTGGGGGCCTCAAATTTTGATGTTTATTGTATATATATATATAACCATCTAAGTTTTTCAATAAGTATGCGTTGTTCCAGCGGTGGGTGAGTTCCTCTAAGGCTGCCTGTGCCCGCGTTCGAACCACAGTGGTAACATAAGGATTTTTTGTTTCTCTCTTTCCTTTTTTTTCTTCCTGTTCCCTTTAAATAATTAGTACTCCCTTCGTTCTCATAAGGATTTTTGTTTCTCTCTTTCCTTTTTTTCTTCCTGTTTCCTTTAAATTCCTTTTTTTTCTTCCTGTTCCCTTTAAATAATTAGTACTCCCTTCGTTCTCATAAGGATTTTTGTTTCTCTCTTTCCTTTTTTTCTTCCTGTTCCCTTTAAATAATTAGTACTCCCTTCGTTCTCGATTAATGTTCATTTGAAAAAAAAAATGTTTAATTAGTTAAGTTTGGGCATCCTCCATTAAATAATTTCTCTCTTTCCTTTTTAAATAATTAGTACTCCCTTCGTTCTCGATTAATGTTCATTTGAAAAAAAGATGTCGCAATAATTGTAGCTTTTTCAAAAACTTGGTCCCTAAAGTAAATTTTTACTATTTTTTTTTCACCAGTCATATTATTATCGCAAAACTAAGTGTTTAGAATACTTGTAATCGCACCGTATCCTCTTGTTGAGAAAAATATTAAAGGGCCTAGACCAAATATTTGGCCTAGGGCCCCAAATTTTACAGGACCGGCCCTGAAATCTGGGATCTTGTTTTTAATTTTAAAGATTGTTTCTGGATCATATTTGCCACCCGATTATTCTCCTGAAACTGCTGTTGTGTGATGTGCAGGTCCCATTGATTCAATATTGTCAACAACTTGCATCAACCATAACGAGCCATGATACATGTTTCACCCAAGCTGCAGATTCAATATTTTTCATGCATGAGGGGCTACAGCAAGCTCGTGCTCCAATCTATGATGTTCCATCTGCTATTGAAATTCTCCTTACTGGAACTTACCAACGTTTACCAAAATGCACTGAAGATGTCGGCATCCAGGGCACATTAACCGAGAAGCAGCAGAAACCAGCTTTAAAGAAGTTAGACACACTTGTCAGATCAAAATTACTTGAAGTTTCACTCCCAAAAGAAATTTCTAAAGTTGACATTTATGATGGTACTGCGCTGCTTCGGGTGGACGGAGAATTTAAAGTTTTGGTCACCCTTGGTTATCGTGGGCACCTTTCAATGTGGAGAATATTGCATCTGGAATTGCTTGTTGGCGAGCGAAGTGGGTTCATTAAGCTGGAAGAAACAAGAAGGCATATTCTTGGAGATGACTTAGAGCGTAGAATGGCTGCTGCAGAGAATCCTTTTTCTATATTATGCTCCGTTCTCCATGAGCTCTGCCTGGCGCTCATTATGGACACTGTCATAAGGCAAGTGCAAGCACTTAGGCAAGGTCGGTGGAAGGATACCATTCGGTTTGAGCTCATATCTGATGTTAGTGTGGGTCAGGGAGGGAGTAAGGGTTCCATGCCAATGACTCAAGATGGAGAAACTGATTCTGGTGGTTTACGAACTCCGGGAGTAAAAGTTCTATATTGGTTGGATGTTGATATAGGCACCACTGCATCTGATAACAGATCGTGCCCTTTTTTAAAGATTGAAACTGGGTCAGATCTTCAGATAAAGTGCCTTCATAGCTCATTTGTCATTGATTCTCTTACTAATAAGGAGGCTGTGTTTTCCCTTGACCAAAGTTGTATTGATGTTGAAAAGTTGCTTCTTAGAGCCATATGCTGTAACAGATACACTCGCCTCCTCGAAATCAATAGAGAGCTGAGAGAAAATTTGCATATATGTCGAGCTGCAGGCGATGTTCTTCTCCATCGTGGTGTGGATGAACCTGTTGTTGCAGACTACAAAAAGGTTGGCCACACATATTACTTACCTGTTTTACAAGTGATCATGAAATGACACTCTTTTGGAGGCTATTTTAAAATGTCAGCCTTACATTCAAAATTTACCTATTGAATATCACATGTAATTATAAGAATTGAAAATCTAGGAGGAGTTGGTATGAAGAAGTAGGAATAAAACAAAGTACAATGAATTCAACTGTTGAAGGGGAGCCTTGGCGCAACGGTTGAAGTTTCTGCCATGTGACTTGGAGGACAAAGGTTCAAGCCACGAAAGTAGCTTGCATTTAAATGAAAGGGAAGGGTGTCTACAGTAAGCTCATGCAGGCTTGGCCCTTTCCCTGGACCCCATACACAGTGGTAGCTCTTGTAGCACCAGATTATCCTTTTTTACATTGACTTCAACTATTCAAATTTGGTGCGGTAAATCATGTTTTGGAGGGAGAGGGGGCAGGTGATGTAATCATATAGAAATTTACTTTTGAAATGAATTATGAGGGCAGTAAAAGTAAATCTAAGAGGACATGAGACCTTAGCGAATTACTTGGCATGGTTTGAACAAAAACATGCGTGATAGTATTTCACTATAGGGAGACCGAATTGAAAATGCTGAGAAGGATGTTTGACACGAGTTTTCAGCCGAAAATGTAGCTTTTAACAGAAGAAAATGTAGCTTTTAACAGAAGAGGTATAGCCGGCCCTAGTAACTTCAACTGAAGCTGAGATAAGTTCAGTTCTAATCAGAGGACATATTTCCTATATCGTTGATTTTCTAGTGTAGATGGTATCTGAGAGGCTGCAATTTTTTTTTTTTTCGGAATAGTGAAATAGCAATATGTATGACCATGTATAACCATTATGGATATTAAAAAAAATAAATATTTATGATATTATGCGTTTGTGAAAGTGAATAAAGATAAAGAGTAGCAGAATTGAGAAACACACAAATAGCTAAAAAGCGTAAGTTAAGAATTAACTCTAATCAAATTATGAGGAATTACATCGGTTTTACATGACAAAAGAAAAGCACTTGGGGGACAAGGTATAAGGATTGGGCTTTTCTTCCTCCTTGAGGGGCTTTTGCAGGAAGTGTGATGATTTGGCATGCTAGGGTAGCTACTGTGTTGGAAGTGGTTCATGATTCTTCACACCTTCAACTCGTTTGTTGGTCCCTGGTTTTGGGGAGTGGTGGATCCCAGGAGTGTACACAGGTCGAATGGTGGACCATGGGTGTTTCTAAAGTAATGGTTTGAATGCTGAAATTTTATGAGTGTGAAAGTTTAAAAATTCATCTCTTCACCATACCCATATTTTTGCTTGATTGGCCACAAATAGGTATGTGATTCACTTTTGAGAAGATCATTTTGTTGGAACTAGTTCCTGTCTGCTTCTCGCTCTCATCTTTATAATCTCTTTTCATAATGATTCTATCTCTTGCTATTATAAAAGAGGATTACATTTCGTTGAGTTCACATCTATCGAGAAAAGTGATTGTGAGTTTGAGGAGTTGGTGACCTTGCTTGAGATCTTTTTGGTTCATAGAGCTCTTGATAGCCATGCCAAGCACACTTGGTGCATGATTCCAATGGTTGATTATATATAGTCTTATTTGTTCTAACATGGCTTCTTTTATTTGGAAATCCTAAGTTTCCTCAAAATTGAAGGCTTTTGTATGGTCTCCAGTAGTCAATCTCTAAAATATTGATGGCGTAGACATTATAAGGCTTTGTTCCCAGAATGTGTTCTGTGCTTTGGTCAAAGTGAATCTAATGGCTGTCTATTCATTCGTTGTCCTGTGGATTGGCGGTTATGGTGTGAGCTGTTTAAAATGCTGGATGAGAGCATGGTCCCCCAATCTTTGATTGAAGTTTTTCTTAGTATCATGTACATTGGTTTGGCAGAGACACAAATACTGCTTGTTATGGGACTGTAGATATGGGACATATGCGACTAATTGATGCATATGAATTTTGTACTGAGAGAAACGTGATAATTTTTCTAAAGCAAATTGACCTTTTTCTCTTCTAAGGATATTATCCGGTTTCTTACTTAAGGTCTTCTGCTTTGGGTGCTTCAGAGGGTTTGCAAGTGACGGACTTGGGTAGGGATTGGGTGGCAGTCATAATGTGCTGAATTGGTTTTCTCTTTTTTTTCTTTTTTTCCAGACAATCTTTGTCTGTCTTTCGTATCTTTATTCTTTGTTCTTTTTTCTTTCCTCCTGGTGGATGGTTGTACTCCAGCTTTGTATTGTTTTCTCACATCTAATAAATTCATTTATACATCAAAACAATTATGAGAAGTTTAATTGGTCTGTGGTTTCTCTTTCAATTCTGCAGGATGATAAAGCTTCATCTGTAGGTCAAGAAGTACTACGCGTGCGGGCCTATGGCTCATCATTTTTTACACTTGGAATAAATATAAGGTTCTATTCATTTGCAGGCAAAGTCTATTTTCCTGAATTTCTCTTTTTTTTTTCACTTTAAATAAATTGTTTAGAAAATCTGGTAAACAGCTCATTGATTGATTTTGTATTTCGCAGCACAATTCAATGCGAAAATACAATTATAGTTCTTCGTTTCTCTTTCCCGATTTTGGTTGTTTTGCTAATTGGAAATCTCCTGTTTCATTAGTTTTTATATAGTTGCGAATGCTTTATATCAATTTTCAAATGTTATATTAGGTACATCAGTTTTGCAATTTGAACATTATGTAATACCATGTTATCATGACTACTAACGTGTCTAGATGAGTTTCCAGTTGTTCTTTCTCTTAAAAATCAAATAATGTGTTTACAGAATTACAGGTCTGCCTTTCATGATGCACTATTTTAAGACTATTGTTTAGTAATCTTATGTTACAAGTATTGGAATTTGAATTACCCGAAAGGAGACTGTACATGGGGGCACATATGAAAGAGGTGTTAAGAAAGAGAAAACTAACCTTTGCAAAAGATCAACCATGCTCCAAGGCCAAGAGGGCAGGAGTTGACAATTAAACTTATCTTCTACTCTATCTGATTAAATATGGGGCATTAAACTAATTTTTTTCAGATAGATATCCTGCCTCCACTTGGAGTACAGCTGATTAATGACTTCCTCCATCCAAAAATAAATTGAACTAGTAGATTTCTTTATTTTGCTAATCCCAATTGATTTTGCCAAAATGCTTTAATCAAAGGCTCTAATAAAAATTGGTATCTCAAATGAAGTGTTGGAGAAGACAATGAGGAGAGGATAAATGAATGGTCAATTAAAAAAATGTAGAAAAGGCTTAAAATTTTTACTTGTCAAGTTCAACTAGTTTGTTTGGGACGAAGAGAGTGAAGAACAATAAGCTAAGAGAACATGGCTAATAGTTCGGTGACTACTTACTTTAAATTACAATAGCATTCTAAGAAGATCATTAGACGAGGATAGCTATAATAATAATCCTACTTGGACTAGAATATTTACATGGTTTATATTGCGTCTCTTTGGGTTTTGACAAGTGGTGCCAGCCAAGGTCTGCTATTTTTGAGATTTAGAAGGGATTGGCTGGCTTTTGTTTGCTACTTTTATGTTTTTACCTAATTGCATGGTATTTTGTTTTTATTATTTTGATGTCCTTTTTGTACATTTGCTGAAGTTAATGGGTGCTTTTGGCTACAGGATTATTATTATTTAATTTAATTTTTGGTTTGGGATTGTTTTCATATTGATGGAAGAAAGTAACGAACAGAGAAAGAAAGATGGTGGAACCAATGACAGAGAAAGTGTCATAGAAAGTCTCTAAACCCCAAAGCCTATGATCTTTTTTCTTATTTAGAAAAATCTAGCTAATGTGTCGTATAAAATTAGACATTCAGGTATCTGATAGATACATTTACCTTTTCATTTCAGTTTCTACCGTGGCTATTCATTTTCCATTTGCCAACTCTGATCCGAGCTTATGGCGGGCGTGATAGATTTCTTAAATTATTGCATTTTATTGACTACGGTAGACATTTAAGTCTTATCTGGTAATTAATATGTTTTTCTCCCTTTCTAACATGCAGGAATGGGCGCTTTCGCTTACACTCGAGTAGGAATATTCTTGCATCTTCTGAACTGGTAGAGTGTGAGGAAGCTTTAAACCAGGAAACTATCAATCCAGCTGAAGTGTTTATAAGTTTGAGAAGCAAGAGTATTTTACATTTATTTGCATCTATTGGAAGATTCTTAGGCCTTCAGGTAACAAACCCTTGTTGTTTGGTAAGGAAATTCCTTTTCTTTATTTCTTTTTTAAACTCTAGAAAATGAGATAATCTGGGGTTTAGCTCGGAAATGTTGCAGAAATAGTTTTCTGTATTGGGAATTTTATGCTATTGATCTGTAACTTGTTTTAATTCTGCTGCATGTACCGAGATAATCCGTGAAGCTTGATATACATTATGAACCCTCTTTGTGACGGCTCATTCTTTTAATATAGTTTGTAAGTTACCATGTTGTCTGTTGGTCCCAAAGGTGGCAACAAGGGTGAAAATACAGCTAGAGGGGGGGGGGTGAATAGCTGTTACAAATTTTTCGCCCTCTTTTAAATACTAAACCTCTAAGCTTACAAAACCGCTTGCAGTTGATAATATACTGCAAGTAGAGATGTAAAATGCACAGCGGAATAATAGAGTTACAAAGCGGTTTTGTAGAGGCGGTTTGTAAAGCGGTTTGATGATGCGGTTTTGATAAGTGCAGTTTTACAAACACGTGTGATTTTGACAATGTTAACTCCAAACACAATTCTTAATAATGGATAACTATAAATAAGATCAAACAGAGACAAAGATAAATAATTAGTAATCACAAGAAATATAAATGCAGAAATATAAGAACACGTGATTTGGAGTGGTTCAATCGATAAACGATCTACGTCCACTACCAAGATGGTTAGTCTTGGATTTCAAGAGTGATTTTACTATTGAGTATGAGAGATTACAAGTTACAAAGATCGATACTCAAATCTAAAATCTATTCTACGAAGATCAAATCCTGTGACTATAACCAAACAGTATCTCAAATGAATAATCTACGTGATTAAACAAGTGAGGCGTGTGTGAGAACAAGATCAAGGCTCTTTAAGTCTTCGAGATGTAGAGCACAATGATTCTTGATGGTGTTAAGGCTCGATTTCGGGGAATATTTCTTGAAGTACGAAGATGAAGATTCAAAGGGTCAATAATTTCGGCGTAGCTTCAGCCTTCTTATGAACACAAAGACTTTCAAATTTCTCAAGCAATCTTCAAATGGTGAAGATTAGGGGTATTTATACCCAAGCATCAAGGAACTAGCCGGACACACAATTGCTGCAAGGACAAGATTGATGCATTCCCATCGTCCACAAAGAACCACTTTTGTCCTTTGCAGAAATGGCAGATAAAGCGATCGGCTCCACTGCAAGCAATGAGGTTAGGACACTGTCCACCTTTTCAAGATCCTCGTGCATCTTCTCGACATCAATCACGTGACAAGATTTAGTGGTTGACTTTTGATATTGCTGACGTGGATTCCGACGGTAAAAAGTGGTTCACTTCAAGTTTTCAATCATTGGATGCGGTCTGGTGTGGAGCGGTTGGATAGATGCGGTTGGTTACACCAGGAGGTTGCAAAGTGCGGTTGGTGTTGAACTGCACAGGTGCGGTTCATCAAGCGGTTGCATTGTAGTTGTTCAAGGAGCAGATTCAAAGAGGAATTCCACATGCGGTTGCATGTGCGGTTCATAAGTGCGGTTTTGAAACTGCTTGGAACTGCAACCTTATATCCAATGAGTCTTGTGCCAGTCTTCAAGCCTAAATTTAACCTATTCTATAAAATAGACTTAGCTAAAAAATTGAAGTCTTAAGCTTCCTTACATAGGGTCCTAAAGTCCTTAAAATAGACAGGAGGTTATGGTATCAATCAAATCTAATACAAAATAGGAGGGTTAAAATATGCATACCCAACATTGTCAAAGCTTCTGTTTCATTATGTCATTGGCTCGAGTCATCCCGCTTGCATTTGTTTCCTGCATATTGTGTGTGCACTTGTTGGTACGCTGTTCACTTTATGATGCTTCATTTATCTCCATTCATGTTAGATGTGAGAGAGGGGGTGGGGTGGGTTAATCTTGATATACATTGTTGGCCCCCCTTCTAAAAATTATACTTTTATTTTATAGCAATAACCTGTTAACTATATGAATATCTTGGGTATGCCAAATGCTATAATCTTGTTTTTCTTGATGTTCGGTTTCCTGCATATTGCATACCACACTTTTTGGCATTCAAATTCTTCTGATGCACTACATATTAAATGGCACTCTAGGATGCATGAAACAACACTTTAGCACACATAGATGCCGTTGAAGTCAATGAATAAAAGACTAGAACAGCCTATGTTGTAGATGATATGTTCCTCCCTTATCCAGGAAATTATGGACTTTCTTTCCATTCATAAGCAACAAAGAATCCTTAAACCACTTTAGGATCCCTCCATAACCTCCTTGCCACCAACTTGTGTGTCAAAGAACGCGAAGAAAGTAATGATTATGAAGAAAGAGGGGTGAGAAATTGTTATGGCAACCAGTACCCCTGTAAAAAGTATGCGGTCCATTGAGCCAAGGCTGTCCCTTTGGACCAGAATAACAAAATACCAACTCATTTGGATTTTGATCCTTGATTGTTTGCCTCTACGTTTGGCTATTGGAAATTATTTAAATTAGCAAAAGAAAATGAATAAACTATTGAGCTGTTAGAAACCATTTCTTTTCCAAAACCCGATGGTGAGAATTGATTAGATGCCATCTGTCTCTGCCCTGAACTCCAAAGGCATATGGCAGCTGTTCACTTTGACTTCATGATGTTAAGGTTCTTCAATATACAGGGTAAGTATATTTGTTCCAGATTTGGGGTCTAGGGGGTGTTTCTTTTTTTTGCCTAGGATCTTGAAGACACAAGATATCTTTACTAATAAAGTTTTTTGATTAGAGTTCTTGATGATGGTTTTTGGTATTTTAAATGTTTTTTCATATTTAATAATGATGCTTATTTCTATTCATCCTCTATATTTTTTTTCTGGTAAACTTTATCCCTGCCATTACTAAGATGTAGCTGAACTTTATAAATTGCATTATCAACAATGAGGACCTTGTTTAATTGTTAAATAAGAGACTATGGTGAACCTAATTCAGTTATCCTCCTGGATAGATAGGAAAGTGTGATCTCACTGATTATCACCGATTTCAATATATCCATACACACCCACCCACCCACCCACCCACCCACCCACACACACACACACATATATATATAAGTATGTATCATGCTGAGATGGTTTTGGACCATTTATTGTGATTTTGTTGGCTTCTGATACTGGGTGATGGAAGCTCATGCTATCTACAAGTTTGTGACATGCACAATTGATGTGGGGTTCATTAATTCTTGTAGGTGTATGAACATGGTTTTTTAGCGGTGAAGGTGCCGAAGAACATCTTGAATGGTTCAAGTATGCTGCTTATGGGATTCCCGAAATGTGGGAGCTCATACTTTTTGCTGATGCAACTTGACAAGGATTTTAGCCCTCTCTTTAAATTACTAGAGGCTCAGCCTGATCCGTCAGGGAAAGCTGAATCTGTTACCGACATGAATCTTGTGGCGTGGTTAAAGAATATTGACTTAGACCAGATGGAGATGCTTGAAGATGAACTCAATTTGAGCCTTTTTGACTATGGGTCAGTAACACCCTCCGTTAATGATGTGAGCACTAATCAGGCGTCTGGAAATGGTCTTTTTTCTGACTTCAGTGTAGAAGGTTCTGTACCCAGTTCTGATCTTCCATCAGGTTTTTCTTCAATTGTGGATGAAGTTTTTGAACTTGACAGAGGTACATCTGTTCAGGGTCTGTCTTCGACTTTCAATACTTCCCATCATGGCTCTGGTTCGATGACTGTCCATAATATAAAATCTGGAATCACCTCTACTAAATGGGAGGGAGGGACGCAGATATCACAGGTGAATGGTTCGATGTATCCATCAAGCAATTTCAAGGGCTTAATGCAGTCTGGCTTTACCAGTTTACTGACTTCTACTGTTGGAAGGACCGCCACTGCGAATAAATTACCATCTTCAAAATCTGATCAAGATTTGTCTTCTCTTAGATCTCCACATTCTGCAGAAGGTGGTTCTTATGTCACAATGGATGAAGATCAGATGACTGCTGCGGGAAGTCGGTCAGCTCGTCTATTATCTTCACCCCAATCGACTGGACAATTGGTTTCTACAGTAAATGTAAGGGTTAGCAAGAACAGAAGCTCAGTTAGTGGGGCTCTAGGTGGATCTCGAGCTTCTGTATCTGAATCATTGGTTACAACTACTGAACGTAAGAGTTGTACTCTTATAAATCTGTTTAATAGTGATCTCTATAATTCTTTCTATACGTTACATGCTAAAAATGTTTCACCCCTTCCTTTTTTTCAGGCAAAGTACCAGATTCTGTAATTTTTGCTGCCTCACGTCTTGATGCAGTGTCTAGACATGATAAAACACCAGGAAAACGTACACTGTCAGACATGTTAGAGTTAGTACCATCGCTCCAAATCCTAGAGGCCCATGAAACTTATTCCAAGAGAAGGAAGATAACAGAATTAGCTCATAGTTTGCTGCCTGAGTCGCAGACATTCAGTTCATCAGAATCAATTGGTAAATCTGAAGGGTACAGATACGGGAATCTTATTGTTGAGGCAAATAGAGGCAATGTGCCCTCGTGTATTTATGTTTCAGCTCTGCTTCATGTGGTGAGGCACTGCTCAATTTGTATCAAGCATGCCCGGCTAACTAGCCAGATGGAGGCACTAGACATTCCATATGCAGAAGAAGTGGGTCTAAGGAAGTCTTCTTCAAACTTATGGTTACGACTCCCATTCGCGAGAGGTGATGCATGGAAACATGTATGCTTGAGACTTGGCCGACCAGGAAGCATGTATTGGGATGTGAAAATCATTGACCAGCACTTCAGGGACTTGTGGGAGCTCCAGAAGGGAAGTGACAGTACACCATGGGGTTGTGGTGTTCGGATAGCGAATGCATCTGACATAGACTCTCATATACGTTATGATCCAGATGGTGTCGTTCTAAGTTACAATTCAGTCGAGCCTGATAGCATTAAGAAATTGGTTGCGGATATTCAGAGGCTTTCTAATGCTAGAGCTTTTGCACTTGGAATGCATAAACTGCTTGGTATAAGGTCAGATGAGAAATTGGAAGAATTCTGTGCAAACTCAGATGGTAAAGCATCAGCAGTGGCAAAAGCTGTCGCTGAGACTTCTGATAAACTTTCAGAACAGATGAAGAGGGTGTTTAGAATTGAGGCAGTTGGGCTGATGAGTTTGTGGTTTAGTTTTGGTTCAGGGGTTCTTGCTCGATTTGTAGTGGAGTGGGAGTCAGGTAAAAATGGCTGCACAATGCATGTCTCCCCTGACCAGCTTTGGCCTCATACCAAGGTTTTTTTCTTGATCTTTTTTGTCTATAAATTATTTGCAAGTCAAGTGTTCATGTTGGTATGTCAAGCCTGAGAGGATACCTCCTTTTCTATTGTGATGAAGATCTGCTAGAACTGAAGATTTGCAATTCTGAGTTTTATGCATCAATAATTTTTTTGCCCTCTTGGAAATCCAGTGTACATGAATCTTTACTTTCAATTATATCCCTGTCTACATGAAATATTTTACATCCTTTTACATTCACAAGAGATAACCAAAGAGAGGGTATAAATGGAAAGCCAAAAATTAGACAAAGCATTTATTAGGAATTCTTAAACACTGAGCTTTTGTCCGGTGGCCGAAAAAAATTTCGAGACGGAAGGAGTATATATTTTAGGGAAACCCTACTTGAGATACGAAACGTTTAGGAGGCTGCCGTTAATTTTGAATAATGGAAGCATGTTAAATGCCCAAGTTAAACATTCAAAATTAATGCTATAATTTTTAGTACAATTGTGCCGTATTCAGAAAATTTAAGGGAAAATTTTGAGAACCTGATAAAAAAGTTCATCTCCCTTGATTTTTCTTTTTTCGTATATAATACAATAGAATTTATCTGGATTGATTTTTTAACATCCACTTTTACTTTTGTACAGTTTTTGGAAGATTTTATTAATGGAGCTGAAGTTGCATCTCTTTTAGACTGCATTTGCCTCACTGCTGGACCCTTACATGCTCTTGCTGCTGCAACACGGCCTGCACGAGCTGCTCCTGTTTCTGGAGGCCCAGGTGTTGCACCATCTTCTGTTGCAAAATCAAGTGGGTACATGCCATCCCAGGGGCACTTGTTAAGCAGTTCTACTACAAATGCTAGTCAGGCTGCAGCTGTTCCTGGTGGGAGTCCTAGCTCGCCAACCATTACAAATAATATTGGAAATCATAGACATCATGGCGCTGCGATGTTGGCTGCTGTAGCTGCTACTGGTCGAGGTTGCCCAGGAATTGTTCCTAGTTCACTTTTGCCAATTGATGTCTCTGTTGTTCTTCGTGGTCCTTATTGGATTCGGATCATATATCGTAAAAAATTTGCTGTTGACATGCGGTGCTTTGCTGGAGAGCAGGTTTGGTTGCAACCAGCAACGCCACCCAAAGAAGGTCCTTCAGTTGGAGGATCATTACCATGTCCACAGTTTCGACCTTTCATTATGGAGCATGTTGCTCAGGAATTAAATGGGTTGGACCACAATTTCACAGGTGGTCAACCGTCTGTTGGACTGGCTAATTCAAATAATTCTAGTCCAGGTGCTAATGGAAACAGGGTTAACCTTTCAGTTGCTGGAATGTCTCGTTTAGGAAATCAACCAGCCAGGCTCAACCGTGTTGGAAATGCGACGCCAGGTGTCAGTTCGAGATTGCCTGTACGCAAGACAACTGGCACTGGTGTCCCTGCTCATGTAAGAGGAGAGCTGAATACTGCCATTATAGGACTTGGGGATGATGGAGGTTATGGTGGTGGATGGGTCCCACTTGTTGCCCTCAAGAAGGTTCTTCGAGGTACTCTCAAATATCTTGGAGTACTGTGGCTATTCGCTCAGCTACCAGAACTTCTGAAGGAGATCCTCGGATCTATTCTCAAGGACAGCGAAGGTGCTCTTCTAAACCTAGACCAGGAGCAGCCAGCTTTGCGCTTCTTTGTGGGGTAAGACTAAAGCTTTACCTCTGTCAGGATTACCGGTGTCTTAACATTGTGTTCCAATTAGGGTTTACTACCAAAAAGTCCCTGAAACTAAATCAAATTACAAAAAAGAAACACACATTATTCAATTTACGAAATCCTTGTGCCGAAAGAACCCTTCATCTGTGTTGTAAAGATATAAGAAGGCTGAGGCTCTTTAGTAATTTAGAACATAAGTCGACCATGTGACTCTGTCTTAACCGTTCTCCTTGTAGTTCTTTCTTTGGGCCCGAAAAAAGGATCTATGTCGACAGTACGAACTACTTGAAAAATCGAAGCCAACTTAGGATATGTTCAAGCTTAAGATGTACTTCGTTATATGAAAGCTTTCCAGAAGGATCTTTCTCATGATGTCTCCAATATAATTTACCACTCCAACTCTCTACCTCTTTGGCAGTTGCCAATCTCACCATCCTCATGTCCACTATTAAATACGACAATATAACTTTCTAATTTCAACGGACAAGCCAAAAAGATTAACCCCAATATCACAATGAATTCATGAATCTTTTAAGATAAAGAAAGAGTAAGTTACTTTTTTGACCCCCATACTATTCCCGAAACATCATTTGAACCCCCATACTGTTTTCCCCAAATAACTTGTGTATTATCAATGATTATTAAACCTAGATAACTCACAACAATTAGTATTTTTAGGGCACCAATTAGATTTTACAGACTTGTACATAATGAACTAGGGTCATGTTGCCCCGCACCTGACCATTGCCACAATCTTCGCTACCACTAAACCATTACCAATAGACCCCCAGGCCACAGCATACCAAACACTTAGTGGTGGTTGGGGAGATTATGGCGATGGTAATGGCGATGATGATAGTGATGATGTGGCGATTGTGGTTATTGAAATATTGTTCATATGCTTTTGAGAAAGATTATTTCTATTGTAATAATAATATACTCCCTCCGTCCCCAACCTAGATGCACACTTTGACTTTTCACGTAAATTAAGGAGGGAGTATTATATTGAAAGTGTTGTGAGTGTGAAAATAAAATAGGAGAGAGAATGAGTGGAGGGAATAGTAAATTATAATGGTGTTGTGAGTATTAAAATAATGTAGGAGAGAGAATGAGTGGAGGAAATAGTAAAGATTTCTTTCCATTTTAGAAAATGTGCACGTAGGTTTGGGACGCCCAAAATGGAAAGTGTGCACTTAGGTTGGGGACGGAGGGAGTATATATACTCCATTCGTCCCACTCGAAAAGACACAAAAATCCATTTCAGGTGTCCCCTTTAAAAAGGCATACTCAAAAAATGGAAACTTTTTAATACTTCTTTATTTATGAGGCCCACTTGTCATATTCACAATAACTATCCACTTAGTATTTCATGCCCTACATTCTCTCTTCTACTCGCTTTTCATACTTACAACACTTAATCCACTATACGCTCTCCTTAATTCCCGTGCAATACCCATTTTGTATATTTTGGGTGGGATGGAGGGAGTGTGTGTGTGTGTATATATATATATATATATATATATATATATATATATATATATATATATACAAATTTGATGTATTTGTTTCTTTGCTGGACAATTTTTTGTAATATGTCCTGATTTTTTACACAGAAAGCATTTTATTTCTTTATTGTATGGTTTAAAGGGTCTTTTATATTTTTTATTATTGTATCCTTTTCTATAATTCGTCTTTTTATTTTTGTTGTAATATTAAAAAATCTAAATACAAAAATCATACTATATATATATATATATATATATATATATATATATATATATATATATATATATTATCTACTCCCTCCGTCCGATTTTTTTTCAAATAATTCCATTTTAAAAATCTAAATCCCAAAATAACCCATATTTGAAACTATTTGCCAAAATAACCAACTTTTTGGAACTCGCTACACGGTGTAGCGAGTTTATAATTTTTTCGATTAAAATCGCTACACGGTGTAGCGAATTTAAATTTGCTCAATTTTATTTTAATATTTATGCTATTAAAAAAAAACTAAAATTTGAACTCGCTACACAGTGTAGCGAGTTCAAATTGACAATAACAAAGGTCTTCCTACAAAAGGTCCAAATAAGTAATAAGTTTGTACTTCTCCGTCTCACTTTAAATTGCAAAATAATAATACAAAAATTATGTATTAATAAAGAAAACTAAATATAAATATTATTTTTTCCATTTCAAATATATACTTTAAAAAATATACTTATATAAAAAAATTATAATCTTCATTTCAAAAATAAATACTCCCTCCGTCCCACCAATTGCTTCACCCTTTTCCTCCGGCACGGGAATTATGGTAATGGGAGGGAAAAAAAAATGTTGTGAGTGTAATTTAAAAATAGGAGAGAGAATTAGTGGAGGGAATAGTGAATTTGAAAAGTGTTGTGAGTGTAATAGTGTTTTAGGAGAGAGAATGAGTGGAGAGAATAGTGAAGATTCTTTGCCAAAAAAGGAAAGGTGAAGCTTCTAACGGGACGCCCTTTTGGGTAATTAGTGAAGCTTTTATTGGGACGGAGGGAGTATTAATTTCGACTCAAAATGAATAACCAAAAAATAATACTACATTTTTTGTCCAAAAAAATGAACATTACTTTCTTCATCCCAATGAATATTTAAAAAAATAATACTGCTTCATTTGCCTCAAAAATTAATGTTTGTAATGTTAGTGCCTTTGTTTCAATATATGACATTATTTTTTTAAACAAACGAAGTAATATTTTATAAAATATTCATTGGGACGAAGATAGTAATTTATTTTTTTAGACGATGTAGTATTCTTTTGTAAAAATTAATGTTTATAATGTTAGTGTCTTCGTCTCAGAAAATGAATATTAATTTTTGAGACAAGTAAAGTAATATTCTTTTTTAAAATGTTCATTGAGACGAAGGAAGCAATTTTTTTTTTTTTTGGATATAGAAAGTAGTATTAATTTTGGGACGAAAGTAATATTCATTTTTGAATTGAAGGAATTTTTTTTTCTTAAAAAGTAGAATTTTTTTCTATGTAAAAAAAATGAACATTGCTTCCTTCGTCTCAATGAACATTTAAAAAAAGAATACTACTTTATTCGTCTAAAAAATTAATGTCATATTTTGAGACGAATGCACTAACATTACAAACATTAATTTTAGAGGCAAATGAAGTAGTATTAATTTTTAAAATATTCATTGGGATTCATTGGGATGAAGGAAGTAATGCTCATTTCTTTGGATAAAAATGTAGTATTATTTTTTGGTTATTCATTTGAGTCGAAAGTAATATTTATTTTTGAAATGAAGAATATAATTTTTTATAAAAGTATATTTTTTAAAGTATTTATTTGAGATGAAAAAAATAATATTTCTATTTAGTTTTCTTTATTAATACATAATTTTTGTATTATTATTTTGTAATTTAAAGTGAGACGGAGAAGTACAAACTTATTTGTACCTTTGTAGGAAGACCTTTGTTATTGTCAATTTGAACTCGCTACACTGTGTAGTTAGTTCAAATTTTAGTTTTCTTTTAATGGCATAAATATTAAAATAAAATTGAGCAAATTTAAAATCGTTATACCGTGTAGCGATTTTAACCGAAAAAATTATAAACTCGCTATACCGTGTAGCGAGTTTCAAAAACTTGGTCATTTTAGCAAATAGTTTCAAATGTGGGTTATTTTGGGATTTAGATTTTTAAAATGAAATTATTTGAGAAAAAAATCCCCTCCGTCCCATTTGAAATTGCAAAATTTGCCATTTTAGGCGTTCCACTTAAAATTGTAAAGTCCATAAATGGAAAGTTTTTATTACTTTTTTAATCAATGAAACCACTTGTCATACTCATACCAACCAACCCACTTACTATTCTCTATCCCACTATCCACACTCACAACACCGTAGTATTATACTCCCTCCGTCCCGCTAGTAATCGCACTGTTACTGTTTGCGCGGGGATTAAGAAAAAAAATAATGATATAAATGTTGTGAGTGTAAAAGTAAAATAGGAGAGAGAATGAGTGGAGAGAATAGTAAATTATAATGGTGTTGTGAGTATTAAAATAATGTAGGAGAGAGAATGAGTGGAGGGAATAGTAAAGATTCTTTGCCATTTTAGAAAGTGTGCAGTTTGTAATGGGACGCCCAAAATAGAAAGTGTGTAGTTTGTAGCGGGACAGAGGGAGTATACTTCTCCTTAATTCTCACGCATGACGTTTTTTTTGTTGCAATTTCAGATGGGACCGAGGGAGCATAATATATACTCCTATATAGTGTAACTTATCCTTTCTTTCATATAATACTAGCAGTACACCCGTACGATGCACGAAGATAGCATAATTTACCTTAAACCAAAATTAGTACAACAATATATAATCAAATACCATTTAAAATTAAAAAATATAATATGAAATAGTGATATTTAACGTAAATATAGGAAAATAAATAACAAAGAAAACAACAACACATATGATTATGTAAACAATTTTCCCCAACCAAATATCATCTTCACCACTGAAAGGTGAGATTACATACCTGAATGTCACTAACATACTATATAACATACATACTTCCTACAACTAACTCCTTTTTAAAAAATTAAGAATCATTTCTATATAATAATTTATCAGATATTGTTTGTTAGGATGAGGGATGATTTGATAATTGCCCCTAGAAATATGTAATCCACCCGTATCAATGCACTAAAGTATTTCTTATTTGCTAAAGGACTTGTGTCCAAACTATATATTGAGTAGGTGGTTTAAAACGTTAAAGACATATATATTAAACCAATGAGCATTAGTTTATAAATAATAAACGGAAAAGGGAACCCATTTTTTTATACAACCCAAATCCCCAATTTTCCCGTCCCCAGAAAAGACCAATTTTTAATTCGTAAATTAAGACTTTTAATTTCTTTGCAACTCTATATATGGAGAGATGTTAATAAAAAAAAGGTGAAAGTAATAAATTGTAAACTTCACATCTCTTCCCCTCCCATACCCCCACCCCCATCCACCTATCATAAATTCATCCATCTCTCTAAAATTTGCAAATGTCTCTCTTCTCTCACATATTTATTACTGAAAAATTATATCCACATTTTGTTAACAATTTTTTTTATTAAACGACAAATCATGTGCATTCACAATAACATAATAGACGACACTCCATAAACGTCGAAAGCTCAAATCAAACAATAATAGTAGGTCTATCTTTTAACTTACAACAAAGATTATTACAATCAATTACAGGAAAAAAAATTCACCTAATAGACTTTATTTTCTTAATATATGTATAGATTAATCTAATTTCACCTCTAAAATATTTCATATCTATTCCCCACATAATCAATTGTACATACATAATTATCTTAATCATTTGAAAAGAGAAATATATTACGTATAAATCTAATAGCGACTTAAATAAATAAATAAATATTTTTTTATTTTAAATGATTGAAACTCTATATATGTAGAGATATTTAATTTCAACTCTATATATGTATGTCATAATTCAGAAAAACATCATTTCATCAATGTAACAATCAAATAATTAATTTTGTAAATAAATAAATAAATACTCCCTCCGTCCTACACAATGGTTCCTTGGTGTGGGTTTCACGCTTTTTAAGAAAAAAATTTGTTTGTGTTGTTTAGAATAGAGGAGAGATAATGTAAAAGTTAAATGTGAGGTAGGAAATAGTAGTTAATGATTGGTTTTATTGAAAACTAGTACATGCCCGTGTCCAAGGACACGGGTAATTTCTTTTTTTTTAATTTAATTTTTTTTTAAGGGCAAAATGGGAAAGGGACAAATGTATGAGGGCAAAATGGGAATTTCGGCACTTGCTGCTGTTCAAAGAACTGTAGCAAGTACCACTCTAATTTATACTATAGATGGGTAGAAGATTAGAGGAGAGAATGTAAAAGTTAAAAATATTTAATTGGAGAGAGAATGAGTGGGAGGAATAGTAAGTTAATGATTGATTTTTTTTTAAATATGTTAACTTTATAAGGGTATAATGAATGATTTTTTTGTAAATATGTTAAATCATAAGGGTATAAATATATTCAAATCTTTCCATTTATGAAAGGGAACCTTGAAGTGGGATGGACCAAAAGGAAAAGTAGAAACCTTGAAGTGGGACGGAGGGAGTATCATTTATTAGTATACGAACAATATTAATAATAAATAAATATCATATTTGTTTACATTAACTCATCATGAACATAATTATAATATATTCAATTTAACTTATTTAATTTTGAGAAGAATAATCAAAATCCAAAAATAACTAATACTGTGTGAAATGAATTTTTTTTCTCAAACACTACATTTTCTCATCAAACCCAACCCACTTCCTCCTCTCCCTCTTTCAAACTACCTATTTATACTATATTTATTTTTTAGAATATTGACATGCACTTCAAAAAAGAGGATTTTTTTTTGTGTCCGAATCAAATGAAAGTAGTCTCTATTTTTGGAGGATTTTTTTTAATGATTTTTGGTGAATTTTTTTTTAAAAAAATAATAATTTATTATAAAATATTTGATTTATATTCAAAAAAGAGGATTTTTTATAAAATAAATATCATATTTGTTTACATTAACTCATCATGAACAAAATTATAATATTCTTTTTCAATTTAACTTATTTAATTTTGAGAAGAAAAATCAAAATTCAAAAATAACTAACAATGTATTAAATGATTTTTTTTCCCGAGCACTACACTCCCTCTTCAAACCCAACCCACTTCTTCCTCTCCCTCTTTCAAACTACCTATTTATACTATATTTATTTTTTAGAATATTGACAAGCACTTCAAAGAAAAGAAGAGGATTTTTTTTTTGTTCGAATCAAATGAAAGTAATCTCTATTTTTGGAGGAAATTTTTCTATGGGTTTTGGTGAAAAAAAATTAAAAAAAAATATTTATTATAAAATATTTGATTTATATTCAAAAAAGAAGATTTTTTTTTCTGTGTCCGAATCAAATGAAATTAGTCTCTATTTGTAGAGGAAAAAAATTATGAATTTTATTATAAAAAAATTAATTTATTATAAAATATTTGAGGTTAAAGAAATCGGGTGGAAAAAAAATTCGGAAAGTCAACCAACCAATCGAATGGTGCCAAGTGTCCCAAAAAAAAAAAAAAAGTCGCCTGCCTATACGCGCCTCCGTCGGCGCGTATAGTGCACTCTCCTTGTCCAGCCAGTCATTTGCTGCCACGTCTTCTGTCCTCCGTCGGCGCGTATAGTGCACTCTCCCTGTCCAGCCAGTCATTTGCTGCCACGTCTTCTGTCATTTCCTAATATTTTCAATTTTGCCATGGGTGTAAATGACGAAAAAGCCCTTCACAGAGGTGGTTTTGGCCACTAAACGACGCCGTTTTGAATTTCCAAATTTGGCCCATTGATGTTGACGTTTTTGAGCGCCAAATTGCCATTTTTACCACTTTCTTGCTTTTAATATAGTATAGATAGATATCCTCGTAACCACATGCTATCATTACTTTAGTTTAGTAATAGTAACCGACATTTATCAATGCTTGATATGGATTTTGTGGTCTTTGTCTGATTATTATCTCCTCGTGTAGGGGATATGTTTTTGCTGTTAGTGTGCCCAGAATTCAACTTCTTCTCCAAATCCTTAGTGTAAAGAGGTTTCATCATCAACAGCAGCAGCAAAACTCGGGCGCTGCTCAGGAGGAATTAACCCAGTCTGAAATAGGGGAGATATGTGACTATTTCAGCCGCCGTGTTACCTCAGAACCCTACGATGCTTCACGTGTAGCTTCGTTCATCACACTTCTTACTTTACCCATTTCAGTTTTAAGAGAATTTTTAAAACTTATTGCATGGAAGAAAGGGTTATTAGTTCAAGCCGGAGGAGGAGAGAAATCCCGAATTGAATTATGTCTTGAAAATCATTCAGGGCATAATCTGGATGGGAATTCAAAAAGCAATAGCAATATTCATTATGATAGGCCTCATAATACGGTTGACTTTGCATTGACTGTTGTTCTTGATCCTCCGTCCCAAAAGCCTCACATAAATAATGCAGCATCAGCAGCAGGTGGTGCTGCTTGGTTGCCATATTGTGTTTCCGTGAGATTGAGATACTCATTTGGTGAAAACCCGAATGTTACTTTTGTGGGGATGGAAGGAAGCCATGGAGGGAGAGCTTGTTGGGTGCGTGTAGACGAGTGGGAGAAATGTAAACAGAGGGTTATTCGAACGGTAGAAATGAATGGATCTTCTTCTTCTTCTAATGGGGGAGATGTTGTTAATCAAGGAAGGTTTAGAATAGTTGCAGATAGTGTTCAAGGAACACTAAATGTTAGCCTTCAAGGGTTGAGAGACACTGTTTTATAGTTGTAATTTTTTTTTTTTTTTTTTTATTTGAAAAAAATGGACATTTTTGGTACACATTCCAATTTTGCCTTACATATATAGATGTATATTTACTTATTTAGTATATAATAGAAATAGATAATCCAATGAGTTTGGTTTGGTTTGGTTTGGTTTGGTTAGGTTAGGTTCAATTTGTAAAAGCAACCGTTGGGCTGGACTTGAAGTTATTAACTTTAGTAGGTATGGGTTTGATGAAAAAAGTTTGTGACATTTATTGGATAAAAATATATCTTGCCTTATTTATATCAAATAAACAACCTCTCTTGCATTTTACGCGGGGTAAAATTTGTCTACATTTCACCTCTCATATCCTCGCTACACGGGAATACTTTGTGCACCGATCCTCACTACACGGGAATACTTTGTGCACCGAGTTGCCCTTGCAAACTTACATACATGAGTTGGCCTTGTGATTTTTTTTTTTCTAATGTGTAGTTAACTTAGTTTTTCTTTAAAACTAGTTTTTAAAACGTTCGTGATAGTATAGTAAATAACTGCAAAAAAATTTTAAACGTACGGTCACACTATCATAAATAACCAAATTAGTATCTTAAATAATCATAATTTTTTAATACATGAGCACTATTTAACACCAACATATTCACATTTAACACTATCATTGACACACAAAAACACTAACCAACACTCAACAAATACTTTCACTTGCATTCAAAATACTAATAGTGACATTGCTAGTGTGATCGAGCTCATGACCTACAGGTTGAAAGCCATGAACTCTAGCCAGCAGGCCAAATTCCCATGTGCAAGTGCATGCATTTTTGAGTGCCAATACATTTGTTTAAAGTGTATCAGTGTTTGTTAAATATTTTCAGTTTAGTGTTAAAAAAATTCTACCGGTGATGTTAAAGAGTACTAATAATAGTGTTAAAAAAGTCAATGATAATATTAAATAGTGGTAGTGTTAAAAGAGTAACAGTGATAGTATTGTTGTGGTGTAAAGAGTGCAACGGTGGTAGTGTAGTGATAGTGATAATGTTAAAGGGTGCTAACGTGGGTTAACAAGTTCAAGATATTTATAAAAATGCTACCGTTTAAAGAGTTTAGCTTATTTCGAAAAATGTCATCATGTGATTTAAAATAATTCTCAGTTATTTACAAAAATATCACCGTATACTTTTTAAAAGTAGTTTTTACTAAATGTTAAAAAAACCGTTTTTTCCTAAAAATTTGGCAAACTACATGTTGAATTCATTAATAATATTTGTCTTCATTGTATAGTAAAAATTCTAAACAATATGTGTGTGACTTTACAACCTTCACGGGTATTATAACATTTAGTCAATTTGTTTCAAGTTTCTTTTTTCCTTGAAAAAAAGTGAATGTGATAGGATGTTTTTTTTATATCAAGACGAAAAAAAGAGAATAAAAGCATAAAATAAATAAATAAATATAAGCTACAAAGAAATTGCTTAAGAATACCCATTTATTCAACTATAAATATTACAGCAGACTTGTCAATTTCTTTTTTTAAAAAAATTGATTATGCCAAAAACGTTCGTATCAATCAAAATCCAGCGACATGAGTTGAGAGTCAAAAGATGCATTACCAAATTGTGTGAATTATGACTTGTACTCCCTCCGCCCCAGTCCAATTTAGACCAAATTTTTGGGCACACAGATTAAGAAAAAGTAAGAGAGAGAAAAAGTGGAAGAAAATGTTGTGAGTATGAAAAATTAAATAGGAGAGAGAATGAGTGGAAGGAATAGTGATTTGATTGGTGTTGTGAGTGTAAAAGTAAAATAGGAGAGAAAATGAGAGCCTGTTTGGTAAAAATGAAAATTAAGCTCTGAAAATATAGAGCTGAAAATTAAGAGCTGAAATCATTAAGTTGCTGAATTTTGAAGACTTATGTTTGTTTGATAATGACAAACCACTTACATCTGAATTTTCAGAATTTCAACTCAACATTTAAAATATTATATGAAAAATATTTATGATTTTATAATAAAATAAATTCATTATTGACATATACATTATTATTATTATTATTATTATTATTATTATTATTATTATTATTATTATTATTATTATTATTATTATTATTATTATTATTATTATTATTATTATCATTATTATAAGTAAATTTTAATCTTATAATATTTAAATATTTTTATTTGTACTTTCTTTATCCCATAATAATATTTATCTTGATTAGTTTGGTAAATATGATCACAAATGTTGACAAATAATAAAAAAATTATATAATGATACTTTAATAAAAATATTATTAAATGTTTATATTAAAAAATTATATTTTCATACTTGGTCAAATATAATTTGTATGAAAAGAAAAAATATTTCAACAAAAGGAAGTAACAATAAATAAATAAATAAAATATGTTGATATGTGGATTTGAACTCATTCTCTTTTTTTCTCATTCTTTCCACCTCTTACTTTGTTAAGCTACTCCTTGCCCACTTAAAATTAATAGCTTTTTTTTTAAGACAATCTTAATTATTTAAGTGATTCAAATTTACCTTACCAAACAAGCTTAATTTTTTAATCTCTTAAAGTGTTCCAAATTAAGATCTTAATTTGGTTACCAAACAGGCCCTGAGTGGGGAAAATAGTAAAGATTTTCTTCCATTTTGGACAGTCTCAATTGGGCTGGGATGAACCAAAAAGAAAATAAATCTCAATTGAGATGGGACGGAGGGAGTAATTATTAGTGTAGGATATAGAGTCAATTCTTGGATAGGAAGTTGTGTATGAGTAGGATTATAATCCTAGTTGGATTATAACTTTCCTTTATCCTTGTTGGAGTAGGATTATATAAGCTTTCTATACGTATGTATAGCAGACTTGCTGCTCGGCATATTACGTTGGTCGACATTCATAAATGCCGAAAAAGGAGGTGGACAAGGGTAGAGAAGCCATTTCCCTTGTCTTGATTGTAGACCGAGGAAGCTACGGTCATCATTTGATGTGACCTTGGTCGGCCTTTCCAGGTGACTTGGTCGACATATGAGAGTGCCTTGGTCGGCATATATCAGTACTCTAGCCTTAGTCATATTGATCACTCTGATATGTTTAGGTCGACATAGTGAAAAATGACGAGTAGGCATGACGAGCATAGGTAGGAAAACCCATTTCATACGTCGTATTTGAGACTTGTATGAATTTTACTTTGAACCCAATCCATTGAACCTTGCCCGATTTATGATCCATGGTCGTATTCGATTTATACCGTTCAAATTCTATTTTACTTGTTCATATATAATTTATAATATGAGAAAATTACAATAAAACTATAATCAATAACTCTAGTGAATTAGTAAAACTTCTCACCTAAATTATGAGTTTATATCACAATATCCCTACTTGCTATCGAATTCGAACTGTACATCAATTCTATTTATCCTCAATTTTGTCCGTTCATTTCGATTTTGAAATTCAGATGGTTCAATAAATGTATTTTAGATATTTCGCTCATCTCGTGCATCTCATCCGTTTATTCAACTTGTTGTGTATTTCAGCAATCTATATTTTTTTATACGGAATAAAACTGCACTGTCCCAAATCCATTTACTATCTCCTTCTTACTTCTACTTTTTCAAACTTACTACAATAACATTCCAAAATTTGCACATCTATCATTACACTTGTTATATTTGGACAACCCACATTACTTGTCTTCATCAAAAATTGCTCAAAACAATTCATATGGATAACACTTCTAAAATAAGACAATAAACCAAATTCTTCTCACTAACTTTAGACAAAATTTCACTACTTACTCAACCTTTTCTTCCCCTACCCTAAAATATTGAATAAATAAATAAACTCTCTCTCTCTCTCTCTCTCTCACACACACACACACACACACACACACACACACACACACTACCCAGTACCCACCATCCTCTATCTCTCTCTCTCTGCCATGGAAGTTTTCCCACCAAACTTGACAATGCTTAACAAGAATGCAGACTAAGCAAAACCCACATTTCCAATGGGAAAGGTAGGGGAAGAGCAGTCTGAAAATGGACCTTCCTCCTCGACTGTTGATGCTCAATCAGCTCACAACCATGTACGGAACCGGTTCAGGCGTTGTGGGTTTGTGGTCCGGTTCAAATGTGTCTTTGCTCTGCTGCTTGCACTCTCCGTTTTTCTCTCTGCTGTCTTTTGGTTACCCCCTTTTTTCCGTCCTGGCGATCAATCCGATCTAGATCTTGATTCTCAGTTTGGAGGTGGGTCCCCTCTTTTCAAAATTTCAATTACTTGTATTTATAATCAGCATTGTTCATAGAAATAGATCTGTATTTTGCTTATGCAAGAACAATTACAAATTGGGTTTTCAGAATTTTGAGGTTATATATACTATATATTTTTTCTTGAAGTTAATTTTTTTGTGCATTTCTGTAATGTATGCAGCTTGCCGTTATTAAATTGGGTTTTAACATTTTAGATTTTGTTAATCTTCAATGGTTAAAGAAATTATGATGTGTGCTATCTGAGAGCTTTAAGGCCATTCTTGTTTGTAGATTGTGGAGTCTTGAGAGTTGACTCAATTAGGGGACTTCTTCCCACATTCATGTCATAAGATGCTCTATTTTAGCTTATGTGCTAAAATTAGGCTTACATATGACTTCAATCTACTTATCATTTTTAAAAGATTTCCGCCACCAATTATCTTCGAGGGGTTTCTTGTTTTTTATTGATCTTTTGTGTTTAGTTAAAAACGTCTTTCATGGAATACTTCCCCCTTTATTTGAGACACCTACAATCTATCATCTTTTTTTGTTAGAATGATAGCTAATGTTCGATTGATATAAATTGAGGTTGTGTTGAGATCTTATCAATCCCAAGTACTTAGAAGAAAGGTTGAGTAGAGATCTAGTCTATGAAGCACCAATTGGCTAAAATGGCCTCCATGGAGGTATCTATTACACTTAGGATATGAAGATGGGGAGATGTTGTTGGATACATACCAAATGCGTTATGTACATTGGGGATATGACATGGATGCGTGGAGGATATGGGTTGGTGACTTTAAGGATACAATATGGATGAGTTTACTTAAAATGTCCCGAACTTATTGACATTTTTCCTAGTCGCCCTTGAAACATTTTTCCCTTTTAGTCACTAATGTCGATATTATGCTATTATTTCACGCTCTGTCAATCAATGGGACGTCCATTTCTCCGTTAAATCAGTTGATGTGGCATATTGATGTCACATTCTTTGCTTATTTGGCACTTGTAATTGATGACTAAACATTATTTATTGATGTGGAGGTTTCAGTTTAAAAGGGGTGGAAGTGTAAACCTTGAAAAAATGCTAACACGACCAAGTTTCAATTTAACACCACCCGACACCAACACACTGCCACCAACATCACCACCTCCAATGCCACCAACACAACACCACCAACATAAGAATAACAAAATCACCACCAACAACAATTAGGTGGTATTTGTTTTTTTTAAGTGTAAGTCCTGAAATTTGATTTCACACTTGAATTCGGATGGATTAAGGCAGCGTCTGAAGTCTGATTTCTGAATGATTCAATTTGTTTGATTATTCATCTGAATTCATTTTCTGAATTGTTTCTATTTACCATTTTAACCTTTTTAAAATTTTAACCATTTATATATTTTGAAAATTCATTTTGGGACGGAAAATAATAAATGTGAATGTCAAACTAACAAGATGATTTTTTTTTGTTTGGATAGGAAACAAGATAAAATAAAATTCAGTTAAAAAGAAATCCAATAGTCCAAATATCTTTCTTCTTCCTTGTTGGTGTCTTGGGTGTCTTCAACCAAGAAAATGTTCACCGGAACAAAAAATGGTTCAACCAAGACAAATCCAAGAAATTTTCACACCTAGCAATTCTACCATAGACAGAAGGCCATTATATGAACAATAACTTTCCAGATATAGAAAATAAATGCAATTAAAAAAATTAACCCTTTAAACCAATTAATTAAACAAAACCCAGAACGAAACAAAGAATCGGCTAGAGGAGGCGCAATCGATTTCAAGGTCACAGATTTAGGGTTTCGAGATGAGATTTCGTAATGGAGGAAATAAATGAAAACATGGATTTCGATGTAGATGGTCGGTTGCCATGGAAGCATTTTATTTGGCCGGAAGACTACAACATAGAGGAGAGTGACCATGTGGAGATTAAAGAGACAGAAATGGCGACTATGAAAAATGGCGACTATGAAAAATGGCGACAATGGAGAAGGAAGGAGGAGACATCGTGGAGGCGGAGGGTTGGAGATAGAGGGAGGGGAGGGGGAGAACAGATGAAAAGAGGAGAAGAAATTTCAAGGGTAGGGTTGGAATTTAAGAATTATAGTGTGTGTATCTATGCCAAGTGAAATTTGAGATGAACCACTTATTTCATTGAAACTTAATTTTAAATCTGAAAGATAAGAAGAGGTTAAGAGCCTTTCAGATCTGAAACAACAACAACAACAACAACAACAAAGCCTTACTCCCAAAATAATTTAGGATCGGCTTGCATGAATCCTCATATGTCGTCATTCTGCAAGAAAAGATATAAGAAAAAAGTAAGTTAGAAGAAGAAATAGGTGGGAAAAAATATAAATAAAATTAGAAAATGAGAAGAGAATCAGAAAATAAATTAAAAATAGTGATAAAAAATACTCCCTCCGCCTCAAAATGTTTGTCCTATTTGACTTTTTTGTTGAACTTTGACCACAAATTTATGAGAGATTAATCATGTTCATGAAATTCTAAAAGTTGTTGTTGATAATATTATTAATGGTGAATCAATAGGAATTTTTAGAATTTCATGAACATAATTAAATTGTCATATATTTGTGGTCAAAGTTCAACAAAAAAGTCAAATGGGACAAACATTTTGGGACGGAGGGAGTAAATAAATACTCCCTCCGTCCACCCGACTTAGGACAATTTGCCATTTTGGACGTCCCACTTAACTTAGGACATCACAAAATGGTAAGTTTATATTATTTCTATATTAAATGGGACTCACTTGTCATACTCACAACAACAATCCCCTTACTATTCCTCCCACCCATTTTCTCTTATTTTACTTTTCATACTCACAATACCTCCTCCACTCATTTTCTCTTTTCTTATTATATTTGTATTTCTTAATCCCCGTGTCCAGAGAGAAAATTCTAAGTCGGATGGGTCGGAGGGAGTACTCCCTCCGTCCCGGTAGAAGCGTCGCCATTTTAGGGGTGGCACGCAAATTAAGGAAAAGTGTGGGAAGAAAAAATGTTGTGAGTGTAATTTGAAAATAGGAGAGAGAATTAGTGGAGAAAATAGTGAATTTAAAAAGTGTTGTGAGTGTAGAGGAGAGAGAATTAGTGGAGGGAATAGTGGATGGGTAATAGAATATTAATAAAATATTTCCTTTTTAGGAAAGGGTGACGCTTTAAACGGGACACCCTTTTGGGTAAAAAGTGACGCTTCGAGTGGGACGGAGGGAGTATATAATAAATAGGAAAAATGAAAATAATAATAACAAAAAAATAATAATAATAAAAATTAAAAAATAAAATAAAATAAAAAATAAATGAAATCAACCCTCGTCACCCATATGAATTTTGCCCTCCACTCCGGCCTTTTAAATGCCATATTTTCATCAAATTCAAGTAAATTCATATCATTTTCAATCACCATATTCCAAGTTGTTTGGGTCTTCCCCTACCCTTTGCCATCTTATCATTTCTCCACTCTTCAATCCTCCTAACCGGTGCATCTCTCGCTCTCCGTCTCACATGACCAAACCACCTTATACGATTCTCCCTCATTTTCTTCTCAATAGGTGCAACTTTTACTTTACCCCGGATCACCTCATTCCTTAATCGATCGTTATTTGTATGCTCACACATCCATTGTAGCATACGCATCTCCGCTACATTTATCTTATAAACTTGACACTGTTTCACGGGGGAACATTCAGTACCATAAAACAGGGCCGGCCTAATTCTCGTGCGGTAAATTTTTTCTTTTAATCTATATGTGGCATACTGGAATCACATAGAAACCTTTTGACACTCTTTTACGTCAACCAGAAACTTGGACAATCTTTCCATTGAATGTGATCACCCCTGCCTCCCTGCTTCCAACTTTGCTAAAATTACACTCCAAATATTCAGTCTTAGTTATGCTCATTCTAAAACCTCGAGATTCCATAGTGTGTCCCCACAACTCCAATTTACTTTCAACACCCTCTTTTGTCTCATCAATCAGCACAATATCATCTGCGAACAACATACACCATGGTATATCATCTTGGATTGATCTCGTCAATTCGTCCATTATCGGAGTAAATAAAAAGGAACTAAGTGCAGAACCTTGATGGACTCCAATCGTAATAGGAAACTCTTGTTTCTTGCTAACACTAGTCCTTACACTATTACCAACTCCATTATAAATGTCCTTGATAATGCCAATATATTTCTTTGAAACGCCTTTCTTTGCTAAATCCCACTAAAGTACCTCTCTTGGCACTTTATCATACGCATTCTCCAAATCAATGAAAACCATATGCAAATCTTTCTTTTTATCCCGATATTTCTCCATGATTTGTCTCTTTCCGAGCAAAAAAAAAAAAAAAAAAACTAATGCACTTAATTGCTTCACGTCTGACCGAATCAGACATTGTCCCCATTAAGAGGCTCTGAATGAGAAAACAAACGCCACCTTAATTACCGCAACTGCTTCCACCACCTCCACCACCACCACTAACACCAAAACTGAATTAGCATCAATCTCCTAGCAACACATTTCTTCTAAAAAATATCATATCGAAAACAGATTGGATCAAAATCCCCAAATTATAACTCCCATATCTCCAATTAAAAAAAAAAAAAAGAAAAAAACTCAGAAAACTAAGAAAACAAATAAAATTATTGCTTAAACACAAAAATCATAAATTAAGTCAACATAATTGCTACAATTATATTCCCCGAGAAATTAACTCCTTAAAATATTGTTAATTCTCTCCAAATATTAATCTAATAATTATTGGCAAATAACAAGCCCCCAAAAAACCTCCACACTCAGATAATGAAATGGGGCTTGAGCGATTCCGGCATCAACAAGTAGGGATGGCCAAACCGGACCGGAACCGGACCGGAAAAGCCCGGAACCGGAGCGAACCGGGGAGAAAACCGGAACCGGACGGACCGGAACTGGGGTTAGTGCGGGCCGGTTAAGGGTTCCGAAAATGTCAAACCGAACCGGAACCGTGAACCGGACGAAATTTTCACGTTTTTCAAAGAACCGGACCGGAAAAGCCCGGAACCGGAACGAACCGGGGAGAAAACCGGAACCGGACGGACCGGAACCGGGGTTAGTGCGGGCCGGTTAAGGGTTACCATTTGGCTGAACCGGAACCGGCGGTTCAAGGCCCGGAACCGGAACCGGACCGGATTTGGTCATCCCTATCAACAAGCACTTTGAAACAGATTTTTGTTTCATCAAAAGCTAATAGTTGGATTTTTTGTTCATAATCTGTTATATCTTGACCACCACAAGGTTTGCTACCACCACTAGTAAAGTAGAACTCTAAAATCTGCCGGGGAAAGAGATGAAGAGAGATATGAGAGACGACAGGGCAGGAAGAGTGAAAGATGTCGGGAAGAGGGGGGTGGATGGTGACAAATCTGTCTTGAATCTGGTTGGAGGAGGTGACGGTGCTCAAGGGGTGGATGATGACACTTGAATGTTTTTTCAATTTTGAATGTTGTAAGGTGCGTGCCCCTAACATTTCGCTTATAAGTTCCGTAAATCTTCAGAATGTGTTCCTTTTGTCAATATTTTGATTTAGTGGAGAAGTTAGTACAACAAGAAATTGAGAACTCTCTAGTAAGTGTACTTCGTAACAACTGAGAGTTTTGATGTAGGGACTTTCGTGTGTAACAATTATCATTTACTCCCTCCGTCCCACTTCAAATGGTCCAATTTCCTTTTTGAGACGTCCCACTTCAATTGGTCCCTTCCATAAATGGAAAGTTTTCCATATATTTATACCCTTATCATCTCCACATATTTACAAAAAAAATCAATCATTAACTTACTATTCCTCCCACTCATTCTCTCTCCTATTAAATATTTTTAACTTTTACATTCTCTCTCCTATTCCCTACCACACATTTAACTTTTACATTCTCTCTCCTCTAATTTCTACCCACTTTATTTATTTTTCTTAAGAACCGTGAAATAAACCAAGGGACCATTTGAAGTGGGACGGAGGGAGTATAAGCTATTTATAGGGTCATACAGCTCAAGGACTATGTGCATACAAGACATGTCTCAGCATTTTTCAAGTATACACATATTACTTTCACTTTTTATTAAAAGACAAAAAATTAAGTGTTATCAAGCTTCATGCCAATATTGTTATTAATTTTTGTTTTAAATTCTTTCTTAGTGTAGCCAGTCAAACTTCTTGATACTATTCTAAATAGAATGCCGTGAAATGAGTAACGTGATGTCCATACAGCTTCATACTATTCTAGTCACTGCTTTTTCTAAATAACTTCTAATTTATTCTCCAGATCATGATATAGTAGCAAGCTTTATGCTTGATAAACCAGTTTCTTTGCTGGAAGACAATATTTTGCAACTGGGGAAGGATATATTTGATGAGATAGGAGCTCCCAGTACTAAAGTTTGCTCTCTCTCTCTCTCTCTCTCTCTCTCTCCCTCCTTCCTTGTTTTTCGTGAATTACTTATGGCTTACCTTTATTTTGTTGTTCATGACAGGTGGAAATCATATCTACAGAAACTTTATCTGGGTCGAATACCACAAAGGTGGTTTTTGCGGTTGATTCCAGTGAGAAAAATTCTAGAATATCTTCAGCTACTAAAAGTTTAATAAAGGCCTCTTTTGTATCTCTGATTATACACCAATTACCCCTGCGTTTGACTGCATCTCTCTTCGGAGAACCATTTTCTTTCGAGGTGCTGAAGTTTATCGGGGGGATTACTCTGAGCCCTCGGCAGAGTGTATTTCCACTGCAAAAAGTGCAGATCTCGTTTAACTTTACTTTGAACTCCTCTATCGATCAAATACAATATTATTTTAATGAACTGACGAGCCAGCTAAGGTCAGGGTTGCATCTTACTCCATACGAGGTATGAGAATAGCTTTGTTTCTTTCACAATGAATATCCTTGTTTGAAAGGTCTAATCTTTCTGTGGGTTAGTGATTTAGGGTCCCATGTATTAGTTTTAACTATTCGGGGTCTAATATTCCCTTTTTTCAACTTCTATCACATTTTTGGCATTTGGACTTGTCCAGGTCTCGGGTCATTTTCTTGAAGTATTTTTGATCATTTTGCAATTGATTTATCCTAAAGTTGGTCTGATGGTTTTTTTTTTTTTTCAATTTAAGAGGCTAACATTGCTCATTAAATGTTATTCCCAGATAAAACACTTTAAGCCACCACCTAACACCAACAGGTCCAACACCACCATTGCTTCATTACAACCACCACCACAACAACAACAAAGCATTAGTCCCAAAATAATTCGGGATCGGCTAACATGAATCCACATTTGTCATCGTGAAAGGAAAAAAAAAAGTTAAAAGATGAAATAGGTGGGAAAAAAGAAAAAAATAGTGATAATAAATGAGTAAATATATAATATATAAAAAAACATCAACCCCCTTCACCCACATTAATTTTTGCCCTCCACTACAGCCTGTTTAACGTCATATTTTCATCAAATCCAAGTAAACTCATATCGTTTTCAATCACCCCTATCCAAGTTTGCTTGGGTCTTCCCATACCCCTCGCCATTTTATCACTCTTCGGGCCTTCTAATCGGTGCATCACTCGGTATTCATCTCACATGACCAAATCACCTTAGATGATTTTCGCTCATTTAATCCTTAATGGGCGCAACTCCTACTTTACCCCTGATCACCTCATTACTCAATCGATCATTCCTTGTATGCCCACACATCTATCGTAGCATACACATCTCCGCTACATTTATCTTTTGAACGTGACACTGTTTCACGACCCAACATTCAGTGCCATAAAGTAGTGCCAGCCTAATTGCCGTGCGGTAGAATTTTCCCTTTAATATATGGGGCATGCCAGGATCACATAGAAACCCTATGACACTCTTCCACTTCAACCAACCTGCTTTAATCCTATGAGCCACATCTTCATCTAATTCTCCTTCCTTTTGGATAATAGATCCAAGATAGCGAAAAAACGTAAAACCTTGGACAATCTTTCCATCGAATGTGATCACCCCTGCCTCCCTGCTTCCAACTCTTCTAACACTCCAAATATTCAGTCTTGCTTCTGCTCAGTCTAAAACCTCGAGATTCCAAAGTGTCTCCACAACTCCAATTTACTTTCAACACCCTCTTTTGTCTCATCAATCAACAAAATATCATCTGCAAATAACATACACCATGGTATATCATCTTGGATTGACCTAGTCAATTAGTCCATTATCAGAGCAAATGGGAAGGGACTAAGTGCAGAACCTTGATGCACTCCAATAGTAATAGGAAACTCTTCTGTCTTCCAAACACTAGTCCGTACACTAGTGCTAACTCCATTATACATGTCCTTGATAATATCAATATATTTCTTTGAAATGCCTTTCTTTGCTAAAGCTCACCAAAGTACCTCTGTTGGCACTTTATCATATATACGTCTTCTCCAGATAGATGAAAATCATATGCAAATCTTTCTTTTTATCCCGATAGTTCTCTATGATTTGTCTCATAAGATAGATTGCCTCCCTAGTCGATCTTCCGGGCATAAATCCGAATTGGTTATCCGAAACATTCACAATTCTCCTTAACCTTTGTGCAATCACTCATTCCCAAAGTTTCATAGTATGACTCATTAGTTTGATCCCCCGATAATTGGCACAATCTTGGACATCACCTTTGTTCTTATACGAAGGGATCAGAGTACTTTTCCTTCACTCCAATGGCATTATGTTGATTCTCCATATCTTGTTGAATAGTGTTGTTAACCAATCTATTCCCCTCTCTACAAAACATCTCCAAACCTCAATTGGTATCCCATACGACCCTACGGCTTTCTTCAATCCCATTTTTTTCATTGCCATTTTCACTTCATCTTTTTGAATTCTCCACATAAAATCTCGACTAATCATACTCGAAGGGATATTTAAATCTCCAATATCCTGCCATTGAACAAGGTATCAAAGTACGAACTCCATCTATATTTTATCTCCTTATCCACGACCAGAACCCTTTGGTCTACATCCTTCACACATTTAACCCTTCAAATATCTCGTGTCCTCTTATCCCTCGTACGATCAATTTTAAAGATGTCCTTTTCCCTGTTTTGTATCTAATCTATCATAAAGTTCCTGATTCACCTTTGCTCTTGCGCCTCTTACTGCTTTCTTTGCTTCTCTTCTAGCCTCTTTATACTTTTCATAGTTCTCATCGCTACTGCATTTTCCCAATAATTTGTAGCATTCTCGCTTGCTCTTTATTGCTTGTTTATTTTCTCGTTCCACTATGATGTGTCCTTACTTGGTGGCACGTTTACTTTAGATTCTCTAAGGACTTCTTTCGCCATCTCCTTTATGGTATGCTCCATCTTAGTTCAAGTCGAATCTATATACATATCCTCCATATTACTCGACCAAATACCGGTAGTGGCCATCTTTGCTAACAATCTCTATTGATTCTCCCCTTGAAGCCTCCACCACTTGATTCTAGGGTCTACTTGTGTTTTTCTGTTCATTGAAATTCTCCTACTTCGAAAATCAAGTACCACAAGTCTATTATGTTGATTTGCTGTACTCTCACCTGTAATAACCTTGCAATTTATTTAACTCTTTCTACAAGCATTTCTTACTAAGAAGAAGTCAATAATCTGACTCGCATTACCTCCACTCCTATAAGTCACTAAGTGAGATTTTCTTTTCTTGAACCAAGTGTTCATTATACTCAAGTCATATGCCCTCGCAAAATTCAACATATCATTTTCTGCTTCATTCCTTTCCCCAAAACCAAAACCTGCATGAATTCTCTCAAAGTCGTTTCGACTAGATCTCCACTAAAGACTAATTTCTCACCACTAGGTACCTGTTGCACTACCTCCTCCAAATCTTTCCAAAACTTTTGTTTAATAGATGCATCCAAGCCTACTTGTGGTGAATAGACATAAATAATAGTTATAATCTCATCACATATCACAAGTTTAATACCAATAATCCGATCACTCATCCTGTACACTTCCACCACATCATTGATATACTCCGTATCAATAATGATACCTACTCGATTCCTACCCTTATTCTTTCCAGAATACCAAAGCTTAAAATCCCAATACGATAGTTCTCTTGCTTACTCTCCAACCCACTTAGTTTCTTGTAAACACATTATATGAATCTTCCTACTTCTCATAACTTCCACCGCTTCTGCAGATCTCCCTGTAAAAGAGCCAATTTTCCAAGTTTCAAAGCGCAATTATCACTACACCCAGATCTATGAAGTGTAGCGCGTCGCTGCCGAGGAAACGCCCCAACGATATTCATATTCAGATTCATGTCATGATAATGTGACAAAGTTTTTACACTGGCGTCACACGCCTACCGCAACCCTCATCCTTTATCCACGCATGGGACAGGCAAGGATAAATCCTTGGCGGATTTTTTCATTACAACCACCCAAACACAAAATACAAAATGACCTTCATTATGACCATCAAACACAAAATACAAAAAAGATTGTCCTATGGTGGGTGGTAATGAAGGTGCAATATGATTTTGCGAGTTTTTTTTTTACTATTTAAAACCTCAGAACATCATCTCCCAGTTGTTGAAGAAACAGATTGGGAAGTATCCTGTAGGGATGCGGTACCGGTTGGAGGTGATGACTGCGGTTTTCGGGCGGCATAAGCTGGATCCTTCTTCCCAGACAATGGGGGAAAGTAAAGCATTTAGTCAATGGGGAATGGAAATAGGGTTTTCTCTTACAATGCAGAAAAATAAATCACTTTACTCCTTTTTGTATCTTGTGTTTGGGCGGTGGTTTTGATGGTAGTAATGGTGGGGTTGTGGTTATGGAGTTTGAAGTGGGTTAGTGAGGAAGAATATTTAATCAGAAATTTTAACCCATCAAGTTTATAAATTGCAACAAACTGCCTTTAGTATAAATTATTTGCATTATGATCAAAAATACTCAAAAAGTGGCAACTGACCTAGACATAACCACTTACCACCAAAAAAGTAAAAGAAGTTCCGAAAGACCATCTTTTGATAGAAAAAGAAAAAAAAGATATGAACTTAAATCTCCGAAACTGAAACACAAGACTCGAAATAGCTAGCTCGCGGAAAGTTTGGACCCTAAATAAACTGCAATTATTGCTGTAAATGTTTTCGTTAGAATTCTTGTTTTCCATTTGTCATTTTTGCTAACTGTGTGGTTTTGAGTTACCCTACTGGCCTTTGGAAGTGTGATATCTACATCCCATAAATTAACCCTACAGTGGAAGTAAGCTTACAAATTTTTATCTTCGAAATGTACCTGATGCAGTATTAAATTTGACTAATGCAAACTTAGTTTAGTATTTGCAACGAAGGGTATGCATGAAAAATTGTCCTAGGCCTTAAAATGTTTTGACTTTCATTTATTGTCTCATTGGGCGGAACTAAGGGACTTCTATCAGAGGCGGAGCCACCCCAGACCTTAAGGGGGCAATTGCCCTCCTTAATCTTTAGAAATGTAAATGTTAGCATTAGCATTTTTTTTAATGTCTTTTTACTATGAAAATACTTATTTTGGCCAATTCCCCCCCAGTTACATTGAGATAATTTTCTAAACACTAAATAATTTTTGCCCACCTTTCAATAATTCCTGGCTCCGCCACTGAGTTCTCTGCAACTTTTTTTTCATTTGTTTGTTTCTTGAGGGAAACTTGTCTCCTGTTTGTTGCCGTATCAATCTTTTCTCAAAGATGTACATCAAATATGTGGGATTGCATGTCAATTTTTCTCAGCAGCACACAGAATGCATTAGAAAGATGTGTACTTCTTTGACTTTTTGTTGAGAAACTCCTAGTTTTATAAGAAGTCATAAGAAAGAACTCTCAGCTTAAAGAGTTGAGCAACCTAAACTTTTGATTGCTTTGGTTGTGGTACAATAATTATACGTAACTGATTTCTTTCTTTATGTGCTGCAGAACTTGTATATAACCTTGACGAACACAAGAGGTTCTACAGTTTCTCCGCCTACTACGGTGCAGTCTAACATTCTACTAGCAGTTGGAAATAACCCGTCAGTAGCAAGGTCAAAGCAGTTGGCTCAAACCATCAATAATTCACATGCAAAAAACCTTGGTCTGAATAACACTGAGTTTGGGAGGGTCAAGCAAGTTCGTCTTTCATCCTTGGGGCAATACTCCGGCCGGAATGGTCCTTCTCCAGCTCCAGCTCCTCAGCCTCAGCCTCCCCATCACCACCACCACCACCACCATCACCACCACCATCACCACCATCATGATGTGAATATAGCTCCGGCAATGCCACCAGTCCCTGCAGGCAGGAAACGTGGTTCTGCAACTGAGAAAGGTTCTCATCCTGCACTTGCACCACAGGCTCAGAAGAGTCACGAGGCGGCCACACCTCCTGGTTGCCACTTCAGATATAGAAAGAGGGTTCCCGGAAAAGAGAATATGCCTTCTCATTTAATGCCTCCCATGGCGGCACCACCTCTTTCTCCACAGTATACTGCTTCGTCACCCCATATGCAACATCATCTTATTCCTGTGTCAAGCCCATTGCCACATGTAGTTTTTGCTCATGCTCAGCCTCCATCAAACAGCCAATTTGATGCAGAGCCTCCTGACAAAAATCCATCGGTCTTGCCCTTGCAGTCATCTTGTAAGTATCTCTCTTGCTCCTATTGTTTTTTTTTTCTCTTATCATGCGTACTTTTTGTTAACTACTCCACGTTTTGGAGAACCATTTTGAAATGTTGAGGCGAATTGTGTTTAGCGTTACCCCCCTTGATAAGTACCTCCTCCTTCCCGAAAAGATAGTATTTAGTTTTTGATGGTCAATGCACGTGAAATTTGACCAAATATTAATATCAATCTAATTATCCTAGTGGAATTCTAAAAATTGTTATTAATAATCATCAAGTGATTTTTTAATAACAACTTTTACATTTTCAGTGGAATGATTAGATTGATATCAATTTTTGGTCAAAGTTCACTTGTGTTGACCATTAAAAATCAAATGAGACTATCTTTCTGGGAAGGAGGTAGCGTAGTATTATGTACTTCCATTCGCATATGAACTTCATTTTGTTAATAAATGGCGGGTCAACGTTAGAATTACCTGTCCGATTTAACCATACTTCAAGAAGGTGAACTATCTTCTTGATCCCTTATGGGCTACACATTAAGTCACCTGCAGCTTAAGCAAGTGTGAGATCTCATATTCAATCCCTTCCCACAACCCCTTCTAAGATTAGGAAAAACAAAGAAAATTATAAAGTTTCTCCCCCGTATTAACCTATGAGGAGGGTCAGAGAACTTTCTTCATCTCTTTAACCATTGTTAATTGCTTGGAGTATGTAAGCATAGTATTATGTTCCAATTGAATCATGCTCCCTTCGTCCCGAAAAATTTGTCTCACTTTGACTTTCATGGTCAACTCAATCGAACTTTGACCATAATCTTCTGAAAAACTAATTATTCCTATACAATTCTAAGAATTGTTATTGATAACAACTTTTAGACTTGCATATGAATAGCTAGATTTTCATAGAGTAATGCTCAAAGTTTCATTAATTTGACCATAAAAGTAAGTGGGTGAAATTTTCCGGGACGGAGGGAGTATATGGAGACCTATGAAAGACGTTAAATTTTCAGTTATCCGAATGAAGCTAATGATTGGTTATACTACGCGTGTAGCCTGTGCAGGTGCAGTTCCTACTCGATTATGGGCCATGACAATGCTTCTAATCCTTGCATTACGTCTATAGCAGCTTCGAACTAGAAGCATATTATATGGTGAAGAAGAAATAATTCACTTTCTCCGGCATTTGACAGTAAAATAAACAACAATAAAAAGAGAGAAAAATCTTTGCTTGTGGGGATTCCATCCAAGTGAACATAGCAAACTGGTTTGAGCTTTGCTAGTGGGAGCTATACCAGAAAGGAAGTGATATATATATTATTGTTGTTGTTGTATTTGTGGGTGTAAATATTTGTATTAGTAGTAGAAAAATGAAAGGAAGGTTTGAGGAGGAAGATGCATATTGAGGTCAAAGTCAGAGAGGTGACAGGCCCTTGACAAAAATGCATTCCCCCCTGTTTGGGGTTTTATAATTATGTATGATTTTCTGTTCTGTAGCATATTAAGAAGAGGAAAACTGTAAAATGTACCACGTTATTATTGTTTCTCTAATCTATGTAAACCAACGGATACTTTCTTGTATGACTACACATCCATCACAATATATGCGTATTTGTCACATTCATCTTTTGAATAAGATAACGTTTATTAATGGTCCAACACTCGGTGTCATATACATTGCATACATAGTTGTGTGGTAAATTTTTCCTTTAATTTATGGGGCACAATTTATGGGACATGCCGGGATTATATAAGAACCAAAAATCATGTGGCACTCTCTACTTCAACCAACCTGGTTTGATTCTCCGAGCCACACCTATATCTAATTCTCCATCTTTTCGGATAATTGATCAAATATAGCAAAAAAAAAAACTCGGGACCTTGGACAATCTTCCCATCTAAGATGATTACCTCTGTCTCCTTGCTTCAAACCATGCTAAACCTACACTACAAATATTCGATTTTGCTTTTATTTAACCTAAAATCTGGAATTTCCACTTCTCCACTATTTTAACTTAGGCCCCGTTTGTTTTCAGGAAAATGGGAGGAAAACGTTTTTCGGAAAACGTTTTCCCCATTTTCCGGTGTTTGGTAATTTTCCGGAAAACGTTTTCCCCATTTTCCCCGAAACATGTTTGTTTTCCGGAAAACGTTTTCCCATTTTCCGGTGTTTGGTAGTTTTTCGAAAAATGGAGAAAATGTTTTTCGGAAAACATTTTCCGCCGTTTCTAAGGAAAACGTTTTCCGAATTTTTCCTAAGGAAGTTGTTTTCCGGAAAATGGTGTAAAAAAAGTGGATGGATAATATTTTAATAATAATAATAATAATATTAATAATAATAATAATAACAAAATAATAATAAAATAATAATAATAAAATAATAATAATAAAATAATAATAATAATAATAATAATAATAAAATAATAATATTAATAATAAAATAATAATAATAATAAAATAATAATAAAATAATAATATTAATAATAAAATAATAATAATAATAAAATAATAATAAAATAATAATAATAATAATAATAATAATAATAATAATAACAAAATAATAATAATAAAATAATAATAAAATAATAATAATAAAATAATAATATGAATAATAAAATAATAATAAAAATAAAATAATAAAATAAAAATAATAATAATAATAAAATAATAATAAAATAATAATAAAATAATAATAATAATAATAATAATAATAATAATAATAATAACAAAATAATAATAAAATAATAATAAAATAATAATAATAATAATAATAATAATAATAATAATAATAATAATAATAATAATAATAACAAAATAATAATAAAATAATAATAATAAAATAATAATAAAATAATAATAATAAAATAATAATAATAATAACAAAATAATAATAAAATAATAATAATAAAATAATAGTAATAATAATAATAATAATAATAATAATTTTCCGAAAAACATCTTCATTTTCCGGAATTTCCCATTTTCCCCATTTTCCTAAGGAAGTTGTTTTCCAGAAAAACATCTTCCTCATTTTCCGGAAAACGTTTTCCACATTTTCGGAAAACGTTTTCCTTTTCCGGAAAACATTTTCCAGGAAATCATTTTTCGAAAGTTATTTTCCCCGAAACAAACGGAGCCTTATTTTCAATACTATCTTTTGCCTTATTAATCAACAAAGTATAATCATCAAACATTGGTAATATACCATAGTAAATTCTCTTGGTATATGGAATTGAATCAACCTCGTCAATTCGTCAATGATTATAGTAAAGAGAAAACGATTACGTATCTTTCGCCTTATCTTTTCCCAAATTGACGACTCTATTCGCCTCAAACTTATCCCAAATCCCTAAACTTCTCAAAGACGATAACACATTTCTAATATGTAAAAACAAAATTGAAAAGAAATTGATAGAAACAAAAAAGTTAAAGCTAGAAGCTTTTCATAAAAAAAGGAAAAAGAAAATGGATATAAAGGCGACCGCATAAAAATGAAGGTGAGTACTATTTTGGTATCACCAATCATATACTCCCTCCGTTTCTAAAAGTTTGTCCCATTTGATTTTTTTTTGTTGAATTTTGACCACAAATTTACGAGAGATTAATCATGTTCAAGAAATTCTAAAAGTTGTTGTTGATAATATTATTAATGGTGAATCAATAGGAATTTTTAGAATTTCATGAACATAATTAAATTGTCATATATTTGTGGTCAAAGTTCAACTAAAAAGTCAAATGGGGAAAACATTTAGGGACGGAAGGAGTATTTTTTATCAAATTAAGGACATTTTGATAAAAAACTTTATATTTTTATTATCCTAATAAAATTTAATAAATGTTATTGACAATATTCGTAATGATAAATCATTTTATAATTTTTAAAATTTTCATGAGGATCATAAAATTTCTATAAAGTATTGATCAAATAGATCCTATATTAACAAAAAAAAAAAAAAATTGAATTTATAAACATATCAATGGGACGGAAGGAGTATCGTTTGTGAATTGAATCTATTAAAATAAAAGCATTCGTGCCACGTTACCACACACACAAGATTCTTTTACAAACTGTTGGAATATTTGCATATGTGGTGTTGAAGTTCATAGTCATATTGCCTTGGTGGGTAATTGGCTTGGAATGAACGAGGCAAGGAGGATTTTCACGTCTGGGTTGCTGCCTTCGAGAGCGGCCGCGCTTCTCTTCCGCAGCTTCACCCCAATTTCCTGTCTTCGAGCGCGGTCGCGCAAGCCCTGAGGGCGGCCGCGCTTGTTACGGGTGAGTGAAATCCTGGGCCGAATTAAATCAGGTTTTTAGGTCTAATTAAGGCTTAAAACCTAATTTCTTCTACATGTATAAATACTCTCTTCCTCCCAGCCGAAAATTACATGAGAGATTAAGAGAAAAACCTAGTTTTCTCAAGTTTCTTTCATTGTTAATTACTCCCGTTCATAGAGATTCGTTCGTGAGATTCAAGGCGACTGAGATAGGACCGCCGGTGACTGCCTACCTGTGTGCTGTTTTGTGGTACGTAGTCCGTGATCGTTTTATCCTCGGAGAAATTTGCTGTGCACGAGTTGCACCAATTGGGGGCAATATTTTCTCTTAGGACAGTCTTCCTAAGGCGACTCGATCAAATCACGATAAGTTTTTCTAACTGTTTGTTCTTCTTGTTTCTGTCTGTTTTCCTGATCCTGTTCCTTGGCTTTCGGTTTTGCTATTGGCTTAATTGGTACGTTTTGACTTGATCAATAAAATCCCCTACTGTTGATTAAATTGTTGTTTAATCTGTGGTGCTTATTAATTTAATTTCCAACACAAACAAGTATATTCTTTAAAAAAAATATTGAGATACAATGTTTATTATGAGATTGAGAAAAATTAAAGTATAACTATGAAAGTTTGATATATATTGTTGAGCATGATGTGACAACTTAAGCTTTTATATTAAGTGTAGAGCGCAAGGTTCAAGGTTCAGGGTCGATTCCAACCGCTACAGTATTACCCGAATTTAGGTGCAAAATTGCGATGTTGGCATGCCCGAAAATATGTCATGTTTGTAATTTGGCATGCTAAAAAATTGTGGGATGTGAGATGTGGCATATTTGTAATTTGTCATGCCCAAATATGTGGTATGTTTGTAATGCTTGATATACGTTGTTAAACTCTGATATGACAGCTTAATCTTTTAGATCAAGCTGTAGCGGTACAATAACATTTATTTTGTGACTAATATAGTAATGATTTTAGTATCGTTTAAAGAATTACATGTATATTAGACTACATTTCTGAAAAATTGTCAAATCAATTACTCTCTGTGTCCCAAATGAATATTCAAATATGTTTTGATTAAAATTATATTTAATTTTTTTTTTTGAACATTTATTTTAAAACGGATGGATGAAGAGTAAGATATTTTGCTTAAGAGGGTATGTGTTGCAATCACAACAAATTAATTTTTTTTTTTCAATATTTATTTTGGAGCTTGACAAAGAGTAAGATATTTTGCTTAAGCAGGTATGTATTGCAATCACAACTACTTTCTTTTGATGGGCAAAATTGGAGATTTCTTGTGGGATTATTAAGTCATGTGGTGATTGAGGGAGTACTTTTCTAACATAACTAATCTTTCAATAAAAAGAAAAAGAAAAGATGAATTGAATTAAATTAAAGAAAAAAAGTAAAATCATTTTGAGCTTTTTATTGTTTTCTCATAATATAAGATAGAAAGCAAATTAAAATAAGGTCTAATGGGTACGTTGCATGCATGATTGAACTAAAAAGATGCAAAATAATGGCGTTTAATTATGAAATAATGAATCTTTGACCAAAACACTTCTTTGTGTATGTAATAAAGAAACCCTAGCATTTTTTTCGCGTAACGACACTTGCATGTTTGTCGGTTTGCTTTTGCGAGTTAGAAATTGAACGGTATAAACCGAGATACGAATATGGGTTTGCTCAAGCTGGGCCTAATTGAATTGAGCCATGAATATTATCTAAATAACCAAGTATCAGGGCCGAGTAAGGTCTACTTTTTATGACGAGGAACGGTTATCTCAGCCTTATGTCAACATGCTTGGGCCGTTATGCCGCAAGTGACGAGGAAAGAAAAGTTCTTACCTCGGCATTTCATCATCATGACGAGGAAACGAAATTATTTACCCCGGCATATCTCCGTGCCGGCCAATCTCCAAATGACAAGGAAGCAGAATCATTTACCTCGGTCTATTTGCTAAGGCCGAGGTAAAACATTTGTGTTCCTCGGCGTTCCGGTTAGCAGGACATACAGTCCTTATACAACAAGGATTACACATTCATGATTCAATCCGGATTGTAACCAACTACACCAATCCAAGTCAAACAATGACTCCTTAACAGATGTAATTCTCTTAGGATTACATCTTATCTCTTCACAAGTTTATTTCAACATGGATTCTATCAATCCATCCCTATAAATACAAGCCCCATGGCTCATTATTAGGGACGTTACTTTTTACATTGGGAAAACTCTGTCCATTTGTTTTCTCATATACAAACCGTGAACTTACTCTCACGCCGGAGGGCCTTTAGCCGGATCCGCCCCGGCTTAGTTTACGTGTTTTCTCTTATTTTCAGGCCTTGCAATCACCGGAGCAATCATCGCTTGGATTTGGGCTGTTTTGACGATTTTGGCATCATCAATTGGTTCCATTGCCGGGAAATCGATTCAAACACCCTTTGTTTGGCCTGGAAAACGCTCGCTAAAAGCCAATTTTCTTGCCGGAATTTTTTTCTGTGAACGGAATTTTTGGATCATTGAGACTCTGTTCTTGAAACCGCCGGAATTTGCAAACTTCAACCGGATTTTGCCCAGATTCCGTTTGGACACGTTTTTTAGCGTTAAAATTCCAGCCCAGTTTGGCTTGAATTCTTTTGTGTTGAAAAAATCACAATTAATTGTTTGTTTGTGGTCAAAATTTGCCCTAATTTTGGCCATAAATTTGGTTCTATTGAAATTGTGATTTTTGGAAATTTACACTTGGTAATTTGCTGTTGGATCACAATGGACGGACAGTTTACGAGTGTTACGGCTGAGGACCCAACCCAGGTGAATGGGGCGAACACAGGAGCCGAGGAACTGCCTCCTCCTCCTCCTCTACCTCAGCCAGATGCCCCTCCTCCCCTCTCCATGACCCTTCGTTCTAAGGGTCAGGTGAATGCCGAGGGAGAAGGCGCTGAGCTTCCTCGTCCCACTCGTGCTCGTGGAAAGCAAGTGGGAAGGAAGAAAACAAAGAATGCCGACGCCGGTCAAGCTGGAGGAAGTCAACCCATTGACCGACGCTCTTTGTTGCATAAGCAAATGGAGACATTACAAAGAATGTATGAAACACAGGCTGCTCTCTTGCAATTAGACCCAGAGCATTCCATGGCTGAATTTATTAGGCCATCTGTGGGCAACCCCCTCGAAAAGGGACAGGATGAGCAACAACCTCCTCCCCTCAAGACCAGGGACCTACCAATGCCAACCCCCAGGGATTCTCCTCATCCTCGGCACAACAGTAAGCAGAGAGCTCCAATAGTCGACTTGAGAAGCCACTTAACTCCTAGGGAAGAGGAAGTAAACTCCAGGGACCTAAGAACGAGACTCAGCTTGAACAGACGACTATCTCCTGCTCGTCTTGTCATGGCACCTAAACGTCCCACGCCACCTCGATCTCGTCGACCAAATTCTCCTCGACTTCGTCGACCGGATTCTCCTCGTCCTCGGCATCGAGAATTTGCAAGACCAAGGACACCAGAGCCGTACAGAATGATACTTGGCGGTCAAGACCTGGAATTAAGGCGTGACAGAGCTCCTTCCAAACGGGACAGCCACCGACATGACGCGGAGCACAGTAGGGTCAATGATCGCCCCAAGGATAAATCCGTCAGAAGCTCCCAACGAAGCACCCGCTCAAGCAGTGACAAGGGAGTGGAAACCAAGCAATGGGAGCTGTTGAAACAAAGACTAGATGACATGGAAAGGGGAAAGAAGTTTAATGACGATGATTACGACTGGGCAACACGTCCATTCTCTTTGAGGATAACTGCAGCTCCACCTAATCCCCACCTCAAGCTTCCTAATTTTGAAAAATACAATGGCACTACTGATGCAAAAGACCATGTGCAGAGTTTTGAACAAACTATGAATCTCCTCACCACTGCTGATGACCTGCTCTGTAAAGCTTTCGCGAGCACCTTCTCCGGAACAGCTTTGACCTGGTTCCGTGAACTTAAAAGAGGTAGCATCGATTGCTGGAGAGGCATGAGGAGAATGTTCTTGGACCACTTTGCTACCGCTGGTAAGAGGAAGATAAGACTGGCTGACTTGGCCAACATTGAGCAGGGAAAGGGAGAGACCACCCTCAGCTATTATAATCGGTTCCGAAAAATGGCGGACCAGGTTGAAGAAAGCCTCACTGACAGGGAAGTTATTGTTTGTTTCAATTCCGCTTAAAATGCGGTCCCCTCGTTTATGAACTCTCGGCCCGGGGAACCTCAAACAAAGTCCGAGCTATACAAGGTAGCTTATGCCATTTCCATGGCCGAGGATAAAACAAAGAAGAGGGGAGGCGACAAGACAAACAGAGGCGACAGTAATCGCCGTAATAGTAATGGAAACGGCAAGGGTTCCAAAGGGAAAAACAAAACAAGGAGTACGGAGAAGCTTGAGTTCACTCCTCTTACTAAGCCCATTTACGAAATCATGCGGTGGTCAACCTTCCTCCACCTCAACCAATGACCGACAAGCCAAAATTCCTCGTAACATGAACAAATACTGTGATTTTCACAAAGACAACGGGCACACCACCGATGGTTGTTGGGCCCTCAAGAAAATAATCCAAAAATGGGTCGACGAGGGAAAGTTAGACCGTTATGTTATGAAAAAAAAGATAACAAGCGGAAGCGGAAGGAAGAGGAAAGTGAAGATGACGACAAAGCGAGGATGAAGACCGAAGGCCTCCTAGGGCCAAGTTGCATGTGATAAGGGAAGAGGTAACATCTACCGTAAAACTAAGGGACCAGCATCCACGAGCCGAGCAAAGTGTATCATGTTCTGCTTGGATCCATAAAGCGGAAGAGGTCATTAGTTTCTCTCCTAATGAATTAGCCGGAAGCCGAGCGGCTCGTGAACAACCCTTGGTGATAAAGGGCCGAATAGACAACGTTGAATCCGAAAGACTTCTTGTTGACACGGGGCCTCTCGTGACATCTGTATTACTCGGCCTTCCAACGAGATGGGCTTGAAAGACACCATGTTGGAACCCTACCATGGAAGGCTAGAAGGATTCACCAATCACAAAGTTGGAGCCAAGGGAACTGTGGAGCTAGAACTCGAAGTCGGTGATCATCCCTTCCTAGCCAAAGCCACATCAATTTTGTAGTCATGGATTTGACTAGTGATTACCATGCGATCATAGGCATTCCAGTCAAGCCAAACTTGGGCCGGTGGCCTCACTTCCCACCAACGAGTTAAATTCCCCACCCGGCAGGGATTAGATGCGTGAGGGCCACCCCAAGGACTTCTTGGAACATGTCGTGAAGAGCGTAAAGAAATCCAAGAGTGTGGAGATAGATACCCCGAGGAAAATATTAAGATCTCCAAGTCTCGAAAAACCACCGAAACTAGCTCCAGAATGAGCTATATTCGTGAAGTGCTCATGAGGAGGAAGAGCCTATGGTCCAAGAAATTGCAGATGACCAAGGCATATTCCTATCTCGTACTCGAGGAAGACCCTATGGTCCAAGAAATTGCAGATGACCTAGGCATAATTCAGTCCATATCGAAGAAGACCTGTTCTCTTCAACGGCCGTAACTCGGGGCCAACCACGACCTAGGGAAGGTCAGTCTCCCAGATGTTGATAAACTTATGGAGGAAGAGGGCCTCAACGTGAATGACAATGAAGGGAGAAGAATTAGAGAGATCATCATCGAGTCTCTAGAATTCCGGGACGGTCTTGAAATGAAGCCTGTTGACGAACTGGAAGAGATAGTCATCAATCCCGATTATCCCGAACAAAAAATCAAGCTCGGGGCCAACTATCTCCGTAAGAGAAAGAAAAATCATCTCCCTCTTAAAAAGCGCCTCGACGTCTTTGCTTGGAGAGTCGAAGATATGAGGGGGATCAATGAAGAAGTAGCTCTCCACCGCCTTGAAGTTGATCCTTTGGCAAAGACTATCTCCCAGACAAGGAGAAATTTTGCAAGGGACAAAGAGGAAGCTATAAAAGAAGAAGTGCAGAAATTACTTAGTGCCGGAATAATTCGTGAAGTTAAGTACCCCGTTTGGTTGGCCAATGTAGTTATGGTGAAGAAGCAAAATGGGAAATGGCGCATGTGCATAGACTTTACTGATCTAAACAAAGCCTGCCCCAAGGACAGCCTATCCTCTTCCTAGAATTGACAAGTTGGTTGATTCCATCGCAGGACATCAAACTCTCGGCTTCCTAGATGCCTATTCGGCTATCATCGATAAAAATGGCGGAAGAGGACATTGAGAAGACGGCCTTCCAAACACCGGGGTAATTACGTTACATCATGATGCCTTTTGGGCTCAAAAACGCGGGTGCTACATACCAAATGGTGAATCGAGTTTTTGCAAGCCAAATAGGTCGCAACATGGAAGCTTATATTGATGACATGGTCATAAAGACCAAGGAAGGCAGTCACGTTCCCGACCTGCAAGAGACAATTCACAACCTCCGAGCTAATAACATGAAGCTAAATCCGAGCAAGTGCGTGTTTGGAGTAACAGCCGGAAAGTTCCTAGGCTTCATGGTATCTCAAAGGGGGATTGAAGCAAACCCCGAAAAATCAAGGCGCTCGTTGACATGAAGGAACCTACCACCATCAAGGAGGTTCAAAGACTTAATGGAAGAATCGCAAAGCACTTGGAAGATTCATCGCCAAATCCGCCGAAAAGTCACCGCCTTTCTTCAAGGTATTGAAGGGTACCAAGAGCTTCTCTGGACTCCCGAATGCTCAAGCATTCCTCCGGTTGAAGGAGTACTTGGGTTCCCCTCCCTTGCTTAGCGATCCGACTAGGTGAGATGCCGTACGTCTTCCTAGCCGCCACATCGATCATGCTGTCGCACTGCCCTAGTTCGAAATGACGAAGGAATTCAAAAGCCTGTCTACTATGTCTCTAAGGCACTATCTCGACGTGGAAAGCGTATACTTCAATGTGGAGAAGATAGCGTACGCACTAGTCATTGCATCAAGGAAGCTACGTGCTTATTTTTACGCACATCCTATCACCGTGTACACAAATGAACCATCAAGAAGATACTACATAAGTTGGACGGCTCCGGGCGTCTCCTTAATCGGTCCATCGCTCTCACCGAGTTCGATATCACTTACCAACCAAGGAGGACCCTCCTGGCACAGCCTTTGGTTGACTTCATGGTCGAGATCGCCTTTATGGGTGAGCATCTCCCCACCTCTAGGAAGCAAAACGCACTGAGGATAAAGACTCTCCCATTGAACTCCCATCCAACTGTTGGATCCCGTATACGGATGGATCAGCCACCAAGGACGAAGCGGAGCCGAATTGTGCTAGCAAGCCCTAAGGAGAATATACTACGCAAGACGCCATCCGTTTCAAGTTCCCTGCCTCCAATAATCAAGCGGAATATGAAGCTCTAATATTTGGCATTGAATTAGCCTCCTTCTATGGAGCGACTAGGGTGGCGGCCTTCTGCGACTCCCAACTCGTTGTCAAACAAGTAAAGGGAGAGTATAATACCCAAGACCCCACCCTTGCCAAGTATAGAGACCTGGTCCTAGATATGACGCAGAAGATGGAATTTTTCGAGCTCAAACAAATTGGCAGGGAAGATAACCAAGTCGCAGACGTTCTTTCCAAATTGGCTACCATGGATGTCTCTAAGACCAGTCCTTATGTGGTTTATGCTGAGGAACCTGCGTACGAAAGACTACAAATCATGCTCTTAGATGGAGAAGATAGATGCTGGATCGATGACTACATTGAATACATTGAGAAGGAAAAACTACCAGAAGATGAAGCTCGAGCTAAGATTATCAAAAAGAGGTCCCCAAGGTTCGTGGTGATGAATGGAGTCCTCTACCGAAGATCTTTCACAAAGCCCCGCTAAGGTGTGTCTATCCCAAGGAAATTGAGAACCTCTTGCGTAAGTACATGAAGGTGTTTGCGGCGGACACCCGGGGCCGAACCTTAGCCGACAAAATCATATCACTAGTGGTACTATTGGCCAAACCCGAGGGAAGACGCGCACGCCTATGTTCGAAAATGTGACAAGTGCCAAAGATTCTCTCGACATTCCTAGACTACGGCGGTTGAGCAAACACTTGTAATACCTACGTGGCCGTTTGATATGTGGGGATCGATATCATCGGACCCTTCCCTCCCGCCCGTGGTAATTGCAAGTACGTGATAGTAATGCTGATTACTTTTCCAAGTGGATAGAAGCCAAGGCATTAGCCAAGATAACGGAAGAGAACGCGATCAACTTTGTCCATGACAACATCCGGTGCAGATTCGGACTTCCACATACAATTGTCTCGATCATGGACTGCAATTCTCCACAAAGCATTCACTAAAGAGTTGGGAAGAGTAAAAGTCCGCCATGCAAAATCTTCGCCAGCGTACCACAAGGCAATGGCCAAGGTATAAAGAAACAACCGGTCCTAACCGCCCTCACCAAGAACCTTGAAGGACGCGAGGGTAGATGGTTGGACGAACTTCCCTAGCCTTACGGGTCGTTCGCACAACCACCCGGGGCCAACCGGGAAACCCCATTCGCACTAACCTTCGGTTCCGAGGCTACGGCACCAGCGAGAGATGGCCATCCCTACGGTGAGAAATTCCCATTACGATGAGCAAGTCAACAAGGTCAATAGGCTCCTTGACCTGGACCTGATAGATGAGAAACGACTAGCCGCACAAATGAGGATGGTGAACTACAAACAAAGGACCAAGGCGTATCATGATAAGAGGGTCATCGAAGAGTATTCCAAGTAGGCGATTGGGTACTCGGAAAAATTGAAGCTACCGGACGAAAGGCGTAACGTAACAAGCTCTCCCCAAATTGGGAAGGTCCTTATATCATCACTCAAGTCATTCGAGAAGGGACCTACGATTAAAGACCAAGGAGGGGAAGGACCTCAAGCATCCCCGGCACTCCGACAACCTTAGAAAATACTATCACTAGTCTAGTTTATTTTACAAGAGATTAGTTTCTTATTTCTGTCTTTTAGTTTTGATTAGTTGATAGGATTGCGGTTAGTTGTAATCGCATTTCATTTTTATGAAAGCAGTCTCTTCCAAAGCATGCAAAGCAACTATCAACTCTTCATACGTACACCGACTCTAGAAGGACTCAGATCCCCGACTCTTCCGATGGCACAACACATCCCGTCCAAGGGTCCACCTTGACTCAGATACCAATGCCCAAGACCAAGGGACCTCCTTGGCCCGATGGCTTACAACACATCCTGTCAAGGGTCCACCTTGACTCAGGATACCAACAACCAAGACCAAGGGACCTCCTTGGCCTGATGGCTTACAACACATCCTGTCAAGGGTCCACCTTGACTCAGGATACCAACAGCCAAGACCAAGGGACCTCCTTGGCCTGATGGCTTACAACACATCCTGTCAAGGGTCCACCTTGATTCAGGATACCAAACAGCCAATACCAAGGGACCTCCTTGGCCTGATGGCTTACAACACTTCCAAATAAGGTCCACCTTGACTCAGGGAGACTAATGTACCCAAGACCGAGGACTTTCCTCGGCCTAATGGCTTAACAAACCCCCTACCATGAGTCCACTTTGATTCAGGATTACAACACTTTTACAGCCAAGGAAACCTTCCTCGGCCTAAGTAACTTGAGGACATAGTTAAAGCCGAGGAGTATTTCCTCGGCCTAACCACTTGCCCAACATTTGGGAGCAAGGAACCTTCCTTGGATCCCACCTTCTTAAGTCTAGTGCCTCGGCCTAGCATACAAAAATATGAGCAAGTTATGGAAATAACAAAAATATGAGCAAGTTATGGAAATAACATGAATCATGACAAAAGGATTTTCATTGATATTCAAAAAATTACAAGTCCTACCATCTATTACAGAAAACAAAGAAAAGAAGCTATCCTAAGACTGATGCCCGTCATCAAAAGTCTTGTCCAGCCAGTCTTCTGTGATAGTGCCGGGGGGGAGGAAGGACCGTTTGTTCAGTGAAGGCATTAGTTTCCTCGGTCCCTCCTTCCACCTCGGCTTCTATGACCTCGGGCTCTTCAGCATCCTGGATCGCCTCCACTGTGTCTTTTATATTGCCGGGGACAACAGAGGCCGGCCTCCACACTTCCCTGCAAGCTTGAGCATCCTTGGCAGCCATTATCTCCAAGTTGCTTTCAGAAAAGGGGACTAAGTGGTGGAGAGCCCTGACTTCCTCGGCATATTGATCCCTGCAAATTAGTTGGGCAACCTTATTGATGTCCAAACCGGTGGAAGGATCAGCCAAAATGCTCCGGGCCAAATGAAGATAACCATCTTCAAACATAGTGGCCGTCTGCTCGTCCACGGCCTCTCTAAAGGCCGAGCTGGCCATCATCAACTCCTTGAAAGCCGAGCTCTCCTTGAACCGAGCTACGGCCTCTTCCTCCCTAGCCGGGAGGGTAGATTCCAACCCTCTGCACCGGGCCTCAGCTTCCTCGGCCCTAGTTTGGACCTCGGCTTTTTCTTTCCTTGCCGTGGCAAGCTCTTCATTTTTTAGCCGGAGATGCTCTTCGGCTTTTATCTTCTCGTCCTCAGCCCTCTTCACCTCAGCCTCAACCTTGGCCTTGGCCGCCGCAAGCTCAGCATCCTTGGCCTCTAAAAGCTTAGCCAAGGAAGCCTTATCTTTTTCACTCTTCACTTGGGCGGCCTTAGCTTCGTTCAGGCGCCTAGCCTTCTTCTTGGCCAAAACATTTTCATATGCCGTGACGGAAGCCAACTGAAAGAGAAATCATTATTAGAAAGGCAAACAAATATCAAGGGTAATAACCAAGAAAAGGATTAACATCTACCTCGGCTATCAAGAGTCCCTTGTGGCAGAGCAAGGTATCTTCGTTGGGAGCCTCTTTACAAAATGCCTCGTAGGCATCCTCGTCCATAGCCCTCTGAATGGGAGCTCGGCCCAATCTTACTAAGGGTCCCTCCCTTGCCAACAGGGGAAGTCCCTTAAGACGGGGAACGTTGAGGGACATGCTCTTGGCCAGCTCGTCGGCCTCCTCAACGGTCTTGATAGTTTGAATGGTTAAGGGAGGGGGAGCCTCAACATTGGGGGCCCCACTGACGCCTGCCCGTTTAGCTGCAGGCTCCTCGGTGCTAATAGTTGGCGCTCTCTTGGAGCCTGATCTCCTTTGGACGAGGTTAGTTTCCTCGGCCACCTCTTCCTCGGCATCAACATGGAGGCTATGCCCCTCTACAGTTGATGGATTGGTTTGTTCGTCAGTCGCCGCTTCCTCGGCATTTACTTCCCCGTGTAATTTAAGGGGAAGGGGTTGGTCACCCTGAACATTGAGCACAAGATTACGGGCATTAGCCTCTTCCCTCCTTTCTACCAAAGCAGACTTCTTGCTCTGCTTCCTCTTCCTCTTCACCAGCTCTTGGGGACTTAGTCTCTCCATGGCTATAGCTTCTTCTTCCTCGGCGGTTAAATCTGCAAGGACGAGGAAAAAGAGTCAAGTACGAGCAGAGGTAACAAGCATTCAAAAAGTACCAAGTAAAAAAGATAAAACGTTTACGTCCAACTATGTCGATTGCTTTCAAACATTGGTCCCGGGGACGTTCAGTCTTGCACGTAATGCAATCCTTATGGAACACCAAGCCAGGGTGAATGGTCCAGTCATTGAAGCGTCTCCCCCTCTTTACGGTGACAAGGGGAGATACCTCATCCTTCTTCCCCGGCATCAAACCCGCCTGAATATAATAATGGTCCGAGGACTCAACCACTGACCAATCAAGGACCCCCACCTCGGCAAATTCTTCTAGGCGTTTGATCAAGTCCTGGGTCCATTCATATTGTTGGACGGGAAAGGATGAAGTTGGACCCTTACAAGGAGACTGGAACTCCCATCCTTGGCGGCTCTCAACCCTTATAACATGGTTATCCCAAAGGTAACTTTGCTAGACATAGGGAGGAGCGGCTTCGGTTTCTTGGACGCACTTTTAATGACGAGGAGCCAACTCTCCTTGACAAATTGAACATGGTAGAAATATCTAAAAGCTCCCATGGTCGGCTCGCACTTAAGCTACGGCAGAGGACAATGAAGCTGACAAGAACCCGGGTACCATTAGCTCCTAGCATGGCCGGCACCGCCCTCACATCGTCTAAAAATTCGCAGATGAAAGGATCCAAGGGAAGACGAAGTCCCTGTTGAAACTGTTTGAAGTAAAAGTGGACAAAGTCTTGATTATAATAAAAGTTGTCTTCTTCCTTCTTTGTCTTCACCTCCATATGGCCCATATAAGTTAGCCTCGTACTCGCCTTTGTCTACCCCGTATTTGGAGTACAGCCTTTTCCAACATGGGATCCCCGGCTCTTGGGGTCCTCTCTTGTCTTTGTCCTAATCCATGGCCTTCGTCCTCGGCCTCCTCTTCTTCGGGCCAAGCGGCCATCGCCTTGTGCTTCTTCCATGAAAGCATCAACTATTTGAGTAGACGAGGAGGGTTCTCCTTCTCTTCCCGTCATATCTGCATAAAGACGAGGAGACAAAATTAGTGACCTCGTCCATGGCTGATTTAGGACGGGGAAGGGAGATTCCCCTCCTCGTCATTTAATAAGGCCGAGGAGGGAGCCGTACCTCTCAGGCGCTCACGCATTTCGCGATCAGAGGCCGGGTAGAACAACTCGATGTGCTCCATCATCTCAGCCCTATCCTCAAAAACTATAATGTTGGGTGAACCGTGACTCAATCCTATCTATTCTTGTGGAATCGTGGTATTGGAGGAATAGACGAGTTCGACCATAACCTCTCAACTGCTTGCTTACATCATCCAGAGTGAGCATCAACCATGGACCTCTCTCTCTACGATAGACCCTCAGATTTCCAGTATGATATCCATAACGGAATCGGGGAGAATGGTCCCAAGAACGAGCCATTTCTAAGGGGAATCAAAAATGAAAGGGGGAGTTCATTCAATATTCAAGAAAGTCCATATAAAATGCAAAGAAAACCAAAGATTTGAAGTTTTGAGAATTTATGAAGAAAAGCTTCATTCTTTAACAATGGTGGTTCATTTGTTATTGGCATATTCCAGATTCATCACCAACAAACCCTAGAAAGCGGGAAATCGGAGTCAAAATGCACAAAAGGAGAGAGACTTCATACCTGAGTTTGGAAAAATTGAGGAAATCACAACAGGAAGCTAGCTCGCCGAAAACTGGGTTCGAACAAGGTCAAGATCACCGGAATGCTTGTCGCCTGAAACCTTGCTACTCGCTCTCAAATATTTGGGGTTTGTAAAGAGTAAAATGAGAAGAATTTAGCTTTTTATAACCCCTCAATCGGGTTAAACCCATGGGTAAAGCTAAATTCCGGGTCTGGCGCCCCAAGAATTAAATGCAAATTGACGGTTTCGAGGCGTGACAAGACTGGGGGGCCCCAGAATGGCAACCGTCAGTTATACGAAGCGACGCCGAGGACACGTGTCAAACCCGTTGGTATTCCATATGAGGACGAGGTGACTTTCTACTCGTCCTAATCCGAGCTAGAAAGTCGGGGGCCACTGAACAGTATAAACCGAGATACGAATATGGGTTTACTCAAGCTGGGCCTAATTGAATTGGGCCATGAATATTATCTAAATAACCAAGTATCAGGGCCGAGTAAGGTCTACTTTTTATGACGAGGAACGGTTATCTCAGCCTTATGTCAACATGCTTGGGCCGTTATGCCGCAAGTGACGAGGAAAGAAAAGTTCTTACCTCGGCATTTCATCATCATGACGAGGAAACGAAATTATTTACCCCGGCATATCTCCGTGCCGGCCAATCTCCAAATGACGAGGAAGCAGAATCATTTACCTCGGTCTATTTGCTAAGGCCGAGGTAAAACATTTGTGTTCCTCGGCGTTCCGGTTAGCAGGACATACAGTCCTTATACAACAAGGATTACACATTCATGATTCAATCCGGATTGTAACCAACTACACCAATCCAAGTCAAACAATGACTCCTTAACAGATGTAATTCTCTTAGGATTACATCTTATCTCTTCACAAGTTTATTTCAACATGGATTCTATCAATCCATCCCTATAAATACAAGCCCCATGGCTCATTATTAGGGACGTTACTTTTTACATTGGGAAAACTCTGTCCATTTGTTTTCTCATATACAAACCGTGAACTTACTCTCACGCCGGAGGGCCTTTAGCCGGATCCGCCCCGGCTTAGTTTACGTGTTTTCTCTTATTTTCAGGCCTTGCAATCACCGGAGCAATCATCGCTTGGATTTGGACTGTTTTGACGATTTTGGCATCATCAGAAATAGTTAACAAAATGGTAAACCACGCATTTGGGCGTGTGCAGATTGAACGGTAGTCATTTTATTTCACGTTGTTAGTGTCAGCATAAAAGATAAAGAAAAGAATGATGTTAAGATATTATGTTTACCTCTTTCATGTTAAAGTCATTGATGAATGGGACTTAACAAAGATAACTCAAAAAGTTTGAGGAAATGTGATAGCATTGGTCATTCTAAAGAATTCCATGCAATGGCCATTCTAAAGATGCAAAATAATGGAGTTTATGAAATAATGAATCTTTGACCAAAACACTTCTTTGTGTAATAATTCATCAATTAAATAAGTCTTAATTATTATAAAAAAATTGTCGTGTTTTTGAAATTAAAGAGCAAAAGTTCAAATAAAGAAACCCTAGCATTTGTTTCGCGTAACGACACTTGCATGTTTGTCTGTTTGCTTTTGCGAAATAGTTAACAAAATGGTAAACCAAGCATTTGGGCACGTGCAGATTGAATAGTAGTCAGATTTCGATGTAATTCTTGTGAAAAATTCAAATTTCCTCCAAATTTCTTCGTAAACCATCCTCTACGACAATCTTTGCTTCCACGGATTTAGGGCTTCGAGGGGAAATTTTGCACCTTGCATCATAATTAGCTGGTGAAGCGGGTCTATCATCATCCGCGATGACCTCGTCAAAAAACCCCAAATCAGTTTCTTCTACAACGGTGTCCAAAGGACTGGAAGTATCACTTTCCGCCTCCGAAAACTAGGCTTTATAGCAAGCAAGCTGATATGGGTCAATCATTGGTGATGGCGACGGTGATGATGTCGACGATGGACAATCGGGGGTCAATGACTCCGATTCACCGAGTGGTATGGCCGAACAGAGAACAAAAGAAGGATAAAAATAAGGATTTAGTGATTCGTTGGAATTAGGAGACGGATTTTGTGAAAAAAGGGTCGTCCATTTTAGAGAGATGAAGAGGTCGAAAATTACGTTCTTAAGGTGAAACTTAGGGCGACATTTAGAATGTCACCCTCCATCCTATGATTGTCGCCTATGCGACATGGATGTCTGAGCGTTTCCGCCACATGGCTCCGGTTGGCGCTTGCCCTCTTAACCCTAGATATTTGTGATGTGTGATTGATGTGACAAGGTGAATAGTGAAATCCCACTAACTTAAGGTTGGTTGAGACCCCTTCTTGGATGATTGACAAGTGTCCCCCCATGTGCAAGGCACATGGGAGGCTTGAGGGTATATGAAGATGAATAGTGTCATTTATATGGTAAGCTCTCTCTCTCTACTCTCTCCCTCTAGGGTTTCCCTTGGCATTATTACCATCTTGAGCATCTAACCTTATTCTCACGCCGGAGGGGGTTCGCCGGAGTCACCCCCGGCCTAGCTGACGTGCGTTCTTGTGTGTAGGCAACCCATCTTGCAAGGAGGAAGCCGGTGTATCCTAACCATTTCAGTTCCTATGCAACCAAAGATTTCTCATGGTAGCATCAGTTAGGGAGATATGGATAGGGTTTTTGTTTGGTAGGGTGAGTATTTACTGTAAGTAAGTAAATGGGTTGGGTTAAGTAAATGAGTTGGATTAATTAATGTAAATGGGTTGGGTTAGTATTAATTGGGTGGGGTAGGAAGAGTATAAAATTAATAAAAACTTTCCTTTTTTGGACATTGCCTTTTTAAATGGGACACTAAAATGGGGGGTTTTTGGGCCTTTATTATCGGGACGGAGGGAGTATATAACAAAAGATGTAGCTCATTTTTAATTTACTTGATAAAATATAACACAAATAACATAAAATGTAACTCATTTTACTATAAAAAAATATACTCCGTAAGTAATATGATATCGTACTTGCACAAACCCCAAATCCGTAAATTACATATTTGGTGATGGCATTCGGATATAATCAACGACTTAGATCAAATATCTGATCAATGGACAACTCTAATACAAGAGCGGGGTATGCAACAAATATCTTAACTAATCTCGCGTGATGTGGATCGACTTCGAGATCGAAAGTAATGGTCGAGATGGGTTCGGAAATAGTCCAACGTCAGTCCGGCTGTTATTCATATTTCACGTAGTCAGTGTCAGATAAAAGATAAAGAAAAGAATGGTGTTAAGGATATTATGTTTACCTTTTTCATGTTAAAGACATTGATGAATGGGACTTAACAAAGATCCATAATCGTATACGGTTAAGCAAAGGAACTCAAAAAGTTTGAGGAAATGTGGCCATTCTAAAGAATTCCATGCAATGGATGCCGGCCAGATTGAAAAAGCAATCAGGCTGTAAAGTATACTTAGTTGGAACTTTTTAATTTGAGTTGTTGTACATTATCTTATTTCAATTAAACTACTACTAGGAAATTGTTTTTACCCCGACGGGATAGTTCAACGGTAAAAAGGTAAAAGATGATAAGAAAGGTTTTATGTTCAAGTGATGGAAAGATCAAGTTGATGACAAGTGATGTAATTTCTGTTGGACATTCTCTTTGAAACCAATTATCAAATTGGTGACCGAGATTAGATTCAGATTTACTTGTCTATGGATCGTGGGGTGGGTTTATGGTTTCTATGACTATGTGAGCACAAACACCGACACCTGAATTATAAAACAAAAACTGAAAACATTTTTACACTATTTCTCCCAAAAGACGTCATTTAGGCCCTCAAAAGGGCCTTTAAAGTTTTATAAATGAGGTGTTAAAAGATGATCGGTGGCATTATTTGAGATGACTATCCATTCCATGTGAGTTTTTATTTTTTATTTCTTATTTTCTTAAACAGGATCCCTGTGAAAATATTCAAGTAGGGTTTGCCTATAACTTGGCCATATATATATATATGTATGTATATATATATATGTATGTATGTATGTATATATATATATGTATGTATGTATATATATATATGTATGTATGTATGTATATATATATATGTATGTATGTATGTATATATATATATGTATGTATGTATGTATATATATATATATATGTATGTATGTATATATATATATATGTATGTATGTATATATATATATATATGTATGTATATATATATATATATGTATGTATGTATATATATATATATATATATATATATATATATATATATATATATATATATATATATATATATAGACCGTAAAAGAGAAAGCAATAGCAAGTGAAAGATGACTAGAATTGGTTGTTCCGCATGCCTCTTGGAACTGCCTCACTGACTTGACTTCCAACACTCCTAACTATTAGGGACCCAAACCTTACATCTCCCATCCAGCGACGGAGCTAGTAATATTTGTAAATGGGGACAAATTTCACTAAACTTTGAAAAGGGGGCAAAAAAAAAAAATTATTATATTTTTTCATTACACAAATGAGGGCAAACTTCACTAAATTGAACTAAATATTTGTACTATTAGTATTTTTTTTAATCCAACTGGGGCGATTGCACCCTTTGTCCCTTGCTACATTCGCCACTGTTCCATTCCACTTGCCCTCCATTGCCTTATAAAGTTGCATTCTTCTATCAATAAAAATTTATATATTGTCTTTTTTTTTTTTTTTAGTGAGACGGAGGAAGAGGAAGTATGAATTTCCTAACAAAAAATAATAATCATTATTTGGGGAAAGAAAATGAAATGAAGAAACCATATTAATTAGTTGGGCAACTGCACTCCACTTGTCGGATTGCGTCCGCTGATGTGACTACCCTGTAGAGATGATTGGGGGATGATTAGATAACCATTTTAAATTGTTGTAACGTTACAAGAAAAGAAAAAAACACTTAGGCTCCGTTTATTTTTACGTAAAACATTTTTTGAAAAATGTTTTTTGAAAAATATTTTTCTGTAAAATGTTTTTCTCTAAAATATTTTATGGAGGTAGGACGTAAAATATTTTACGGAGGAAGGAAGTAAAATGTTTTCGGCTGTTTGGTAATGAAAATGTTTTCCGGAAGGGCATAAAATATTTTATTTTTATTATTTATTATTATTATTATTACTTATTATTACTTATTATTTATTTATTTATTATTATATATTTTATTTATTATTATTATTATTTTTTTATTATTATTATTATTAATTATTATTATTATTATTATTATTATTATTATTATTAATTTTTTTATTATTATTTTTTTATTATTATTTTTTTATTATTATTATTTTTTTATTATTATTATTATTATTATTATTATATATATTTATTATTATTATTATTATTATTTTATTATTATTATTATTAATTTTTTATTATTTTTATCATTATTTTATAATTATATTATTATTATTATTATTTTTTATTTATTTATTATTATATATTTTATTTATTATTATTATTATTAATTTTTTATTATTAATTTTTTATTATTATTTTTATTTTTATTATTATTTTATTATGATTATTATTATTATTATTATATTATTATTATTATTATTATTATATTATTATTATTATTATTATTTTTTTTTATTATTATTAGAATGAGGAACTGTAGATCCCATACTTATAAAAGATGACTTGGACTTCCTTTAACTTTAGTAGATCACTTTATTAGGCCCAAATACTTTAATATTTAGTGTAACATACAATTACTTATAGTGCACATACGTCTATGTGCCCAAAGACTTTATTTATTATACTAGTATATGTAAAGTCCATAAAATATTCCAACAATCTCCCACTTGGACTTACACATGTACATAGTATAATACCTTAGTTTAATTGCATATCACATTATAAACCTTAACAACAATGCTTTACCAAATTGTGTCATCTTAAACCAATTCGGTCCATTAGTCAAATCAACATAAGGATCAAAGAGGTTTTCGTCACTATTAGCGCAACTAGACCCATCAGTGGTCACATATATTAACTCAACTAAATGACATGGATCAAGTATGGATGTGTAGCATGGAATAACATGTAATGTGATCTTCACATGTCTATTCTCAACTGGTCCAACCTTATTTTTGAGATCAACCAAATATTCAGAGTGCAAAATAACTTCATTAACCAAAAATTGAAATACCAAATATACTTATAACAATAAATGTAAGAGCAAAATACAAAACTCCCACTCAATCTAAGCATACTCTAGTGATACAACACCCATACAAGCAGTGTGCTCGTGAAAAACCTTCGGTGTTACACCCTTAGTAAGCGGATCCGCGATCATGAAGTTAGTCCCAATATGCTCAACACAAATGGTCCACTCGAATCCGTTCCTTAACAAAGAAGATACTTAATGTCTATGTGCTTAGACTTAGACGAGCTCTTGTTGTTATTAGAATACATAACTGCCGACTTATTATCACAAAATAACTTTAATGGCCTATCAACGCCACCTAATATGCGCATCCCAGTGATAAAATTTCGCAACCAAATTGCGTGATTTGATGCCTCATAACACGCCACAAACTCTGCCTCCATCGTAGAAGTAGCAACAAGTGTCTTCTTAACACTCTTCCAAGAATCTGCTCCTCCACAAAGTAGATAAACGTAGCCCGAAGTAGACTTACGACTATCTTGGCATCCCGCAAAGTCGGAATCCGAATACCCAATGATCTCAAGTCTATCCGACTTTCTGTAAGTGAGCATATAATCCTTTGTTCTCTGTAAATAACGCATTTGACCCTTCTTGGGTCGCTATCCAATGACCCTTTCCAGGATTGCTAAGGTATCTGCCTAAAACACCAACTATGAATGCTAGGTCTGGGCGAGTGCAAACCTGAGCATACATCAAGCTCCCTATAGCCGAAGCATAAGGGATGCTATTCATTTCCTTAGATTCAATCTCATTCTTGGGACACTGAGCAAGATTGAATTTGTCACCTTTAGCCACTGGGGTGTCACCCATTTTACAATCCTGCATGCCAAATCTCTTTAGTACCTTATCGATGTAACTCTTTTGTGACAATCCAAGAATACTTTGAGAACGATCTCTGTGTATTTGAATTCCTAATACAAAAGATACATCTCCCAGATCTTTCATCTCAAATTTCTTTGAGAGAAATCTCTTAGTTTCCCTTTTCGTTTTTATATCCCCAAATATTTAGTTTCTTAATTTGGTTTTCTTTTTCCTTCCAGGACCACGCCGCTACACGCAAATTTAAGGGGCGTGACTAACGCTGCCCTGGATTTTATTCTTCTTCTTGTTGTTGTTAATTGCTTTCGTGATATTCAAGAAAATCTTGCGAGAGTTGGTTGTTGAAGAATGATGCAGACTAGACGTGTCCAAAATCTAACCTAACCTAGCTAACCTGGAGGTTAATAAATCAGAATCAGAATCAGGCTATAACCGTCAACCGCCTTAACCGTAACCGCCTTAACCGAAATCGGCGGTTACACGGTTAGGTTAAGGTTAAGGTTTTCAAAAACCGGCAACCGGCGGTTATAACCGGCGGTTATAACCGTTTAACTAACCGGCGGTTATAACCGCCTAACTAACCGCCTAACCTTGAAATTTTGAAATTTGAAATTCAAATTTCAAATTTTGAATTAATTATTAATCCCCCCAAAAGGCTCCTAAATGTCCCCCCCTTAATCCCCCTCTTTGTAATTTTATTTAATTAATAAAATTTAAGGGTACCGTCCCTTTTTATTTTATATACTTTCGTTTATTTTTAAAAAAGTTAAGTTTTATTTCTTTCAAAATTCATAACTTTTTTATATATCTTTTGCAAAAAATGTATATAGTAAACAAAAGTCTAAAATGGTCTTCTTTATCCAAAAAAATTAAAAAAAATAAAAAGTTAACTTTTTTATAAAACTAGTTAAAAATCTGTTAAAAAGTTAACTATTTTCTTCAAAAAAAAATTGTTAAAAACTGTTTTTTAAAAGAAATATTTCTCAAATAGCTTTGCTTAACCAAAAAAAAAAAAAACTGTTAAAAAAATCTGTTAAACACATTTTTCGTTAAAATTTCATTTATTTAAAAATTCTTAACTTTTTTTTTATAACTTTTTCCAAAAAAAATCATTAATAAGTAACATCTCAAATTGTATTCTTTATTCAAAAAAAATAAATAAAATAAAAAGGGGTTATACAAGACAAAAAGTTAACTATTCCGTTAAAAAAGGACCAAATCGAAAAAAGCACATTTTTAACCGTGTAACCGTGTATAACCGTGTAAATCAGTGTATAATCATAACCGTATAACCGTAACCGTTAGTACACGGTTAACGGTTAGGTTACGGTTAAGACTTAACGAAATTTTTAACCGGCAGTTATAACCGTTAACCGGCGGTTATAACCGTTTGGACACGTCTAATGCAGACAGAGTGTGATGATATATAACTAAAGGGTTCTTTAAAGAACACCAAAATCTCCCAAATTTATCAGAAATCGAACGGAAGAAACCGACCAGATTCGGTTCATTACAATGGTAAGATTCAGCCCCAACTCCAAATTCGGAGTACCCTTTTCGAGATAGCAATTTTTCTTTACCCCTCTCTATGAATTTGTGCTTTAAAGATTCAATGTTGGCTGCCATTGATTGATTTTCTTGGAAAGCTATTGTTTGGTTTGTTTGATTATTAGTGTTATTTGGATTAAGTAAATATTATTTATTGAAATTATTATTATGGACTTAATAATTTTAAATTTCAATAATAATGTTTAAGTTATGCCCATGTTTAAAATTACTTTGGGTTCGTTTATTCGAACACATCTTGTATTTTATGTTATTAAATTTTCGTAGCATGTTATCAAAGTAACCTCTCCTATGAAATTTTTTAATTTAAAATACATGATTATTTGAAGTTCTTTTGCGTGTTTGTTTTTCATGCAGGTAATGGTAGACCCAAAGGAAGGCTATTATTTGGCAGAAATTCAAATTCGTTTGTGGGGATAAATATGTAACAATTATTAAGTGTCCATGTGAATATTGAGTCGGTTCAAAGAAAGGCTTGGTATTTGACAGGATTTTACTGTTAATATTTGATTTCTACTTCAAGAAAATCACTTGCAAGTTAATTTTCTATCCAAAGATTAAAATTAATGTTGTGTTGATTTTCTTGTAATGGGATAATTTTAATTTCAAACATTTATATGCTTAAAGTAATATGTGAGCTTATTTGTTTTATTTTTTGTTCTCTATTCAGTTACTTCATCAGCTTCTAATGTATCTGCTAACATCAACTCGATTCTCATGCTGAATGGGATGAATTTTAAGAGCTGAAAAGAAAATGTGCTGATTGTTCTGGGAGTTATGGATCTAGACCTTGCACTCAGGGAGCCAAAACCTGCTGACCTGATTAGCACGAGTACATCTCAAGCTAAGAAGGATATAGAAAAGTGGGAATGCTCAAATCGCATGTGTCTTATGATCATGAAGAAAATTATCCCAGAATCATTCAGAGGCGATATAGATGATGAGAAAGTTGCAATAACGTTCCTTACAGAGCTTGAAAAGTGTTTTGCTAAGAATGAAAGGGCAGAAACAAGCACGCTTTTGCGTAATCTTGTTGCCATGAGGTATAAAGGTAAAGGGAACGTGCGTGAGTACATTATGGGGATGGCCAATTTGGCATCTAAACTTAAGGCTCTCAAGTTCGAGCTGTCGGATGACATGCTTGTTCATATGGTTATGATCTCTCTTCCACCACAGTTTGGGCAATTTGAAGTAACATTCAATTGCCAGAAGGAAAAGTGGACTCTTAATGAGTTCATTTCATTGTGTGTGCAAGAGGAATCAAGGTTAAAGTCTGAAAAGACTGAGAGTGCTCACTTTGCGACTTCCTCTTCGGGCTATAACAAGAAAAGGAAGGCTAAAGAAACTGCGGTCAATGAGCCAAAGAAAAAGCAATATAAAGTATCAAAGGGACAAGCTAAGGATTTAGCAACATCAACGTCCAAGGGACAAGATAAGGATCCAGGTTGCTTTTTCTGTATGGAAATGGATCATATGAAGAGAGATTGCCCTAAATACCACGCATGGCGTGTAAAGAAAGGTATATCTCTTGCTTTTGTTTGTTCTGAGGTTAATTTGGTTTCAGTGCCTAGACATACTTGGTGGTTAGACTCTGGTTCTTCTACTCACATTAGTGTGTCTATGCAGGGTTGCCTGAACTGCCGAAAGCCAAGTGATGCTGAAAGATTCATCTATGTGGGGAACGACAATTCTATTTAAGTTGAAGCAATCGGAACATTTAGATTACTATTAAAGTCTGGATTTTATATAGATTTGTATGAGACACATGTGGTACCGTCTTTTAGACGGAATTTGGTTTCCATTTCAGTTTTGGACAAAGAAGGATTTACTTGTTCATTTGCAAATGGTGAATGTCGTTTCTCGTATAATTCTAAGTTTATTGGATCTAGTACTTTGTCGGTTTATGATAATCTTTATATGTTGGATACTGTTGCTTCATATCATGAAAACCTGCATGTGGAAACACGTGGTACTAAACGCAAATTTACTAACAATAATTCCATGTCATTATGGCACAAGCGATTAGGACATATATCAAAACAGAGAATGCAAAGGCTTGTGTCAGACGGAATTATCGAAACACTTGACAAATCAGATTATGAAATATGTGTTGAGTGTATTAAGGGAAAACAAACAGACAAAAGTAAATTAAAAGCTGAGAGAGCTAAGAATGTTTTGGAATTAATTCATACAGATATATGTGGACCATTTCCTACACCCTCGTGGAATGGTCAAGAATATTTCATTACATTCATAGACGATTACTCTAGTTATGGTTACCTATATTTGATCCATGAAAAGTCACAGGCATTGGATATATTCAAAAAGTTTAAGGCCGAGGTTGAAAATCAACATGGCAAAACAATAAAGAAAGTCAAATCTGATCGTGGTGGTGAATACTATGGCAGAAATGACGGATCAGGTGAACAACGTCCTGGTCCTTTTGCTAAATACCTAGAGGAGTGCAGTATCGTCCCTCAGTACACCATGCCAGGCAAACCTAGCATGAATGGTGTTGCTGAAAGACGAAATCGAACTTTACAGGAAATGGTGAGAAGTATGGTTAGTCATACTACTTTACCGCACTCACTGGGAGAGGGGCATTAAAGACTCAGCTTTATCTCCTTAACAGGGTACCCACAAAGGCGGCTAACCAAACCCCTTATGAACTATAGACATGCAAGAAACCTGTATTAAGGCATTTACACATCTGTGGATGTCCAGCTGAGGCTAGGCCTTACAGGCCTCATGAAAAGAAGTTGGACTCAAGGACTCCGTTAGTAGTTACTTTGTTGGTTACTTCCGAAAGGTCAAGGGGCTTTAAGTTTTACGATCCCAAATCCGTAAACTTTTTGACACGGGAAATGCTCAATTCTTTGAGGATGTTGATCTTGTGGGGGGACAAGTTAGAGATGATTTTGTCTTTGAAGAGGTTCCGATTACCATTTCGATCTCTTCCTACAATTGTCCTTGACCATGATTTGGATCTCAATCCTGATGTGGTTCAAGAACAAAATTTGGATCAAGAAGACATTGTCAATATCCCTCTAGTCAGTCCATGAGGAACAAGCTCAACAACCTCAAGAACAAGTGCCTTTAAGAAGATCCACTAGAGAGAGACGAAGTGCCGTTTCGGATGATTACTTGGTATTTCTAAATGAACAAGAGGTAGACATTGGTCAATTGGAAGATGATCCAATCAACTTTCATGAGGCCATTGGTAGTTCTAACTCTCAAAAGTGGATAGACGCTATGGATGGTGAGATTAAATTAATGAAAGACAATGATGTATGGGATCTTGTCCCATTGCCAGAAGGAGTGAAACCTATTGGTTGCAAATGGATATTTAAAACCAAAAGGAATTCACAGGACAATGCGGAAAGACATAAGGCACGTCTTGTCGCTAAGGAATTTACTCAGAAAGAAGGAATAGATTATAAAGAGTCTTTCTCTCCGGTTTTTTCGAAAGACTCTTTTAGAATCATCATGGCATTAGTGGCACATTATGACCTAGAGTTACATCAGATGGACGTTAAGACTGCGTTTCTTAATGGAGACATTGAAGAAACAATTTATATGGTGCAATCAGAAACCTTGGTTTCAAAAGATTCAAAGGATATGGTATGCAAACTCAAGAAATCCATCTATGGACTCAAACAAGCATCCCGTCAGTGGTATTACAAATTTCATCAAGTTGTATTGTCATTTGGTTTCACGATAAATACAGTTGATGATTGTGTCTACCACAAGTTCAGTGGGAGTAAATATATTTTTCTGGTTTTATATGTGGATGATATCCTACTAGCCACAAATGATACAGACTTACTGCATGAAATTAAGAGATTTCTCTCTTTCGGCTCAAGACTTTATAGTTCCAGAATATTCACCCGTAGAAATTAGCACATAAACTGAAGTTTTTTCCTTTGAACTGTGTTACTTGTGTACTGCATACAAGATCATGACTAAATTGTGGATTATTGGACGCCGCCAGGCGGGTCATTCAAGAATATCCACAACACCCTCCGACAATACTCGAAAACACGAAGTAGAAAGAAACAACATAATCAATTTTTGTTCAGCCAAATTAAATCATAAATAGCATAATCAATTCGATCCAAATAATCCCAACAACAAAGCAAGATTACGGCTCTGATACCACTTGATGGAATTAATTATACATAAACCCTAGAATGATGCGGAATATTTATTCTAGGACAATCATGCTTTAAGTTATCAAAGATTATGGAACGATAGACAAACCTGAATCCATAGCAATATTTGGAGAATACTTGATGAAGACTTGATAAACGATTATTGCCTTCCAATTGATCCTTAGGGTTCTTAAAATTCAGATGACAATGGAAATCAAGAGAATAAAACCAAGGTAGGTCAATTGGGGACCATAACCCTATATTTATAATGACCTAAGATGTTAGCCACCCATCATAGATTAACAACTAGGCCCCTTAGGTATCTACACATATTAACTGTAGATCCCATACTTATAAAAGATGACTTGGGCCCCCTTTAACTTTAGTAGATCACTTTATTAGGCCTAAATACTTTAATATTTAATGTAACATACAATTACTTATAGTGCACATACGTCTATGTGCCCAAAGACTTTATTTATTATACTACTATATGTAAAGTCCATAAAATATTCCAACACGAGGAAGTTTGAGAGAAATGTAAAGTAAAGGGTGTAAAATGTCAGTTTTGATTTAAAGAATTGAAGTTTGGTTGATAAATCTTTCGGCAAAAATTGAATGAATCACAAAACGCACATTATATCAAATTAAAGAAAATTTAGAGACGGATAATAGTCATTGGTCATCGCCACTTCATACGGGGTTAAAAATCCATAAAGACAGTTCTTAGCCCTCAAACGACCTCTTGAAAATCTTGTGAGTTTTGAGACTTTTTATTTTTTGTAATTTGCTATTTTCACTTAATTAGGGGTTTGATTGTTTAGACTATAAATGCTATTTTAGGTTATGATTTGTAAGAGTTTTATCATATATTTCATCTTTTTATGGTTTATTCACTTTTTGTGAAACCTTAAAATCATTATAGGCTTGTTTCTAGGATTTTTTTCAAAGAAAGAGTTCATTTATTGACTTCCACTACATCGAAATTGCGATATTTATTTCAATATATATACATATGTACATATATGTACATGTACATATATGTACATGTACATATTCCCTCCGCCCGAATCTATAAGGTTGAGACACTTTGATTTTTGCACGTAAATTAAGGAGGGAGTATTATATTGAAAGTATTGTGAGTGTGAAAGTAAAATAGGAGAGAGAATGAGTGGAGAGAATAGTAAATTATAATGGTGTTGTGAGTATAAAAATAATGTAGGAGAGAGAATGAGTGGAGGGAATAGTAAAGATTCCTTTCCATTTTAGAAAATGTACACGTAGGTTTGGGACGCCCAAAATGACAAAATGTGCACGTAAGTATGGGACGGAGGGAGTATATATATATATATATATATATATATATATATATATATATATATATATATATATATATATATATATATATATATATATATATGTATATATATATATTTTTAGAGGGGTCATCTAACGATTGACTAAAATTCAAGGGGTCAAAATGTAATAATCCAAACTTCAATCCCAATACTACGATAATCTAGATACATTACTAATCATAAATGCTAAGCCTACATTCTACTCATTTTTTTAAGAGTCGATCCGGGGAGAAACGCGTTTCTCCGTCGCGTACGGAGAAACGGGGCACCTTTTGTCGCGCGACATACTTAGCCAGTTTCTGGATATCCTTTCCAAAGCTTCTGGATATCCAGAACATTAAATATGGATATCCAGAATCTTTGAAAAGGATATCCAGAAACCAAATATTTTTTCTGGATATCCTTTCCAAAGCTTCGATATCAAGAACATTGAATATGGATATCCGAAGCTTGGAAAGGATATCCAGAAATCAAATATTTTTTCTGGATATCATTTCCAAAGCTTCTGGATATCCATATTCAATGTTCTCGATATCCGTAATCGATGAAAGTGATATCCAGTTGTTGTGGCTAAGTATGTCGCGCGACAAACGTTGCCCCGTTTCTCCATAAGCGACGGAGAAACGCGTTTCTCCCCAGATTTTAGCTTTTTTTAATGATTACGTCCGAGCCAAGTGACAATGACGAAAAAAATATAATTGAACGGAAAAAAGGACGGTCGGACCCAACGGGCTTGCCCTATATCTAAGCAAGCCCAAAGGCCCATCAAGCGGATAGGGCCCACCGAGTTGTCATAACTATATGAGCTCATCAAGCAAGATCAGTCGACCAAGCTTATTTTACGACCTTCCTTGATCCCGGCCTAGCTTTTTTCGACACGCGATCTACCCCTTATACAAACTCTGTCTGAACAAGACACAAATTCAGATCGACCTAAAACTATTTGGCGACCTTGGCCAAACCAAACGTGCATACACCCACGTCGTCTTCATCAGTAATCGCCTCTTACATTCTCGGAGACGCTTATGCCTACTATCTCTCCATGATTTACGGGATTCATCAACATACAATAACAACACTATAAATACCATTTCGTACTCAAGGGAAAAAGGTAACGACATTTTTGCTATTTGAAATTTACGTTGCTTTTATACAGTTTCTTTAAACTCATACAATATATCTCAGTATCACACTGTATGGTATTAGCCAGATACCATCCCGTTTAGTCGTTTGTTCATGGTTTCAGATTATAGTAGCTGGATTACAACCTATTGCTGGACGAAGGATGATCCGAAAGATTCCTGCATCATGAGTTTTGTTCCATTGCCGGGAAACGAAGTATACTTGAAACTTAGCAAACTCACCAACATGGTGTTAGATGGGCATACTACTACTGCCTCAAGCGATCCCGTTAATGAAAACGTTGGTGAAAATAACACATTGTAAGTGCTCCAATTTGAGCTTGTTAGAATTTTCGTTAGAAAATTAACGAAAGTTATAACATTTCTAACAATTCCTAACAATCCTAACTTTTCTAACAAAGTGAGGGTAAAATGGGCATTGTTATTTAAGGTTAAACCTCAAAAAGAATCTCAAAAAGTAAAACAAAAGGAATAAAACCACAAATAGAAATGCTGGAAACATAAACTGGCTGTTTAATTTGAATTTGAAAAGAAATATTCCTCTTGTCCAAAGCTGGAGCTGCATTTAATGAACAGTGCACGCTGAAGGATCCCATCCGCGCGGATAGGTTTGCATCTTTCAGAGGGCTATAAATTGAGCCCTCCAGTCACAAAAATAAGGAGCCACAACACCAATTGCACCGAACCTCTGGCGAAATATAGAGAGAAAACAGTGAGAATTCTTCAAGAATTGTCACCTTTTTTCTCTCCAATCTTTCCCAACTCACATTCATCCACTCACTCTCATATTCAAGCCTTAAACACTCATACACTCAAACCAAAAACTCAAGAACACAAAGAAGATTGGTAAACCCTCCTTCTCCTTACCCTAAACTCCCACCATGCATGCATTTGCAAACTACAAAATGTAGTTCTTTCATCTTCTTGCTCTAGATCTAAGAAGATCACCATGGAAGACCATCTTCATGGTTGATCTTCTACAAAGATCATAATTATTTTCAAGTTATCTTACTTTCTTGCAAAGAAAACTCATTTTCAAAACCCTAAAACCATTTTCAAGCATAAAATCTCATTTTCAAAGGATAAAAATCCCCTTCCCAAGCAAATGAAATGCTTAGTCCTAATGTACCCCAAGGATGGTTTGGTATAGTTGATTCACCACTAAAATGTCAAGTGATCACTAACCAAAACCTAGGGAAATGGGGACAAGCATGGATGCAAAACCCCCCTTAAAATCATATTTTCTCTCTTAGGAAGTTGCTGTCCAGTAGCAATTTTCCCAGACCTCAGTCCATTATCTTAATTTTTGGACACAGATAAATGTGGAATTTGGTGTTGACTACAAAACACTTTTTGTAGCCAACATCCAGATATTTCCATACATATTTTTACTTTATTTTTTGGGTGAGTAAAACTCCTCTTTTCAAATTTTCTTTCAGAGGCTAGTTCATCAGCTTCTGGGAATCCAGATCTCATATCTGAGGTTTCCAGAAGGTTTTGACCCCTCAAATCTTCTCCAAAATGGAAAATTCCTTCGCACAAATCTTATTTAAGGTGTCTATAACAACTTTCATTCTCTGAGTTTATCCAGATTATGAAGTTTTAAGACCCTTGAATCCATTTCAAAATCAAAGGTCCACTGCCTTTTTCATTCTGGCAGAAATGGCTCTCAACTTCAAAAGGTCTTTGAGTACCAAATCTCAATCCAAAATCTTTCCAAAAATTCATGGGATCAGTTTAAAGTCTTAAAAAGATATCCCAATTTTTACTTTTCTGAGTTTCAACTTATTTTGGCCAAAACACACACACACACACACACAAATGATTTTCAGCTTGGAAGACTCGTTTACGAGGCATTCCGGTGCACACTAACGTCCTTCCCGGCGTGTAACATGACCTCCGAACCTAAATCTCTGATCTCGGGCTTTTTTCAAAGTTTTGGCCCTCAAAATTAAAATGGCGTGGCGACTCCGTTTCGTTGATTTTTTCAAATAAAAATGGGAAAATTTTCTGACACACATTCATCACAAAGGGCGACTACTGGGGACTAAGCTTTTTTTTTTTAAAAAATGATACTTTGGTATATTGGTGGAAACCATTAAACTTCCCGTTATCGCCTCCTAACACGAGTCGGGATAAATTGTGGTCTAACAATCCCACGTACCGGTATCACCGTTTTCAAAAAAAAGCTTTTGAGGGTCAAGCTTCCGTCCCGCTTTGAAAATCATTTTTGTGTGTGTGTTGATTTTTGCACGCTTTCGTGTTGTTTTGGCCGCCTCGGAGAAAGTCAAAATTTTGACTGTCGGAATAATGTCCCTAACTGTCGAAATTTTCGTGCTTACGTGCTTATGTGCTCATTAAAAAAATTTTTTCAAAAAAAAAAGGGATTTTCAAAAAAAAAAAGAGAAAATTTTCAAAAAAAAATCATGCATCACATTTTTAAGACACATAAAAATCTCTATTTTACTCGTAAAAGGAATATAGATCGCTTGCACACTACGCGCACGTGACCGTACACCGCACACTACGTCCCTAACCCGGGAAATCCTTGTCGCGGTCCGTTTGGTCTTATTACGCCTCTGATGAGCACATGTGACTACCCAAACATCCTATGGAGCCTCGTGTCGACCATACGCACTTGTCCGTGACACACTTTGTCCGAGACCCGCTGGTTTTTAGTCCGGGTCCGTGTCATGCCCCGTCTCGTGTATAGACCTTTCCTTTCAAGCCTTTGTCGGCATACCGACTCAATATCTTTCGGGACCCTTATCGCCGAAGTTCTCGCCGGTTTTCCGCCGCAGACTTTGACCAAGATATTGACCGGCGCCTTGACTTCGGCTCGATCGGCACAAATTATACACTGACTCCCAAAGATTGACACCGAGTCATCAAGGATTAATGAATATTCCATGCCTAATTACGGCTTAACCGACGACAAGTCAAGATCAATCGTGGACGCTTATCGCCCAAATCATGCCGACTTTCGTCGAGCCCCTGGACACGATCTTGACTTTTGACGCGCCTTGTCCGTAATTTACATCGAATGCTCGTTAAGACTCGATTACCCGCCGACTTTTAGGATCGTTTTTCTTTGGCCGGTGGGACCCGCTTGCCCTATAGGACCCTCGCCCGGCCGTCCACCCCGGGAGGTCGAAATACAGGTGGAATACGAGGGGCTTATAGACGTAGTGACGGGGCCCACCGATCCAGATCCAGTAGTAGTTTGCGAAAAAGAAGAGCAATCTTTTCCAACCGATTAGGTTAATAAAGCATGTTTTAAGTAAACGTGAACAAATAATCGCATGTCGCATGAGCCAAAAGCCCAAACACCTACCCTCCTTCCATTCCTGCACATCTCGAACCTTCGTGTCCTTTCCCCCAGCCTCCGCACAAAGCTTGGTTTCTGCACCGGGTCACCGTTTGATCGCTGGGAAGAGTCAAGCGCATCGTCGCCTTCACCGTTTGTTCCGACTCCGGTTTCGTAATGTCTCGCATCGCCCTGTAATGATGGGATAACGTCACTCCGCCTCCCGGACCCCTCGCAGAGCAACAAAGGGAATCGCTAGCGTAACGTATGAGGTTACGACAGAAGCACAGCCTAAACTTTACGGAGGCTATTAAGAGTCACGGCTCGGCCGCCAGCCTCAATCCGGATGGCACCTTCACCGTGGAAGAAGACGAGGATGCCAACCCCACTCTCGCCGCCCGACTACACCAGGATGCCGCCACCCACCTCCTATGGTGCCACTACCGTAACCCATGCTCCTCGATTTTCGGGTCGCCCAGCCTCCCCAACCACGTACCACCGGATCCACGCAGCCCGACGGCACAAATCACTGGGGCAAAATCGCACGGAATGTCTTCTCATGGTTGGGGCTATCTCTGAATGCCACAGCCTAATCTGGGATCCCGCCTCGCTCGGAACCGATCAATCCGACCTTCACAAAGAATATACAGCTCGAATGCCGCCACAACTTGGTTCTCGGGCCACGGGAGCCCCTCCTCGTAATGCACTAGTTCAATCAAGCTCCTCACACAAATCCATTCCTCACTGCACTTCTATGGGTTACCAAGCCTCCATCCCGTGTCATCCGAATCACCAGACCGCAGCATTCTGGTTACACACCCTCACCACAGTGCCATGCAATTCAACAATCCGGACAAGCACTCGCACTCAAGCCTACTTACGGCCCCACTGAAATCCAAGTTATCCGGCCACATCGGGCCGCCTCCACCTACTTTGCCGCTTGAAAATCAACAAAGAAGCCGCAAGGTTCTATCCTTTGCTCGTGCTCCTACTCACGCTCCCCAGTGGTAACTCACCCCCAGGACAAGTTTTCACCTACGTCCCCGGATCGGCCGCTCCCTCCACCCGCCCGCTCCAAAGGGTAGCTCCTCTCTCTAGCTCACCCACTAGCTTGAATGCCATGGTTCCGCCACAAGACCCTCATCCGGCCCGGTTCATGGAACAACACAAGGAAATGAAAGCACGTATCGCCGAACCGATCGCCAAGAAGCCCGCCTTCCGCCTGCTGCACCTGACTCCATTGTTCCTTCCGCCCCACAAATTCGTGATGCCTAATTTGGATCTCTTTGATGGGACCGCATGCCCGAAAACCCATTTAGACACATATACCTTGGCGATGAAAGCCAAAGGATGTACCAATCGCCAGCTTGGCCGACTATTTCGCCTATCCTTGAAGTCCAAAGGCCTTAAAGTGGTTCTTCCGTTTGAAACCCGAAGCCGTGGCTACATGGGACCAGATTACCAATGCCTTCACGTAAAAATATAAGGCCAACTTGGAATGGGAAACAAATAGGGTTGACCTACAAACAACAAATGGCCATAGCCCCGATGAGAATGTTGGGGACTTTTACAAGCGGTGGAATCTCGAAACTCGTTGAAATGGCCATCCCTCCTTCCGAAGAGGAACAACTCGGACATCTTCCGCCATGCTTGAAACCACATCTCGAGAGCCTCCTCGCCTACTTCCCATACTCGACTTTACGGGCTACGGTTAACTCGCAGCCTAAGTTTGAAAAGGCCTACAATCAAGCAACCGGCCGCCGCACTCCGCTGGGCGTATATCGGGCTCCTCCCCGCAAACATCGCTCAAGCCCCGCCAAAGGCAAAGAAATGATTAACTATGCGGACAGAATGTAATAACACGACTCCTTTTGCTCCTAGAAACCAAATGAGCCTGCACTACGGGCCGCGAATCTCGAAAACTTTGGAATGCCCCCGAACGACATCTTTAGGGGATCGGTGAAAGAAGGCTTGCCGCGACCTTTAGAGAATTTCCAACCCAGAATCCGAATGCTCCCGTGGATACTACAAAGTATTGTGCTTTTCATCAAGCTCACTGACATCCGATCGATAACCGCTTTACTCGAAAAGGCAATCCAGGGGCTAATAGAGCAAGGAAAGTTGGAAGGCCCCGAAGGGCCTAACACACTAAAAATCCGCCGCCAAGGAACCATAATCGTGTGAATATGATTGAATGCGGAGAATCTTCGCATGCCCAGAAGATGCCGATGAAGGTCCCCAAATACCCGTGGCCAACCTCGTCGAGGATCCCGACTCGGATTCTCGCCCTTGAGGATATCGAACGAATCAACCCATCTTGGTCTCATGTCAGAGACTCCTTGCAAGAATACGAGGCCCGCTATTTCTCGGATAAAAGGAAGGCCGATACCGAAGAACTGGGGCTGTTCCACTCAGAACATGAAAGAACCATTTACACAAGATGGTTGGAACAATCAAGAAGAATCGAACAAGAAAGCTTCCGGCGAGCGCTCGTACTGGGCTTATCAAGAAAGAGGCCGAAGAGCATCCGGAGCTAGTACACTTCCACAAACCGGCTATTGGAGAAGTCAAATACGACCCGAAGGCACAAACTCAAGAATCGTAGGAGGAAGAACTCCTTCTACATTCTACCTCGGTGTTAAATACGTGCCACCCCCTCTCACTCTTCCCCCCGCAATTTCGGGAGGAGAAGCCGAGTCACAATTGCCACTTCCGGGAATGGGAACATATGACAATTTTTGCGCCGCACGCACCCATATTCCCCAACGGGTTTGATCGGGCGTTCCTCTCACCCGAAGTCCCGTAGGTAATGGGAAGAAGATTCCGATGACAGCGATGATGATGATGATGACGAGAGCGAAGAGTCAACCGAGACCCCGCATCCGGAAACAATCTGGAACAATCATGCCGTAAATGAGCCCACGGGAGCTGTGCACAATGGTCGGTTGTCAAGAAGCGACTTACGAAGAAACTTCGGAAGACGAATATGAAACCGAGGATTACATGAAGGCCATGAAGTTTCATGGATCTCGAGCACGTGGATGTCTTAGAATTCAACACCGCTACCATGCTTGGGGGAAAGGGTTTTCAGTGTCCGATCCAAAGCCGATAGTCGAAGATCCGATCGAAAGAGGAAAATTAACTCCCATCCGCCCAAATGAGAAAATAACTCACGGTTAGATCAAATCCACCCCGTAACAAAGTAACACTCCTCGTCGTGGTTACCCAAGAAGAGGTCACCTTCCCCGAATGTATGTCGCCTTTCGTAGAAGTCCTAGAAACCGGCATGATACCGGATGCGCTCCCACACGTAACGCTATAATCATCTCCAACTCGAGTATTACGTAAAGGGAACCGTAATGGCCGCACTATACCGAGGATGAGATCGAAAGCCGCCGAGTCCCGACAATAGCGACTCTTGTTGCATGATAATCTATGAGCAAGGCCGGCCATGAGAGTGAATCGGAGGACGCCCTAGCTCTCTACGGGCCATCCAAGGGGCAACAACACAACCCCAAACTCAAAAGCCTCGCGACTGGGAAGCGCTTATAAGGGCCGCCCAGAAGGAGCCAAGATGCTGGGCCTCTCACTGCTGCTAGGTCTGGCCGTAACCAAATGCCAATAGCCAAAAGGGCTCCCCCGTTGACCTTAGCAAAGATTGAAGAAATCCGGCCAAGAGACGACGGATGAGGAAATTAATCTCGTTGACCCGATCCGGCGCATCTTCCAAGGAAATCCCAAGGCGTATAAGAAGGCCACAAATCAAGCACCGGAAAGAAGATCGCCGCCCTATGCTAAGACACCAAACTCCGCATCCCGAGAAAGAGGATCCCGTGCTCACCAGCTTGAAGCAAACACAGCCAACATTTCCTCTCGGTCTCTACTCACCTCGTCCTATCCCCATAAGCCGAAGCCGGAAGAAAGCCTCGGCCCGCACTCTAGTCCCTATTGATGCTACTCCCGATGATGTGGTACAAATGCCTAATTGGAAACATCCATTACGGGAATATAATCACTTTCACAGATCTCGACCTCCTCAATTTGGGGCCGATCATAACGAGCCTCTCTTCATCACAGCCCAAATTTTACGAACGACGCCTCCCTCGGGTCCCGGTTGATAATGGGTCCGAATGAACATTCTTCCCAAGCAAAGATCATGAGCTCCGCTTGATATCAAGACTACAGTACTTGAAGCCTTCCTCCCTCACAAACCAAAGCTTACGACTCAACATCTCGAGCGCCCTGAGTCGCCACTTTAGACCTCTCGGTTTGGACAAATTGATACCTGTGGAATTCCGTGTTATCGACATCCCGATTACTTTCAATGCCCCGCCGGGAAGACCTTGGCTCCATCAAGTCAAAGCGGGTCGCCTCAAGCCTCCACCAAAGGTGTGAAATTCGCCTCGAATGGGGATCTCGACAACCATTTACTAGATTTAGTCACTTTGGAGGGCACAGATACGGCGGAATACCTATTCTCGAAATCAAACATGACGAGGAAGGTCACATGCTAATCAAGCCACGTTCGAGCCTCCCAAAGCCCAAGTGTGCAACATAGACTCGACGGTCACTCGGGATAAAATCCCACCTGGCCTTGAAAATGATGAGAAAATGAGCTATCTACCCGGCCTCTGCCTCCGGGGAAGCACCAACAAGGAACTCACAAACTCATCGAGGTGAAAGGACAGTAATACTCGCCACGGCCTCGGGATAGCGAGGCCTCCTCAATGACACCGCAAAAGGAAAAAGATTTGAAGCCGCCACAGAAAGTGTCCCTGGCCGACAACCCTAAATCTCCCCTTCGCTCCTAATTTGGCCGACTACTTTGTAAAGGGTCCCACACAACCAGGAAACATCACAGAGCCCACTCCTACGGCAGATGGCTAAATCTACAGGATAGCCTCAACAAGCTTAAGGAACCAAGGCTAACCTCGGTCCGTAGAATGTTCCCGGACCTACCCAAGATACCCGGGCTACCACTACCACGAAGAGCGAGTATACCTTCGTGAGGCGTGCCTCGACCCGGTGGAACAGCCGAGAAGCTCACAACCACTATTCCTATCGCCCAGAAGATCCGAAACCTCGAATTCGAATCGACAGCTAAAATCTAAGGCCACGGAATTTCCCCGATGATTGGGATGGTCCGTTATGCAAAGAATTGTTCGAAGAAGAAGTCCAAAGCGACCCGATTGATTTCACTACCAAAGAAACGGTAGCAATGATCGAGGAAGGAGCACAATGCAATTCCCGAGTCATGACACCCCTGACAGCAAAGCCGATAAAGAATTGGGAAACCTCTCAGGCCCGTCCGCGACCAAGGAGGAAATGATCACCAAACTTGGATTGGTCCCCCGTCCCTTTGTGTCAATCTAGGACAAGTCCTCCCAGCCTCTCTTTGTTAAGATCGAGTCTCTAGGGTCGTCCGACGGCCTTACGCCCGAAGACTACGAGTCCGTAGCAAGTGCCGTATTCCTTTTCAGTTTTCAATCGAAATGACGAACCTTTCGAGTATCCCTCGATTGCCACTTTAACTAATGACGAATTAAAAAAAAACACTTAATAATAACTCATTAGATAAAGAAGCATACACATTAAACTAAAAAAAAAATCAAACAACAAAAAGAAATCTTGCTGTGTTGTCCTAAAGAAGAAAATCGAGCCC